>WUAM01000049.1:111645-183969 GCA_024336885.1 Actenoides hombroni
ATATTGTCTAGAAGTTTAACTTCACCTTTTTTTCAGGCTCCTAAAGCATACATGATAATGGATTCTTTTGTTTTATTGCCTTTAGAAATCACATTTTCTCTGCAACTACAAGCAATAATTGAAATTGCAATTCTTACCTAATTACTGGACTCACAGGGCTTCTAGAGAAACACCACATATCAATGGACTCAACGAAAAATTGGGGGAACTGTGCTTGCTTCACTGTGCAATGGGGTACTGAAATGGAGGCCCATTGTTAGCAAACAAGTGCAAATTAGGAAGGAAGAATATAAAACCAGCAAACATTCTTTCTTGCATCAGTGTTATAAGAAGAGTTCTCACCTTTTACTGGCAAGGCATATGGAAAATGGAAGGCAGACAGCTGTAAAAATGAAATAGAATTAACTGATGCAGAAGGAAATGCACGTCAGCCTAGACTGCACTTTGTTTTTCTTCAAAGAAAGCTGCAGTGATTTTCCAAAATTAAAACAACATATAATGAACTGCTGATCTCAGTATCATACATATAGTTTCCTGCAGGTCTGGCAAACACATAAATAATTTCCTTTGATGGTGATGGCATTGCAGTATCTATAATTGTAACTGAAATGATATGGAAATATTATATAGTTTTTTTCTTAGTAAATAATGTATGTACAGTATTATATCTGTGCTCTAGTAAGTTATAATACTCCCTTGTTAAAATTAAATCATGATTTCACAGAAACAACATTCTAAAGCATTCTGTTTCACCATTTATCTTTAGAAGTTGGGTAATTTTTTTTCATTTATGGTTCTTCCTATGTTGTACTAGCTAATGCGCGTTCTTATCTAAAGACCCTCTTCAAGTCTTGCACATTTAGAGAATAATGCTTAGTATAGGAGACACACAGAGAGCCTTCCTGAGATAGCACTGAAAGAATTGTAGTGCATTGTAGTGCTCTTGTATGTTACTAAATTTAGATTGCTACTGACAGCAGAATAGACATTGCTTGGTTTAGTTCCTAGACCATTCCAATTAATTATTATAAAATAATGAATGAAAACAAAAAAGAAAGTTCTTTTTAACCATAAATACTACAACACTGTAATCCCTTCTTTTGAAACAAGACACATGGAATCCTGAACATTCTTGTGTCTTATTACTGGTGCTGTTAATGCAATTGTTATGAAAGTATTTTTTTCTACTGAGCATGCACAAGAATCAAATGCAGAGTTTGTTAGAAACAGTTAATCCTGTTGTAAATATGGTAACATCAGAGGATTTTCTTGAACAAATCTTTATTAGGGAACAAAACCCCACATGAGTCAGACTTAATTTACACTAATAAACTTTAAATTTAAGGACACTTTACATCCCTAGGCTGGAATAAGACTTTCAGTCTAATTATGAATACGGCTTTTTTGTTGTTGTTGTTGTTTTGATAAATTGAACTGAATTGTACTAAGACTCGGTCCTTAATTCAAGTCCTGTCTGCAAGGGCAACCTGTAGCCAGTGCCTTCCCTTTTGGGCCAGGGGACCTAGAGGTGTGGGCAGGGCAGGTCCAGGCTGGCCAGTGCCTGTCCCACCTCCAGTCAGTATTTTCTTAGGCTTTCCTTGTTGGCATGTCATTTTCTATTGTTTACGTAAATCTAAGGGTCAGTCTAAGTGTCTTAAAAGTGTGGTTATTGGTAGCATGGTGTCCTGGTTTGAGTGAGAACAGAAGTAATTCTGTTCAGTGATTTTACTTTTCAGCTCAACCAAAAGGGCATCTTACCCAAGTATAAAATAATGATAATTATGCCCTTCCTCATGAGATTATAGGGCTGCATTTACATTAACGAAGAGTTTATCCCTACAGAAGTGATTTTGTAGACCGAAACTGTTGTTGCTGAGGGCATCATGTATACATTATATTCAATTAGTGGAGGAGGAGGAGGTTGGTTTTGACTAGCTCTTGTCCCCGGAACTGAACACCCATAACTGTTGGAGGACATTAGGTGCAATCTCAGGCCCATCTTCTGCTTTATTTTCATCTAAAAGAGGTTAATTTTGTGTCCTCCAGAATCATCCTATATAGTGATCCAGATCATCATAAATGGAGACAACTTGAAAATTTGCTTGAAAAGTGAAATTCAGCTCCAAATTCAAATACTAATATAAATGCACCTCAGAAGATATTATCTGATCTAGGGTACTAGAGGAACAGAACACTATTTATTGATTTGTTTCATCATTCACCCTCCTGTCATTCTATACCTGCAAATCCCAAGGTACATCTTATGCAGTAGGAAGCTGGGGATAGACTTTTAGGAATTGCAGTTTATGACTGGGTATTTAATAAGCTCCTGGCCATATTAAAATGCCATTGCAAGGCTGGCATAGTACTTGCCAAAGTGAGTGCATTGTTTCTGGAGGTACACTCAATTCAGACAAAACTTAGGATTGTGTATGGCCAATATGACTCTTACATAGCTGCTGGTACCCTTCAAAAGAGGGTGTTTGAAAGGGGACTGGGAAATTGATTCAAATTTTCAGGGAAGACTGGGTGCCATTTAGATACTTCAGCCATCATTAAGCAAATCCTGACCTGACTTGAACCCATTCCTAGCAATCCATCACAGGAATACTCTGATTTTTTATTTTTTTTTTCCTTGAGTATGAGCTGGTTATTAATAATTTATTAGTGTTTTGAAACACTGATGAGGAAATGGAGAGGAGACTTCACAGTTATGTGGCATATAGCATGATTCTCAAGACAGCATTAGTTATAGTCTATGAGACAGATTAGATAGCATGCTAAGGCCAAAAAACCCACCAGTATTTGATAAAACTTTGTGAATAGTCAGAAGTAAGTTAAAAATCCAGATTTTCCTTGTGTGCCTATGTGAGCATACCTCTGCTGAGTACAAAGCTTTGTATCTGGGTTAGCTGCTGGACTTCATGTTCTGCTTCCCAGCTGGTAGCTGAACGTTGTCTGTGCAGCCTTTTCCTATGCACTAGTTCAAGAATACAGATTTGCATTATGTACCAGATCCATATTTTGGAAGAGCCTGGTCTTAACTTTTTCCCTGGAAGTGGTGTCTATGGTGGTTGTGAAGAATGAGCATGTGTTAGGACTTGACATTAAAAGAGTGGAGGAATGTGTTCCAACTATGTTTCAGCTAGATTTATTCGCAGTCAACAACTTCCTGTCTTCCTAGTGTGTTATGTCAGCTCTTAGAGCTAGTTTGGTCATTGCACAAGCAAGCTTCATATTTTTCTGTGATTTGAGCAACCTGTCATTTTTTATTTACATTTGAACCCTTGCCTTCAAATGTGGCTCAAAATGTGTAGGAATTAGGTATAAAAACATAGATTGCGCTCAGACCTACCTAGTATTTGTCAGAAGTGCTACTATGCTTATTGACAGATGTAATTGTCATGAACTTAGCAGGGGGCAACTTAGTCTGAGTCTTGCTTCCCTGTTTGTCTGCAGAGGTTTGTTGCAATCTTATTTGTCAGAATTCTTTGGAAAAACAAAATTTAACCTTCATTAGGGAAGTCATGCAGTAGAATCTGAATGGTTCCTGTGAACATCCTAAATTTCAGGTGCAGCAAGATGGTGTAGTATAACCATATTGTTACATCCATGTAAGAATCCCAGAATTAGTCGTCCAATATAGCTTGAAAGACATTATGTTTAAGATGGTAGTCACTTCAAATGGATTTAATAATAACATAAATTTTTTAATTCATATATTCAGACTCTTAAAATACTTCTAATGGTATAATTTCTTCTGTTTTTATCTTAAAATACTTAACTAATTTTTAAAAGTACACAGTTTTTATTTTCTACATTTGGGCTCTTATGAAAAACACAATGGATCCTGAGAATTGTGATGCTTTCCAGTTTTATGTTTCTATGATGTCAATGTTACAAACAGGATGATAATGGGAAGATTTTAAATTTAAAGCAAGGGTGATAGAAAATATAGTGAGTTCTAAAATAAATGAGTCTTAATCGTGCAATAGTCACTCATGCTTAACAGTATGACTTGCATTCACCGAGGTTTGTCAAAAAGCAGTTTTAGTACTGTATGGTCCACCAGTACAGTACTGTGACTGTTTGGGACATCTTAAATTTTATGACACAGAGATAGCAATTATGCCTTGGAGATGTTGAAAAATAAGCAGAAATATTCATCTTAATCAGATGTTCATCAGCATGGCCAATTTTTGGGTGGAACACCACATGGGTTCAGGTCATTACTGAGGACCCTCACAGCTTTTTTCACCTAGGATATCACAGAGAGGTATCTGTGACCTTTGTTTGTGAGAAGAATGAAGTAACTTAGAAAAAGCCCACTGCACTAACACAGTCGGAAAGAACTTACAGTGTTCTTTGTGAAAAAAATTAGTATTTGACTTCCTGTACTAATGTACAAAAAAGAAATCATGATAGTGATGTAGAGACAAGACTGGAAGAAGCTTCCTGAATCATGAAGCTCAGTATCCTGATCCTGCCTGATGGCAAGATAACATCTAATCTATTGCTTATGGATATGTTTCTTGCATGCAATGTGTTTCTTTCCTTTCCTTGATTTCTCTGATTCCTTTCAGCCTTTGCTTTGCTTCACAAGCCAAGCTCTTTCAGAGTTCTCCTGAGGTAGAGTCTTCATTCCTGTGGCAATCACAGAAGACTGTCCCCATGAGTTTTGTGAGTTCAGTTTTTCTTTTGTGAATATGGTTGGCCCAAATTGTATAGATTAATCTGAATGATAGTTTAGGAAAATTCATACTTGTCCTCTGTGTCTTTATTAGAAATATATCATTTAGGAATTTGTAGGATTTTCCTTTTTCACAGCTGTCTCATGTCATATTTATACCAATGTGCTCTTGGTGATCAACTAAACTAAACTAGTTGATTTTTACACATGTCGTTTCAAATGATCAATTCCCAACCTGTAGCAGAAATGCTATTAATTCCCTATACTCTCTTTCCTTACTACTTGCTGTTATTTCACGTGGGTTCACCTTTCAATTCTTGTAGTAATCCACAGAGTCTTTGGCTTAAAGTGTAAGTTCTGGAGTGACACTGTGGAAAATGCTTTATCTAAATCCAGACAAATTATATCTACTTCATTTCTTTGTCTGGAAAATCAGTTATCTTATCAAAAAAGCTGTCAGGTTAGTCTGGCACAATCTACCCTTGGTAACACTGCTGTATTTTATCCTACTTTCTATTTACTTCTCTGTCTTTAATTTATCTTTTTCTTCAAAGCCTGTCCTCAGCTCTGCAAACTGAAGAGGTCAGACTAATAGGCTTATGCTTGCCCAGGTCATTTTTGTCCTTGCTTTTAAATATGGGCACTTCAGCTGCCATTCTCCACTAATATTTGATGCTTTCTCTGCCTTGACAGATTTGGAGACTTATCTCTGCCACTGCAACGGCCTTTATGAAATCACAGTATACCTAGTGATTCAGCTCTCAGTGAGACATTTTGTTCAAAGCCCATTGAACTGTTATCCTTTTTTTATTATTTTTTTTCAGTTAAACTTGTCATTGGTTAGTGAGATATGAATAAAAAAAAATTAAATTAAATAACCATCTGCAAGGGGATCACATGTAAGATATAAGCAAATACTACTGCCGTGATGATTGAGTGAATAGATAGTACCCCCTGCAACTTAAAGCTCCCTTAAGCACAGAAACTGGGAGAGAAAGAGTTTAAAGTCGCATAATAATATTAGAGAAAATGATGTGAATTGGATTGTAAGTACCTTCAAATACTGAACACTGTGAGAGCTTATTTCACAAGGCTGTAGGACATCATTGGGCAGATTAAAGATATTAGAATATCACAGATGTTTAAATATATTGTAATGGTTTATGTTAGCACTTAAAAATGCAATGAATAGCACGTGCAGGTCTAATGCTAGATTATTACTCTTAGTTTTATTTTTTCATAAATACATAGAAGTACAGAATCTAACCCTGTGAAGATTCATGATGTTTTCTTTCTGTGTACTTAGTAATGTGTCAGTATCAGTGTTCATTATGTGAACACTCTTTTGCTGGTCCTGATGAAATGATCAAAAAAGAAATTTAATATATACGTAATATATATGTATGGTTTGAGTTGAAGCTGACTAGGAGGACAGCGCATTTCTTGTTTACTCCTTCGCATTCTTTATTGCTTTCAGTTAGGTGTTGTGTCTGAAAATTAATGAAGGTGAAAATTACAATCAATTGTATCTACAAAGAACTGGTCTTAATCTGGAAGCAGAGGAGGTTAACATTGACAGCAGTTTAGAGGGAAGGCTGTTCATCAGTATCATCTGAGTTTTCAAGGTGATACAATCACAACCGTACATACCCTTTTGGAAAAAAAAAGTTTTCCCCTAGTCTCTCAGGGTTTCTGGGTGTGTGGTAGCATGCAGCTAGGTGGCTAAAGCATTTTATATCTCTCACAATTTAAGCATCCATGCTTATCATATTTTGGAAACAATAATATATGTGTAAATTTCACATCCAAGCGCTATGAGATACTGTCAGCGAATGTAATTACCTGTATGTGCATTTGTCTCCATTTTCCTGATACTGGCAAACTAATTGCAGCATGTAAAGAAAAAAATTAATATATTTCATAACTTTTTATTTTTCAGATATTTAAGATATTTTCTTTTCTTGAAGCTGTCTTTTCTTACAAACTCTCACTCACTAATTGTTTTTTGAGAACTCCTGTACGTATTTCTGTTTGGAAAAGTATATCCTTAAATTTAAGGATGTGCTTAAGTCACAGTGATTTAAAGAAAAGATAAGTATGGGCATGTGTGTCAATAATATATTTTATGTATTCTTTAGAAGAATAATTTATTTGCCTCAGTGTCTTCAGTCTTAGCACTGTACCCTTTCAAAAGTCCTGCTTTTGAAAGTCTATTTAGCTATTAAGCCTAAACCTCTTCAGTCTTCTTCCACTGGTACACTTTAGTTGAAAGTTAGGGAGACCACTTTACTGTATTGATCTGCCAGCAATGCTTTAACTATTTCCAAATATTTCTCAGTAGTGGGACTAAGCTCACTAGGGCTATGTATTAAAAGATCCACACTGGTAAATGGCAACTTTTGGGAAAAAAAACCCCGAACAACGAAACCCCACCCTTTTTGCTTTGCATACAGAGATTTCCTATGCGACTGCTACAAAGACCTACATGCTTTGCTAGACTAAATACCTATTCCCTTTCTTTCCTTGCCCATCTAGATCAAAGAAAGTAGATTATGAGAACAGTTCTATGTTTTTTTCCCTGGCTTCATTTTGGAATCAGAATGCACTTTGTGTCTGTTACAAGCTGTGATGTATGAAGCAGAAAGAAGATTGATTTTCACAAGCTACCTTGTACCTGAAGTAATGAGAGTGGCAAATTACTTGTTCACTGAACAAACATGACAGGAATGTCATAGCGGGAATTTATATATATGCAAACACATGAGGGTCACATCGGTGTTACTTTTGCAAAGTGACCTTATCCACCAGACAGGCATTTTTAAATCTGCATTAGCTTACACAGGAAAGGCTAAATAAAACTGCAAATACCTGCATTGCATGGGATGTAGAAACTAACACAACTAATAAATAATGTAAGATTCAGCACAGTACAGAACATAATTTTAATGGCTGCATTATTTCTGTACAAGAAACTTGGGGTCAGAAGTGATTCCTGCTACTCACTTAGGGTTCTCTGAAGTAGCAAATAAAATATTTGTTGTAAAAAGAAAAATAAGAGAATGTGGGACTAATTTTCTGTCAGGTTTCTGTCTCAAACACTTCATCAAGATTCAGTAGGGAAATAGGCTTACGCTTCTCTTTATGAGCACTTGCATTCACAGGGTGCATGTGTTTGCAGAAGACAAATGGATTTTACTGACACCAAAAGTTTCTACATATGTAAAGCAGGAACAAATGAATTTTGAACATCTTCACAGAAGATGTGAAGAAAAGAAAGAAAAGGAGCAACAGAGAAAAATGCTGTTACTGCTAGGTAACAGATGAGAATTTTATTTATGTATAAGCTCTTAAGGGAAGAATGAAAGCTATTACTTCCTTTTTTTTTTTTTTTTTTTCCTCCACAACAATAAAGATTACATGAGGTTACACTTAACTTAAAATAGGAAAGTAAGGCAATTTAGCACTGTCCATACAATGTAAGGTAATTCCTATGTGATCATTTTCTATTTCTGAGCTGTTGGAAAGGTGGCTCATCTCAAGCCCAGAAGCAAAAAAGGATGCAAGTAGAAAAAAAGCTCGTGGATGTTACACTGCTGCAGTGAAATAGAAAATACACATAAATGCATGGCAGTTTCAGTATAGTTGAGTAGTTGGACCAAATCTGCTTTTGGGAGGGGGCTGACAGTGAGGTGCAGCAGCGGTGAGGAGAGCCTGTGCAAACTATTAGTGTATTCATAGTTTGCTTCTGATGAGCCACAAAGGCCAGGGAAAAGGATTTCTTCTGACATAGCAGTTTGTGAAGCTTCGCTGCAGCATCAGATGTAGATTCACCCTGAGAAAAAACAAATGCTGCAATTTTTAAGTTATTTTTGTCACTAATCACCAGAACAGTCTCAAGTTCTTGAGTCCATGATACCAGACTGGTGATGGTCTCATGGAGTGTGCTTCAGGGAAAAGTAATCTTTTGGAGCAAAACTAATAAATCCTATGAGTTTATTCATTGTATTACAGTGTTAATGAAGAGCTGGCCGCGACAGAGTCATTTCACACTCAGCCACTGGCCTGTCTGAATTATGTGGGTGACATCTTTTTATTTTGAATGTGTCCCTGGAACAACAGAAGGAGATATCTTTCTTTTTCCTTGCCTCTCAGCACATGGAAAAATGAACTAAAACATCCTTTTGTGTCCTCTTTTACATGAAAGTGCTGAGAATTCCTTGAGTTTATTTGCAATATGGAATTAAATTTTTGTTACACATAAAGTTTGTGGTGTTGTTTAAAATTGGTTTTCAAATGTAGACATCTCCTATAGCATGGCTGTTCTCCGCTTTGATCACCTGTGGCTTATGTGGCATTACTGAAAGCTGCCAGGATCACAACAAGGGAGAGGTTCTGCAGAAAGAAAGGTAAATAGAATAGGAAAATGTCTCACACAGAAAACCATTCAAGTTAATAGCTGTAGTTTTTCTGTGGAGCTCTGCATAACCTCTAGTAAAAGTAGACCTCATTTCAGAGATCGTTTGTTCTATTTAACACAGCCTGCTATGTTAGTGTTGTAACAGTATGGTAATGGACTAAATTTTATTTCCTGGATGCACTTACTTGACATGGATCAGGGTTGCAAGAGGCTAATAGTTATGTTTCAGAGCTGAGGTCAAATGCTATCTAGTTCCAGTATCTTCTCAGTTCTGTATCATGGGCTGTTCTGCAAATCCACAAAAAATAACCAGCATCACAGTTTCTGAGGTGATAATGCATGTGCTTAGATACTGAGCATATCTGTGGCCTCTCCTTGTTATCTAGGTTTGCTGATGAGATGCATCCATCCCAACCCCCTATGTTTCTTGGACTACAAACACTTCATTTTTTATTTCTAGGTCTGTATTGCTACAGCGTGGCTTCTCTGTGTGTAGCCATGCTGCTGGGAGCAGAGTGCTTCCTACCTTGTTTGTGCTTGTGCAGCCACTCATCTGTCCTTGGGCTGACCGTTGTGAGTGGCCAACGCATACAACTGCAGGTCTAGTGTTATACTGCATAATAAGTTTGAAATTTAACATCATCTTCCAACATTTTCTTATTTGCACTGCTGTATGTTATAAATGCTTTAACTGCTGAAATATTTTTTTGTGCTTCTGCTGGTGGCCTCTGAACTATTAGCCCCAAGGTAGAACTGCAACTTGCACTGACTTTTCTGTTAATTGTGCCTATTATGGAACTGCTATAAGACAAAGTTTATTTATTATATATTATTTATGTACTTGTGGTACATAAATAGTGTGTTGTTTTTCTCATGATTGCAAAACCTGGCAATGGCATTGAGCCCAGATTTACTATGTCAAACCTGAAACCCTTCCCTTACTTTGCAAAACAGTCTCATCTGAATCTAATGCTGGCTTATTCTCTTTGGTGTGCTGAGATGTGAGCAGAGGTTTGTATCTTCACTGCCACCTATCCTGAAGGGTTGCTGTTCACAGGCAGATAGGTTGATGTTCTCTCTCTTACACCCTGCTGCTACTGTTTTTCAATGTATTGGCATTTTCTTCTGTGTATTTGCTGCCGGCCTTGCAGCACAGCAAGTGAATTTGGTATCAGCATAGTACAGGAAGGAACTGTATTAGATTAAACTTTGCTTAATGGTGCAAGTCCCACTGGGTTTTGAGCAGTGTTAGGTAGGTGAGGAAGAAAGATTTGATTTTAACGAGAGATGACTTGGCACCAGCATCATAACAGGTGCAGTATGAGAATCCAGGAATGGAAGAGTTAATTCATATTATGTTAACAGAGATAACTGTGACAGAGCATATGCTGAATGTGCATTCCATTTTCATTGTTTTTGTTCTTATTTACCGTGACAAATACTATATTTCCCTTTAGCTTTGAGAGCTTCATAAACCTGGAGCTGATGATGAATATGCAATTTATACTCCAAAGGCACTGGAATCAGTGCAAGAAGGCACAGCTTGGTGTGGTTCACAGCACACTGTGACCTCCACTGTGATTATTCATCAGTCAGGCTTTCAGGGGCACATCTACCATCCTAGAGATATCACTTGCTTACTTCTTTCTCTTTTTCCCTGATAAATGCGATACCTGAACCTGTGGGAAACACACTGTAGATGTGTGACTTCTGTCAAAGGATGCTGAATTCTGTTTGCTCTGAATGAAGGTTTAAAAAGGTTTGGTATAATCCTCAGTGGGTTCTTAAATTGAGTGTAGTGTTTGTTACACGTGGCCTGGTGTGGAAACTTATCTGTGCTTAACAACATCTCATCAATCTCCTGGGGAGCAAGACTCACAATTTCGGGAGAAGTGGTTTGGTTACAAGTCTAGAAATCATGACTGAAGTTGTGGGGTGTGTGTGGGGTTGCCTTATCAGCATGTGGCATTCTGAAAGAAAGCAATTTACTCAGAGGAATGGAATTGTTTTGAAGGAATGGAAAGAGATTTGGGACTTTGAACAGGCTGTTGGTTAATTTTGCATTAGAGCAGTCTGCCTTTCACCCTTGTAGTCGCCTAAGTGAGTGTTGCACATGAACAGAGCAGAAGAGATGCTCTTAAATTTCTTTGGGTTTCCTATGGAAATAATAGGAGACAAATGTGCAACACTACTGAATCAATGCAGTTTTTTCTGCTCAGGAAGGCACCCTGGTTCCAGGCATAACAAAACAGCAATAATTTTGTTCAGGTGATCAAATTCGCAGCTTTTCTAGTAAAAGTGATTTGAAATAAGCATCAGCATCCTATTGACCTATCATCAGAAACATGACTATCATGCAGAGCTGTTTCTTAGCCAGCTCCTTAGGGCTCTTCTAAAGAGAATGAAAAGTGAGAGGAGATTTCATTATTATAGCTCTTGCCACTCTCTGCACAACTGTAATCCTTAAGCACTAGAGCCTAGGATCCTGAACTTGTCTTTTTGGCAGGTTGAGGGGTATTTTGTCTTTGGAGGAGGCTACTGAGAGGTAAGTCATGTGTTACCTTGTGCTTGAACCGATGCAGTGTCTTGCTGTCACAGTGAAAACATCATTGAGCAAGATGAGGGTAGCTGTGTGTAATTTCCCTTGGTGTAGTAAATCAAATCTTTTCATTACCCAGAGATAGACAGGAGAGACGCTAGTGAATATGCTCTACTTGAGTCCATGTTTCCAAATTGCTCATGTCCTCCTAACAGGGTTTCTCTGTGGGAGGGTTGGTATGTGTGCAGGAGAGTTGTTTGAATCTATTTTCTCCTTATGACTTGTAAGCAGAATCCAGAAAGACTTGCAATCCCAAAAGCTAAAAACTCCACTACATGGTCAGAGAGGACCACATGGACCATGACTGGTCCCAAACACTGGAACTGCTCTGTTCATCAAAACTTGCTGCATGACTGTATGGTTTCATCCTTCTTGCCAGCTTTAGAGTGCTGTGGTTATGAACACTGCTTGTGCCTTGAGAAAACCAGGATGAGTGGAGATGTTGAATTTTCCTGGTACTGAGCAGGGTGGAGAAATGCTGGTATACCTGGGAGGGAGGCTGTACTGATGCTCTCTATATGATGTACCTCATTTAGAACTAAGCAGTGTTTAAGACTTAAAGGTTGTCACCCAGACACTTACAAAAACTTCTTGAATTCTCCTTAAATTAAGACAAAAAATGTTTATTAAACTCTTAAGATAAATACTTATTTTTGTGTATTTTCATTTTCAGGATGAATAAGAGATACTTACAGAAAGCAACAAAAGGAAAACTGCTAATAATAATATTTGTTGTAACTCTGTGGGGGAAATTAGCATCTGGGGCAAATCATCATAAAGGTAAGAAATTCTATTATGTTCTATTATACTGTCAGATCTTTGGCCCTTGTCAACAGCTTCAGAAGTGTCCAATCTATGTAACCTTTTTTCCTTATGCCTATTAGTGTCTTCTGATTTTGCTTTACTAATCAGTACCAAAGGAGAGTTTTCAGTGGATAGACTTTAATTAATTTATTGAGAATTTAAATATTTGAGTCCCCTTTTGAGCATCCTCTGATTTTAGGTAATTTTGTAATAATAGTGCAGTTGAAAAGATGGTAAAGTGAAAAAAAAAAAAAAATAGTGATTGCTGCTTGTCTCATAAAAATAAATGTATCAGATAGCATATATGCGTACTACAAAAGAATTCCTGGAATGAACCTTAGAAATAAATAGCTTTTAGTAACATTTATACTGCTGCTGTGTGCAGTTACCTGTCAAGGCTAATTTCATAGATAATGTGTACTCAGTGTGATTGTTTTGTCACCAAAAAAAAAAGATCATTGCTTTGCAGTGTTGTCTGTCTTCTATGCTTAGTTCCTAACCCAGACCAGGAACTTGATTAGCTTGTGACAATGTGAGATTTGCTTCCTCTTGATCATTCCAACCCTAAAAATGTATACGTACCAGCAGAGGCTGTGATGGTTTCTGGAAACTTGTGAAAAGGTCTTTTTTGTGTGTGTGTGTGTTTCTGTGAACCTCTAATGCATGGAACAAGCTGTCCAGATTCCTGTACTAATATCTTCTTATTGGCTAATATAACTTGAAATGTGATCTGCAGTATAATATCATTTTGAAGTCCACTTCATATCTTCATATAGTGTCTGTGGGCTGTTTATCTGATTATTCAAGATCAGAATAAACTCTAACAACTTGGGTGAAGTAAGGGTGGGACACAAACATTACCGAAAGCTAATGAGTTGAATGCGGGGGAAGAATTCCAGTAACACCAGTCAGCTTATCTCCCTGTGTTCATGTAAATTTTATTATGTTCCCTCTGGTGACAGGATTTCATGAGCAGGTATTTTATATATCTAGCTGCTAGATATTTTCTGTGTGAAGATACCTTTCTTCAAAATATGATTAAGGATTTCAGGATGCAAGGACACTTTCTGCAGTGTCTTTTGTGAGTTGCAATTTGGCTGCAGACAATACAGAATCTGATGTGGTCCTGCAGGCTACCAAAGATGGGCATCATGCCAGACAGGAACCATGCTGACACCCTTTGTTCCCTCTCTGAACAAGAATATGGATTTGTGCTGTGGCTTGCCAGTTTAGTTGTCTATTGGAAAAGAGCCAAGATATCCTATCCTGGATTCAGAATTCTTTTGTCTTTCATTATCTTTCTTTTAAAAAAATAAAAAATAAAATCCCATCTCCAGATCATTCTGATTTCATCCACAAAAGCTGGTGAAGCTGTGTTTACCTCAATCCAATTCAAATTTTACCAAAGTATGCTTGCTACAATTTTTGAAAAAAAATGATGAGTAAAATCTGTCACCAAGTATTTAAAGGAAACAGTTTATAATCCTAAGGACTCTTTGGGGAATTAGGGCTTCATAACTGAGAATCAAGTGATCCCCCACCAATTTTAGATTTCCAGATATGTTTATGCAAGGGAAACCCAAGCAGAGCTATACCATTAATCATGGGGACAGTACTTGGCGTTTGAACCCCAGCCTTAGAGAGATTTTTTTTTTGAGAAATTTTGAATTTGATGGTTTTAGAAAAAAAAAAACAAATGCACATGAGCCCCTAAAAAATTAGGTTATTAACTGCAGGGACTTCTTTACATTCCTGCAAGTTAACAGAAAGCTTTGATTCTTTTCCTTTAAGTTGTAACTTTTCACCCTTTTAGCAAAGTATATAAAGTCTTGCGGGGAACAATAATAAGAAGCATGACTTGAGCGTTTAATTTAGAAAAGCAACTATTGTACATATTCAGATTCTTTTGGAAAGAAAAAAAATATTCAGAAGTATCTTGGCTTGTGGATTTAGTAGATGTTCAAATCAGTTGCATTCACTGTATTCACTGTATATAGGGGTTATTTTAAAAAGCACAAATCAGAGATACACAGCTCAGCTACCACTGATTTCCAAACAAACTGGAAGTTTAAATTCCCATTATGTAAACAAAATCTTCCCTCTACTCAACAGCAGAAATGGAGCTAAAGTGCAGTCAAGGAAAACCTGACACTGTTCACCTTTGCAAGGAGTTTCCAAATACTGAGAAATATGTGAGTTTCTTCAGCGATAATTATCCCTAGCATCATTACTCTTCATTTATAGAAGTCCTTGCTAACATATTGACACAACAAACCCTAATGACTTCAAAGGAGCCCTTACAATTTCAAAGATCGATAATCTACATTTTTAAAAAAATCTTTACTTTCCTATTGACTTAGTCATATTATGCATGAGTTGCACCAGCTCTTGAACCCATCTCTTTTTCTGCAGGCTATTGTAAAAGAAAAGGCAAAGGAAAAGCAGGAAACATCATCAATGTGTGAAAAATTGTTTAATGGGTATTCTGCTCTCCAGACAGCCTTCAGCGGGGATATAAACAGCTGACTTTTGACAGGCTGTCTCTAGGCTTGTTGTGCTTATTTTCAGGGATACGGCACAAACAGGAAATCCCAAGTCAGCAGCAAAAATGCAGAGACTGAGGCAGGGCATGGGGAACCAGGCTGTAAGGTCCAGTTGAGCCACTAGGGTTACAAACTGAATTTCAGATTACAGCTTTCCAGTGTCAGGTGTATGGGTGCCAAGTCCATCCTTCTTTTTCTTGAGGAGACTAGTTTGAAGATACACCTGCTCCCTTGGCTGATTGTTAAAGTTACATCAGTCTGGACATAAAGTCCAAGAACTAAACTAGATAAGCACTCACAGTTTTTAGAACAAAACACAAAGATCACTTTTTTTTTTCTGCACACAGTATTTTGAGTTCTCCTGCGTAGCTCCTGGGTGTCCACATGCTTACAGTCCATTTATCCGGCTTTCTGAAAAGAAACAGGAACTCTGCTTTGACTTTGTTTTGCTGGGGGCCCTGATACTATAGTGATCTGTGCCTTACCTGAGCACGTGTATATGTGAATCAGCCCACAGTACCAGATCCATTTATGCTGCAGTAGCTATGTATGAGAAGACAAGTAGAGTGGCATATCAGTCTCCTAAAGGATGTTGTCAAGGTTACGAGTCTAAAACTGATATACCTTGAGGGTGGCTGAAAGAAATCCATAAGGGTATTTTATTATAAGACTGATCCTGATCCTCCCACTCACTGCTAGCCCTTGGAAAACAAATAAACCTGCGCAAACATATAGTGTTCACTGACAGATATGGCAGGCAGGCATCAGTTCAGCATCACTGCCTGTTTGCTATTTCTGTCATAGGGAACATGAATTGATTTGGTGAGTGTTGTATCACAGCCCATGTTTAAGGTTTCAGATATTGGACTGGTTTTTTTAAGAAATATACTGATAGCCCTTTACAAGCCCTTTGTAGAGAAAAGGCTACTGCAAGGCACAGTTTCTACCTTGAAACTAAAAAGTCTATCAGAAATTCAGATTTCTTTGAGCTTTTTTGTGGTTACTAAGATCTTTTACATTGATAGCACACTAAGGTAATTACATAAATTAAGGGTGCTTTTGAGTCTGAGCATAGTTTAATATTCCTCAAAATACAAAACAATAAACTTTATCTTAAATTTTTAATTGCTGTATAAATAAAAAACTACTTAAAAATATGGCTAATCATGAATGGTTTTGTGCTAGAAGGAATTTGTTATGGAACCAGAAAACACTCCAAGTAGATAAATAAATAAGTTTGTTTGGACTTACTACATGGAAAGGCAAGAAATGATTCTATGATAATTTCTTTTCATTTAAAAAAACTCTCTCAGAAGCTGAACTTATTTGATACTTATCATATAGTTAAAACAAACTAAACCCTTTATCCTTTGTGATGCAGCATTGCTGCAACAACTTGTCTGTGAATTGGCACTAAATTAGAAGTCTGAGGGAATGTCTTACTATTAACAAGGAGAAAATGAAGCTTGGTTTCTCTTTGCTGAGGAGTTGCTGTTCTGAAGCCCCATTGAATGAAGGAGCTACTGAGACTCTAAAGCTGCCAGTTAGATTGCCCTTCCTGGACGACTCTGCCTTTCTTAGCTGCCTTGCCAGCACAGAAACACTGCTGGCACCAGTGTTGTGATGTAGGATATAGCCTGTGCCCACACATGAGTTTGGGAATGGATATGGCTATGTCAAGGAAGAAACCCCGTGGTAGCGGTGACATACTTTCAGGTGATACTGATATGCTTATGTCCATGGCTGGACTTTCATTAGTGGTCATCCTCTTTTCTGTTCATCAGATGTCTTTCCTTTTATTTTGTGAGAAGAGTACAACTAAACTGTGCAGGAGAGTCCTGGAAAGCCTAAGGAACTGTCTGAAGATTTTAAAACTTTGCAGAACTGAGTTAGAAATACAGCTTGATTGTAACAATTGTCCCCGAGTATCTTATTTTCTTTGGATAAATTTCTGTTTGCTCTGGAAGAGCTTTTAAGTATTATCTCTAAATTTGTCATGTTTTCTCTCAGGAAAATGAACCAAACAGTAGCAAGCCCTGAACAGGGCTCCATATAGTCTAATATATCCCATGTGTATCTCTGAGCATGTAAACTTTTTTTAGGGAGAGAAATCTCATAGTAATGAAGAAATTTAATCAAATGTGATAGCATAGGCCAGTATGGGCAGTAGTATGCCTGGTTCTGGAGAGTGAGTCAAAGGATTTGTAGCCTTTGCAGACAGATGGGGTGGTACAAGTTTGTTCTCTTGGCTTCTTAGCATTCAGCTGGGCTCTCGTAGCAAATGCAGTAATGCCAACACTGCACTGAATCAGTATGTGACAGGCTCCTGGCTCTGCCTGACCCCTGGACTGTGGAATTGATTTGTTCTGAGGAGACATAATATAGCACTTTGTTAAAAGTTATGGTAATGGCCTGTGTGCATTGCCTCGATGCCCTCATGCCTGTTTCATGCAGAAGGGGTGAAATTCACTGGTGAGTTAGGACAGCTGTTTAGATGTCTCAATAGGTGATTTATGATGTATCTGCGGCTCTGTTATGTCACTAGGGCAGTGTGAGGGACCTGAGACATGCTGGTGAATCTTTTGCAATGCTTTCCAAACTGCTTTCTCCTTAGTATTGAGAATCGTGCCTTAAAGATACCATTGATCCTCTGATCCTTGCAATAGATTTGCTCCTAGCCAAACATTCTCCTTTCAGTTATCCACTGACTGGTATTCATTAAGTCGCCTATGTGTAGCTCTATTGCTATAACATGTGACTCCATGTTCAGATGTCAGCATATAAAGTCCAGTACTGGCTTGCACTCCCTCTACTCCCAGGACAAAACTTTCTTACCAGAAGTACTGTATATTTCAAATGTGGGTAAATGTACCTTGAAGTTTACTAAAGATGATGCCTAAGTGGAGATAGTTCTGAGCACTGATGATTAGTTCTTTTTATTTGACTTCCTGAGTGGCTGTTTGCTGTTATATTTAAATCTGAAGCAGCAGAACAGAAGACATTGTTTTTCTTGTGCCGACTGTTTGCTGTAGACCAAATGAAACTGTCTTGAGTGGGCTGGGAGAAAGCCTCTGGACCACATGGGTGGTCAGGTAGAAAAGGATGGCGACTAGCCTACAGCAGGTGCAAAGACTGGGGACAGCTAAGAAAACTAGAGAGACAAACAGCTGGCCTTTTGAGGTGATAGGAAGAAAGGGACTTAAGAGCCAGATGTGATTGTGCTGAGGGGTTTTGGTCTGAGGGTAGACTTGGAAAGAGGAATCCATTGCATCAAGGCCAGATTTGTTTATAAGCTTTTATATTTCTGTTCAGCTTTACTCAGCACCACTGAGTTTTCTCAGTTATGTGTTTGTGTCTAGTTTATAATAATGATTATGAATTATTTGTTCTGCTGAAATTTTAGGCTACTCTGTAAGAAAAGATCCACCATAGACCTCTGATTGACTGTGGTCTCGTGTTTTGTATGAAAAGTCTTACAAAAGTTCTTGACTGTAGTATCACTGGAACATTGCAAAAGATATGTAACCAGTCGTACTACTGGGAATCATACTGGAGGTTACAATTATTCAGAAGAGCTGGTGAAGGACTGTATCAATGCTTTACTCTAGTGTCTTGTCATTGCATTAACACTGTGCAAGTTACCAACAACAGTGTTCAGAAGTTTGGGTAAATACCTACAGCACCTTGCAGCTAAATCACGGTGTCTAGTTTACTTTATTCAGGAAAATTAGAGTCTTGCCTATCATTTTGGTGTTTGAGATCTACATTCCTAGTGTTCAGAATTTCTAGTATCTAGATAAGAATAGCCCTAACCAGGTGAGGCTGGAAGATGTCAGTGGGGTCTGTCAAAATATTATATGGCGGCATCCACTTATTTGTTGTTGATCTGTCAGTCCTGCTTCTTCAAGCTGTTTTGTCATATTTGCTGAATGTCTCAAACATGTATAATCTTACTGTTTGTGGAAGTTTGTCCCAGCAATAGATTCTCTTACATGAGAACAATTTGTGTGCAGCTTTCACTAACTTAATTTTGAGTGTAATTGATGTTTAAATATAGAAATGAAGAAAGATGATAGTTATTTTAGCAGACTTGGGAAGAAAGATATTAGATATTCTTATCTAGCTTGAGCATTAATTGAAAGTTTCAGTCATATCAGGATCAGAACCTGATGCCAAAATTGCCATTTGCTGGAAGATAAAATAGAAGAGTCAGTCAAACACTCTCATATTGGTATCTGTCACTGCAATCTAAAATATTAATACAATATCTGTTAGAATTCAGTAGATAACATTTCTTGGCCTTCTGCCAGGCCATAAAGGAAAATAATTTTCTCTGATTGCCAAGATGCCAGTAGTTATAATGGTTGCAGAAGTATGGGTGCAGAAATCATGGCAATAGCAGAGTTACACCTATTTCTTCTCTACTCTGCCAGCTCCATCACAGCAAATATCTGCCTTCATTTTTGCCCAAATTCCCACTGTCACCTTGGCGATGAATCTTGACTGTCCTTGAGGCAGCTGTGAAGAGAGAAGTTAGAGAGTCATAATGAGATATCATGCATTTTCCTTTATACTGATCACTTTAAAAATATTTATGTTTATATTTGGCAAGTATTATGATTTCTTGATGTTTTTCTAAAACGAATAAAAGGGAAGTTCCTGATCTTATAATCCCAAAGTGATTATAAAATTTTAAATGGTAAATATCAGAATGAGTTTACACAAATAAAACCTTTTGAGGAAATGCCATTTTCTGTCTATTTATTTAAATAATAACAATAGCCTACTGAGTTACTCTGAAAGTGGGAATCCTTATGTGCAGGAAAGCTCTGAACCTGCCTTCTGGTTGAAGTTTATAGCCTTGGAATTTGACATGCATTGTAGAAGAACTGTCTCTGGGTCTTCTGACAGCTTTAGAGATCAGGTGGTAGGAGTATCTTGAGATATATTGGAAGGTCGTGACTGGTACAAAGTTTATGTCCCAAACTCTGAAACCAGCTTTCTTTGGCAGAGAGACCAAGCAGATTTTTCTCCACTAGTATAACAACTTTGCTTTTTTTCTGTCTTTTTCCTCGGAGAAATGCTTGTAAAATTTTATTAATGTCTGGGACTGTCAAACAAGAATATAATTTAAAAGAATATCTGAGTAGTTTACATTTTCCCTTACATTATGTTTTCTCCAAATTCAACATTTTAAGATCGTGTTATTTTAATAGGTCAAATATAATGAATAAATAACACATTATAATTAGAGTCTGATCCTTAGCAGTATCCAGATATGTAAAATTACTGTAATGGCAGAATAAGGACAAATTCTATCTTCAAAGTCTAGGTCTGGTTTCAAGCATGGAGGTCATATAACCCGGTGCTGGTCTTGGGGTTTTCTGTGCCACCCCCTCAGGCTTTCCAATATACATTCCATACATCCAACATAGATTCCATACATGCAGTGAAGACTGCACCATATATATGCTCGTGTCTACTGTACACCCTGTTATCTGACTCAGGGAATTTCATATATACACATTGTGAGGTTTGTGCCTGGAAAATCGCATCCCATGTGAAGATTATTTCTACAGCATTCAGGGGATATGTTAATCTAACTTTGATCTGCATTAATTTTCTGCTGATAGTGTCTAAAGACTACACCCTTCTATCTTGCCACTCTTCACTGAATTTACTCCATAGCAGTGTTAAGTGATTGCTTGCACAATGTCATATTTTAGAACAGCTGTTCTTTAGTCATACAATTGCCAAGGAAATGTTCAGAAACAGTCAGCTATTCTGGGGAACAGCAGGAGAAAAATCCTTCATGTGTTTTGGACTGCAATTTGTAAAGTTTCTTACTGAACAAAAATTTTTAGTTCTGTTCTTTGCAGGGCTGAGAGCGATTTACCATTTTAAAGCTCACTGGGGCAGTTTTCCACTGTAGTAGACATTTGTAAAAGAATTTCATCTTTTCAGAAGATCAGGGAATTGTTCTGAGCCCAAGCTGCCCAGACCAAGAGCTCCAAAGCAGCAAAGCCTGTGTATATATGCATGTATATTTGCATGCATATGTACTCAGTGATATGAGAGACTAGGGTGAAAGAGAAAAATGCAAGGTCATCACTGATGAAATAGCTTACATGCACCATTTTAGTGTTTTTAAAAGCTTATAATTTATTTATGGGAGCTTCACAAAATAGTAGGTGCTTTTCAAACGTAACTGAAAACTCAGGGAATTTTCCACAGCTTCCAGATTTAGACATCTCTTTAGGTACTCTAAAACAACTTCTGAGCTCATTCCTTTCACAAAGTGGGAACTAAAGCTTTCAGCGTAGGTGTAAATACTTCCCTGAATTCATATACCAGAAAGTTTGCAACCTATTGGAAACCTTCTAGAACTTTTGGAAAGTCTTTTAGGAGGAGGACTCAGTTTGGATATTGTTCCATCTGCCTGATAATTCTTCTCCTGTATCAGTGTCATAGTGTCCAAATAAAATTGTAACTGTCTTATTTTATTTCTGCTGTTCAAATGGAGTCTCATGTTGCAGTTCAGAAGCCAACAAAATGTGGTCTATGACAGATTCATTTATATCTGCATATCATTCTGCAAATGTCATTCTGTTGTGTTAAAAAAGGTTTGGTTATAAAACCTGGATTTGACGCTTGCTCAATTTCTCCTTGTTGAGCTGAACTACACAGAAAGTCAGGAAAAAAATTGCAGAGGGATAATACCGAAAGTTTGATCTTCCTATTAAAGTGTGAAAGTACCATTTAACTGTGACCAAGAAAACCCCACTTCTCCAGATAGATGGGAGCAAAGCATGGCATACTTATTGGAGAATGGAGGCTGGCTTAGGGGTTTAGATAGCAGAAAGCAGGAAAATCATAAAAGAGCAGTCTGCTTTGTGCAGCTCACTTTTACTAGACTGAGCAAGAATTCTGTCTGTAGTGATGAGGAGGCTGAGGCAGGAGCTGCCAAGTCTGTCTTGTTCTTTTTTCCCCATAGATTTGTATAACTCTTGTACTCAAATTGTTCTCAAGTAAATGCAGTAGACTTAGAATTCTTTTTGTAAAATACTTCTGGCTTCAATATCAAGTGTCCTTGAATGACTGAAGTATTAAGCTGAATGTGTGAGTTATTCTGGTTGAATGCAGAGCTGTGGAAAGGATATGCCAAAGAAAAGTGTTCTGTTAAGACCAACAGAAATCTTGGGTGCTTTGTATTTTTAGGTGCAAATTATTCTTTTTGAATTGCTTCAGCTGAGTCTGTGCTCCAGGACTCTCTGTGAGAGGAGATCTAGGGCTTGTAGGAGCCTGGCTGAGTTACTGAGAAGGTCAGAATTGCTCCAGATCCAGAATTTGAACCCAACACTATGTATGTGTCTGATGAGAGGGGAGTAAGGATGAAGAAGTTAAGCCTGTAATTTTATCTCAGTGAAAAGAAACATCATAGAAAAGACTGAAATCATTATTAGATTTCTTGGGTGAACTGGAAGACTAATGAAAACCAAAGTTGTTTTTAAAAGATGACAGATAGCAGAGGGTATTGTATTTATGAACAACAAAATGAGAATATTTCTTAAGTAAAATACTTATTTAAAACTTTGCTCGGTTTTGTTATGTTATGTAAATTTACTACTGATAGAAAAAAAAAAAAAGATTACTGATGCTAAACTTTCCTCTAAGATGCATTGGCATGTGTCAGATTAACTGTGGAAATTTTGTGAAATGGAACCCAGAAGGTGTGCTAACTGTTAGACACCGCAGAGTGGAAAGTAAATATATTTCCAGTGAGTGAATATTGAGAAAACAAGCATCTGGAAGAAATGGGAATTTTGGTTTCTTAATTGCATCATTCACCCCAGAACATCTGCCAGAGATATTAAGAGCAAATATAACTGTATCTGAGAGAAGATATAAGTTTAAATAAGGAAGGAGGAAGAGTAATATTGTGCCATCGTGTAACACTGCTGCATGCTGTGCATATGAATGCTGTGTAAATCTCTCTTCTCCTTGTAGTTTTGCTTCAGAAACATCTTAGGAGAATAAAAATATTGTTTCGATGCTTATATTTACCTTTTCAGAACATGGCAAAATCCAGAAAATCTCATTTATGATAAGTAAATAATGCATATTTTCACATATTTTGTCCCTCATCATAACAATACGTAGTATACTAGAAGGCTGAATTGAAGAACACAAAAGGGCATCCTGCAGAGGTTATGCCCTGGAAACACCTAAGAAAACAACCTTTCATCTTACATATGCCACGCCTGTTCATAGTATAATTTAGATGAGCACACCACCCCTGGAAACTGCTTTTTGGGGACTGCAGGAATAAAGTGCAGTCAGGTCTTCTGCCTACTGTTAGGGAAGAAGGTGGGGTGGATGGGATCTAAACAGCTAAAAAGTGGGGAATTAGAAGGATCCCTGTTACAGCAGTGCAACGACAGTGCTCACCAGTCTTATACCTTTTTTTTCATTTTAGTTTTAGCCCTGCATCATTAGATGCATTTTCTAGTAAGCAATTTAAAGACACTATATTTTCTGACCCTCCTTCTGTCACAACATTACTGTCATTACATTTTTCTGGGTTTACTCTAACAAACAGCTTGTATAGAATAAAATGACTGAAGAAAAGAGCTTAGCCACCAGAGAAGGGTTTAGGCATATTATACTTCACAAATCTGAAGTAAAACATGCATGTTGGAGAAAAAGAAAGAATTTTTAAACTGGTGTAATTTTAAATTGTCTTTTGAAAAATAAATACCAGAAAGACCACTGCATATTATTGCCTGTAAAAATGCCATTCTCTAGAACAGCTCTTCTTTATAGAAATACCAAAAAAATGTTCAGAATCAATCAACTATTTTTGGAAATAGCAAATCAGAATTTTTTTTTAAATTATTTTGGACTAAGACCTCCATTAATGTATTATCAACATTTCATGTTCACGTTTTAAGCATTTAGTACTTGAGTTGTTTGGTTTTCTTTTTTGAAAGGCAGAGCAAAACTAAATTAGTCTGAATGGCATATAGAAATTGTACTCTTAATTTTTGCAGTTTATGTGGTTTATTTCATCACAGGCAGCACTTTACCCTCATTATTTTTTCATCTTTCTGAAATAAACAATGCTAGTCTGTTGGGTACTATTGACAGTAAGTACTGAAAGTACTGTTAAAAATAATGCATTTGCTGAAGCAACCACCTTTCTCAAGTCTAGTTCTTGCTTCTATTTTCAAATATAATTTAGTCTAATGAGCATTTTTTAACCTTTTTATACAATAAATCCTGTGAAGACCTCACATTTAAAACCATCACACTAAACAGTTGAGTAAGGAAAAAAAAAGTGTCAAAAGTCCCACTTATCAGACTGATTTTGCCTGTTGGAAAAGGTCTCCTAAAAGTCTGTTCTATTGTCTGAACATATCTGTTGGAATAATTATTAACTCGTTTGCTTTTCTGTTGGGTGCTAGGAATACAACAGTCTACACTTAAGCATATTAAGACACACACTGAAAAGTTGAGAAAATGCCAAATTGTAGCTTATCCTAATAGAGTCATTGTCGGAGGAGTGTTAAACTATAAAATGTCACTCCATTTTTCATAACAATGATCACTAGGGTGTAACAATTTCAATAGTTTTTAAGGAAGTTTTTATGTTTGGCATTTATTTTGTACTTCATTTATTTTATGGAAAAATCTCCTAGGTTCATCCATAGCAAAAATGAATAATTAAGAGGGAGAAAGGTGGGACACATGAGATTTCTTTCTTACAGACAACCTGGAGAAAAACTTGGAAATGTTATTTTAAAGCTATAGAGTGGGATTTATAAGCTTCAGACTATGTCTCTTTTTTAAAGTGGAGACAGCGAGGATATAAATCCAGGAGGTCTGTGTGAGTTCCCTAAGTTTCAATTTCTTTATTTTTTTTCCTCTGAAGGAGAAAGTTCACTGTTGAAAGAGACCTTTGAAAATCAGTCTGGATGTGCTCCTAATGTAACCAGTAACATTTTAAAAGCTGCTGAAATAATAGCTAGGGGAGTGTGTTACTCAAATGGCCTTTTGTGTCTTCCTCTGACATTAGTGCTATATTTGGACCTGAAAGTGACTCCTCCGCTGAGTCCTGGCAAATGTCTGAGATCTTAGAGGTCAGCTTTACAGTGGGGGATAAATCAGTGGATATAAGCTTGCTTTAGTTATACAGATATAGTATCAGTTCTAGAGCAGATATGGTTGTGGTGCACTGACCTTCTGTTAGGCCTGTTTCAGTATTGCAGTAACATCAGATTCTCATGAGGGAAATCTCCCCAAAGAAAGAACTAACTGGGGACCATGTCACGTCTCTGCTGATGTAGCTTTTTCCCTTAGGGAGGGATCTAATCTTGCAGACTTGAAATTCAGGTATTACCTCCTAGGGGTGCTTCTTTCTCTAGCTCTGCATTGATTATACAGGGATGTCCAGCTCAGATTAGATGCCATAGCTGTAGACTTCCAATGTATAGTGACAAGTGTCTTTGCTTTTGTAGAAAACAGCAGAAACCCCACTGTCTTTGTTGTTATAATATTATAATAAATGCTGATACAAAGATTCAGAAAGTGAACAAAAATATCAAGATGTGTTGCTGTGTTACAGTTTTGGATACTTCTCCTTAGAGACATTCTCTTATATGTCCTTGACTGTATATGTATGTGTGTATATATATATGTATGCTATATATATATATATACTATACTTGAAAAAAAGCTGGGTCAAAACTCCAGTGTCTCTGTGGTTTGCAGGTTCAGACACTGCTATACATTGCTTTTGGGGCTCTGAACCATGCATGCACTGCTGAAATTTGGTTTCTGTTCATTCAGCTGACAACATATTCATGTAATATGTACGTTGCTAGACTCTAGAAATGACTGTACAGGAAAAAAAAATGTGGATGAACATGCCACTTCTTTGAATAGGTGAGGCAGAGGATCGGAAATAATCAGATAGCATCTGTATTATGCATCGTATTTGCTAAGGTAAAAATCCAAGTGAAGAGCAGTCACAAACCACAAATATCAGTGTAGCTGTGCGTGAAATAAAAGGAAATTCACAGTGTCCATGTTTATTTTTTTACTGTGGGTCTTGTTCCTTAGAAAATACAGGTGCTCAGTCATAATATAACTCCTAGGCATTGCAGTGCTTTAACATCAAGAATTAGGTGTTAAAGCAAGGCTGTACCACTGAAGTCAGGAAAGGCTGGCTCACTCTGCTGCATCTTTAGTTTCTCATTTCCCCATCTTTTTATTTCATTTTACAATGCTCTGCTAGCTACAGCTGCACCTGGAGGATTATTCTCAAGATTTCCCTGACTTGAGAGCTCTGTGAAGATAAAACTCCCTCTAGATTTGTGTATGCGATCAGACAAGGTATCTCATGAATGGTGTTTTGTCAAATTCTACCATGTATCCCCTTGCTGTTCAGTTTCTAAGGTGGTGAATTGAAAGGGAAGGCAATTGTTTTGTGACAGTCTTCTGCATACTGAGGAAGATTATGCTTGGCTCCCTTCACAAAATATCAGTGCCGTAGACCTGGTTGGTTATTTAACACTCATTATATTTTTTCTGGTGTGCATTTTAGAACTAAAGCAGTAAAAATATTTGTTGCGGGTCAGTGTAGATGCTCCTAAGGAATTGTGGGTAGTTGGTTATTTCCCCATAACAATTTCATCTAACCTTGAAAAGAGACACAGCCCTACGGAAATTTATAAATGGCCACTCATCTGCTGTCATTTTTGACATGTTGTTAGGCACTGGAAAACAAATACACTGCACTACTATGTACTGTACATGGCACTCAGCTTCGCGCTTGGGAGTTGAAAGAGCATGTGCAACGTAGCCCACTGGTAACAACTGCTTCTCAATCTATTGATCTTTCAGTTATTTAACTAAAATTCACTCTTCAGAGCTATCCAAGCGTTGAAGTTTTGAGATTCTAATGTTGACCTCTGTGAGGAAAATCCGATGTTAAAGTAACAAAAAGATCAAAGAATATGCAGCCGTAAAAAAGTATACAGCTAGTAAACAGATGCTATCATTTTATGTATAGGTGGTGATTTGCCTATATATTAGAGTGCTTCCTTTCAAGTTCCTATTAGTAACATTTGCATTAAAAGTTGGCTATTACAATTTTGTTTATTTTTTCTTTTTTTTTTGCTCCCTGAGGGCTCACCCCTTTTACAGTGGTGAGAAAGTTATGAGAGCTGTGGACACTCTGCCTGTGGCACAAGCAGTCTGTGGCACAAGACAATACCTTGGAGAGTGGCTCATTCCTGGTGGCTAAGGTATTGCTCTGGCTCTTCTGGGGGAAGGATGGATCTGGGTATTGTGTAACATGGCAAGGAGGAGCTCTGGGACCTGGAGATGGTGGGGTGTAGGAAGCTTGCCTTGAACATTAGCTGCTTCACCATCCCTTTCGTCAGCATAGTACTGTAGCCTTCCTTCTGCTCCATGGTAGGAGGCATGATCACTTGGCTGGTCTGGTAATTTCATGTTCAATGGAGAAGGCTTGACCAGTCTGGGGTAATATAAAGTTAGTTTACTAATGATTTACTTACATCCTGTTCCAGGTGTGCTTTTTATGTTCCTGCAAAGCTCATGTCCAAGATCTGCCCAGTGAGCTCTGCTGAGCTCTGCACTTGCATTGCAGCAGTGGTCTAGGTACCAAGGTGCCTGGCTTATTTCATGGATGAACAGTAAATAAAAGGGATCATGAGCTGGCCTGGCATGGCCTCTTTCATCACTGGATGCACTGTATGAGCTTCTGTAGACATGCAGGGGAAAATGCTAAGCATGAAGCCATGTCCTCATTCTCTGAAGAATTCCCTGAATAATTTTGATTTTTTTTCCCCTATAACTTGCTTTTTAATAGGTTTCTCTTGAAGGTGTGAATTACTTCAGATGCTATCATTACCTGACAGTTTTTACAAAGCAGGCTTTTGGAGTTCTGGGGACTGTGATGTTTTTGCAGCTTCTGACTTTGGATAGCAATGGTATATATGTTTCTTATCAACAGCTTCTATTAAACAGAGGTCCTTCAGAAACAAGTGCCAGGAAGTCTGCTAGGAGCATCTTAAAAGGTAGCTTTTCAGCAAGAAGAGATATCTGAAAGTGTTATCTTTGGGGAGTCCTAGAGCAAAAGTATTCTTGATCGCACAAGTCTGAATGGTTCTCCTGGCAGTTTATCCTCTTTTATTTTGCTTGTTGAAATGTGCTTTCTTTTTCTCTGTTTTGAAGAATAGCCAGCCTCTTCCTAGGCCATCTAGTTTCAATTCATAGACTCTGTCTAGATACTTATTGATTCATCATGCCCATGGCTTCGAGACTTGCTATTTATATGGAATCAATAATGTAGTGGGAAGGTTGTAGCAGGGGAGATCACTCTGTAAGATGTGATTTCACAGGACGAGACATGTGCCTTGTTAGTAGTTACTTTCTAAGGACCTGAGTTAAGTTCCTCCCCTGACTCTGCACTTCAGATAGCTTGCCTGAGGCTCTACAGAAGCAACTTGAAACTTAAAATCAAGATCTTGCTTTCAGATGGTGAACTATGTGCTGGGACATCCTATGGAGTTTTTTGTAACACATGTGGGGGAGTCTGAAGCACTGTGGGGAAGTCCTGGAAGATGGGGTGGAAAAGGAAAAAGGAAGAAAAAAAAGAGTTACGTAGCTTTCAGAAAGGCAAGTGTGTCCATATGTGCCTGCAGTTTGTGGGAGGAATATTTCAAGATGTATTTGATAATTTAAGTAAAGATTAAGTAAAAATGCATTACAGAACTGTAAAATGGAATGTTATGTATTATAAAAATATGTTACAAAATTAAAGAAACTTCAAATTAGTAGAAAGATACCATTCTATCCAGTCATGAAAATAGATAAGGCAAAACAAAACCATAATACACTCTAAGAGAAAAAATTTGAAACACTATACTAAAACTGTCGCTAGAAAACAACTAGGCAACCAGCCAAACAAGCAAGGAAGAATCTTGGAGAGTTTTTAAAATGTGAAATAAAAAAAATTAAATGCTTTTTATAGATGAATTATGTTAAATTTCATCACATAATGTGATTAATGTACACACACACATATGAATGTAAAAAGTATTTTCAGACTCTTACAATATATTTTTATTTAAATATTTTTTCTAGATGAATGGGGGTCAGGTATACATAACTGCCTTTCTGTATGGAAGAGGGATATAGCGTGATTCAGTATTGTGAATATTATGTTTGAAAAAAATCTGCATGATGGGAATCTTGAAGTTGGCAGTTTAACAGTCCATGACCTCACTGGGTGGTTTCTATCAGGTCATCATTAAAGTCCCAGAGTGCTTCTTATATAGCATGTAGTCTAGGTTTGATCAGCTTAACAGTTCTTCAAAATGTATATTAAATGAGTGATGTTCATATTTATCCTTAGAAAAAAACTTTGTGTTTCTTACTTGGAAAGATATTGCTTTCTAGTTACTTTTGTTTCTAAATAAATTTGGGGGGCTGTTGCTTTTCTAACCTTGAAGAATCAGCATGGGGTGAATAAATGGCACTAAGCATAATTCTTTAAGAAATGGAATAAAACATAAAGACTTTGATAATGGAATTCATGGCAACGTCCAGGAGCTTAAAGATGAATCAGCCTTCTTCTTACCAAGATCTATTACCTAAAGAAATTTCTACACCTTAGTAAATAAATAAATACCTTAACTGTGGAAGCAAGGCCACACCTAAGGAGCAAGATGTGTGTTGAGATGGAAAGAGAGCACAGGGACCCAGCTACATCTTTCTTTGGAGAAACCCTGGTTATCCTTCCCTTGGCTTCAGCTGCTGTCTTCATAGAGGCACCTAAAGTCTTCTCAGGTTCATGACCTATTTTCTAATAAGTGTGAGAAGACTGAAAGGAGGCTGTTCAAAAGGACTATTGAATTTACCTCTTCACCTTGTTACAGTAATCCTATTGCATAGAGACTCCCATACACGCAATTTTCTTAAGACGTTACTTCAGGTGAGGATTGTGTGCCAGAGGGTCACTCAAATACACAGTTAGAAAAAACCTTTTGTTTCTTTTTTCCTGATGGGTCCCTGAGAATATGTTAATTTGTCATCTAGTACAACGTGCCTGGGACCATTTGGGTCAGCTGGTAAGAAAAGAAAATGAATAATGAGAGTCATCTAAGGAAGCAGGGAAAACATATTCCCCATAAACTATGTAAACTACAAGCTTCTGGAGCCTTGAGAGTGAGGAAAAATTGTGGGCTTTTTTGTATTCTGTCAGATGCTGAAGGCTGCTCTGAGACATGTGCTACTGCTTCTTGCTGAGTCGAGATATTTGGCAGAAGGCCCGCAGAGAGAGTGGAAGAGAATAAAAAGTCTTTGTGCCAAATGTTCTTTTGAGTGCCTGAGAGCTGGATTGGTCTTTTTTCTCTATGAAATCATATAATTGGTAATCTCAAACCTCAGCCTGTTAATTTACAAAATGTCTGCACACTTTAATATATCGTTTGCTTAACATGTTTGATAACAACCTCAGAGATACTGGGGCTTTTGACTTCTTATAGTATTTATAAACTGCGCCTTGCCCTGAGTGTTTCTCTGCCAGCTCTACACAGGCTCATCTCGTGGATGGTATCAGCCTGCAGCTGCTAGAGGAAAAACGTGGGAAGCATCTTGCCTGCAAAAAGCAAAGCAGCTCCATTTCTGGCCCGCAGGGAAACATGCAGCCTCTGCTGCTGTCAGCCTCCTCTCTGCTCTGTTCTACTGCTCAGCAAACGGGGGCTACAGTGCAGCGGTTCCACCCCAGCACCTGTGCTGGTAGGCAGGGAGAAGCTTGGCAGGCTGGCTGCTTCCAGGAAGCTGAGCTGATGAGCACAGGGAAAGCATGCAGAAGCCTCTTCTCCTTCTCTTCCAGTGGGTGAACATATAAAGAGCTGCAGGATCCTGAGTGATTGCTGCATGTGATCTTGTCTCTGAACCCTCTGTCATTTCAAAATTGAAAGCGGGACCCAGGGAGGGCAACGCTCTAGGCTGAGAGGGGGTCATATGAAGAAAAGGAAATTATCCTTCAGGCTACCTGAAAATTAGTTGTGTTTTGAGTTCCTGTGCCTTTAACTAAAGTTTGGCGTGAAGGTGTCATTTGTAGCCATTGCCATAAAAAGGCTCTGACTTTTGTGAGAGAGGAGATAAGCTTATTTGAGTAAGACTGACTCACTCCTGCCAAAGGACTGATTGAATAAAATTAGCCTCAGTAAGGCCAGGAGGATGAAGTCAGATGGCTGCAAGCTCTCCAGGTCCAAGAGATCCTACATGAAGTGCTCCATCTGTGGTTTTATGTTTGTAAAGATTGTGTGACCAGCTGGGACCATGCCAGCTTACTGTGTTATTCCAGTAAGAAATTTTCTCTCTTACTGGGCATAACTTAATCCTTCAGTCCATTTCATTGCATAGGTTTTGCTATGGGAATATCTGAGACTTAACCTCACAGGGTCACTAGTGGGCTTTTCTTGGGGGAATGTAGTTTTCCTTGATTTTTTTTCAAAAGGGAAAAAAAAATCTTCCCACACAGATGGCTATAACTGGTGGCTGGCAGACAATCTGATGGATGAGATTTTTCTTTGGCACTGTGCAGAAAAGTATGTTTGGCAATGTGACTGTGGCAAACCATTCATTAGCTCAGTTTTTAAAGGCTACCAGACATGTTCTCTGCATAGTGTTGTTAATGAACTCTACTTACCATCCTTCACCCAAGTGGACTAACCGGGTTAATTGCCAGGTAGAGTCAGCCCAGTAAGAGGAGTTGGGTTAACATCTGCAGAATAAACACTTACCAAGAATTACTCTTGTTATTTTAAAATGATTTGCTCAGGGGAGAAAGCACCACATTGAATCCAAGAAGCCTGGGAGGGGCTGCAGTTAGCAGGATCTTGTGTGTATGTGTTGCCTACAGGTGGCACTGCAAAAATCATCCATCCAAGCAATCAGCTCCATTTTTTAACAATTCACCTGAGAACCTTTCCCAATGTGCAAGAGACATCAAAGTAAAAGAGAAATTGAAACTAATGCTTTACTTCTTAGCTAAACCAATTCTTCACTGTTGTAAGCAGAGTATGGTATGTGCTGTGTCTATCCAGACTTTTTCAGTGCCCAAGGTGATCAAGTGACTTTTTATAGTTATAGCTGAGGTGCAAGACATGAAAATGTGAATGCAGTAAATAGGAACTCAAATCCCTGTCAGTAAAGTCCGTTTGTAGGGGTTTAGGACATAGTTGTGTGGGAAGGAGTTGTCCACATCATAACACTTCTCAAACCAAGAAAAAAAGAGGTCTGCATGGCCTCTGGCATGGGATGGACTGTCGTGATCGAATAGGGCAAGTCTTCTGCTTGACTCACTGCAATGTTTTGGCATGTGCCTCTCGACAGCTATTGATCTGCTGATCTAGCAGGTAAGCTGCCTAATTTGAGAGAATTATCTTGACAGTCTGTGTACGTTTCTTAGAAGCAAAGGTTGAGGGTTAAATGTGATTTTGTCAAATGCTGCCTCTGTCTTCCTTGCTTATTTTTTCTTTTTAAAAGGTTTCTAATGCCTGCATCTGTTAGAGTTTACTGAATATAGTAGCTGAGTAAATGTGAAGCCACAGCTTCTTATCCCCCAGGTTCTGCCAATGATGAGGCTGAGCATGTGTGCTCCTTAGACACATATAGATGAACGCAGACTCACACAAGCATAGTAGACACAAAGACAGCCACACAGATCAATGAAGACAGAACAAAACTCCTTTCCTGACACCCACATTAATGCACACTAATCACACAACGGACAGCCCAATCTTCTTCCTCTTCCCTGGCTCATCAGGATTGAAGTCTGCTAGTGGAGGGATATACATATACATACAAACACACAAAAGAGATCACTCCAGTAGCTGGTCTTAGATGCTCAGCCTGACTGGTAGCTGTTCCGAGGTGTCCCCATATTGCCAGTTGCTTTCACTTGGATTCACGAGCCCATGATGTTTGTGATCCCATGCCGGTTGCAGGTAATCAGATCTCTTAATCTATCATCAACTGGTCTGGTTTAAATTTCCCTAGCATTCACATATCCCCATTCACAGAAGAGAGTTCACCCACAAGAAAAAGATAGAAATGGGCTTTAATGAGAATGTAGAATAGCTTGCAATGTTTGAGCACAAGGCTCAAGTCAGGCAAGTGTGCTGATCCGTTGCTCTTTATACTTCACTGTCCCCTCTTATCCTGTCCCCTTTATTCACTCATGCTTATACTTCCCCAGTCCACCCTGATTCCCTCCCATTCCCTGCCCCTGGTCTTTCCAATAATCATCCCATGGTGAATCTCACATGTTTCCACATAATGTCCGATGGCAAATTTCACAAAATCTCAAAATTATGTTCTTCATTCATCCGATAACAGGCCCTAGACCCCTGTATGCAATAATTCCTGTTAGTCTGCAAGGCTTTCTGGGCAGGCATTTTCTTGAGCTGACTCATCTCAGTGGCTTTCCTGCAAGGCCCAGGGACTAATCCCTATGGATGGTTCTGGAAACACCAGGTCAGAGTGCTCCATTGGTGCTCATTAGCTTCCTGGGGCTTCTCTGGACCCCCGAGGTCTTCCTGTTTAGCCAAGGACCATGCTAAAGTAAGGGTGATTTGGCACATCCTCAGTTCTGGGTATTTGGAAAAGGAATCATTAGGAGACTTAGAGAGTGGCTTCTTGCTTCAGAAAATTATCTCTTTAAAAATAAAATTTGGTATTCGTTTTTAGTTGTACACTATTTTGAACTAGGTGAATGTTTTAAATGTGCATGGTATCAGTGGAGTGGATAGCTAAATAAGTTTTTAAGTAGCCATGTGAAATGTAATGATAGTGTAGAATAAGACAGCACAAAATTGTAATTATTTCCTGCTGATTCTATAGCGCAACCCCATGTGTCATCTGGAAAATAAAGCAGCATGACTGCCATTCCTGAGATGCACCATAACTGTGGCATGCCTCATTGTCACCACTGAGGACACAGGAATTACAGCTGTGTCTGTAATTGATTTTTCAGTTCACTGGCCAAGCAGGAAAAAAAAAAAAAAAAAAAAACGAAAAATGCCAAGTAGGGTTTTTTTTCCAAATAAAATAAAATAGTTTGCTTTGTTTTGAGGATTTTTACAATTTTAAAAATCCCCTCTGTTCGTCATAGCAATAAAAGAAATAATTAAAAAACACATGGAAATAATTTTCTTCTTGCCCCTCTCTGAGAATGCACTTTTAGGTTCAATGTGTAAATGAATTTGACTAGATTTCAAAAGTAGTTACACTGCTTGGATAGTATACTTTTAGTAAAAGAACTGTTCAATGAAATATACATGACAATTCTAATTATGGTTTAAAACATGATTTAATAATCTTAATTTATCATAATTTTCAGTCATATCTAGACTATATGTCATCATTTGTTCAGTCGCTGTAATTGATGCTACATGTGCAATCATCGGAATAAATATGTTACAAATCCTAATGTCACCTTTATTGAAAAATAAATAAATGAATTAACTCTATCATTGAAATTCTGATCCAAAACCACTGATCGGACCAAAACACATCTTGCAAGGCCGTGTTCAGTATGGCTCCTGTCAATGTGTATCTACTGGTGCTTCCTTGGTAGTCAGTGGCTTGCTGCATGCCAGTGGTAATGACATTATAACTGGTATGGGAGATGCCTCTGCTTTTCCTGATGTCTGTGCTATGAATTCTCCCTCTGTCCCACAGAGCTGGAATGAAGGTGTGCTTTGTTCTGTGTCAGACAAGCAAACTGAAGCTTCTGTTCCCAAGATCTTATCTGTTTTTCTCCCAGTTGCACTAATGACTGGTCAGATCAAAGATTTTATCTTTAACAAAAAACTTCACATTGCTTATGTTCTTAGATAACTACAGCAGTATATGACCACCGTTACTGATACTAAAACTAAATTCAGGTTTTTCCCTACCAGCTATTAGGTGGATATATTGAAAATATATTTTCACTATATCCATAATATCCAAATATTGAAAAATATTGAAATTAATTGAATGAAGGAACTGGACAGTGAGTTTCTTATTTCATATATGTTTGTCTGACATTTAAACAAAAAATGCTTAGGTAAAAAACATCGTTTAGGTGTGGCTGCATAAGATCATGATTGCTTAAATGTGACAGCTACTAACAGTGATGCAACAATACAGTGTGTGTGAGTTTTTGTGTGTGAGAGATTTTGCAAGTTTATTTGTATACTTCCCATCTACTGTGACACACCGAGACTGATATGACATACTGAAATTGCTGAAGTGTGGCAGAAAGATAACCTACATTTGTTTTCCATGTCAATCAGAATGAACAAAGCAAATAGACTATGTGAACAATTTTCCTGGTCGCTTAAGAGTAGGACAGTGATTTAAAGCCTAGTTTGGAAAATGGTATACTATAACCACTAATTTTATTTATTTTTCTGGTATGAATAAGACCCCCTCACACACTTGTTTGACAGTTGTGGTACAGAATAGTAACTAATCACTCAGGGAAATGGATGCAGCAGGTTGATAGTCTGCTGAAATATGGTTTGTTTTTCCTTGGTTATTTAAAAAAAAAAAATAGTTCCATAGTAGTCCATAATGCCATTACTCGTGTGGATATGGTATACATGTATAAACACTACTTGTGTGCCTCCTTTGAAAGGCTGAGTCTATAGTATTTAAGTGTGGGACATCTTTCTGATTATAGCCAAGATGACAAAAAGGCCCAAGTTTGTATAGTAGTAGATGTAATGCAGGTTGAAACTCCTGGCTAAGAGTAATTTCCATTCCTCTCCTTATTGCTGATTGGTTGCTTCTTGTTTCAACTACAGCTTTGTTTTTCTGAAAAGCTCTAAAAACCATGCAAACACAAGCAAACAAAGCTTTGCAGTCTTTACATAGTCTCTCTGACCTCAGAGGAATTACCTGAAATGGCATAAAATAAGATACATTCATTTCATGTAAGAGTGCAGAGCTGCACTGTTTGTAAAACTGATACAGGAACTAGTTTCCGCAGAAGGAGGTAATCATGTATCTGTGACTGCCTGCTCCTACTGCTTCCCTGTGGCTGAAATGGCTTCTCACTAGTCTCTCACCCAGTTGTAGGAGCTAAACCAGTAAAGAACAAAACCTACGAAAAAAGGGGATATTTTTCTGCCAGTCTAAATCCCTGGTTTACTGTTGTCACTATCAAGTGACAGTGTTCATGCAAGCAAGGGATGAAAGAGTGCAGGGAAAGGGAATCTTCTTTTTCTTTGAGTAGCTATTAGTCATTAGACCGGTTTAGCTGTATCACACAGTTGTGCCAGTGTCTTTTCAGAGAACATATAATAGAGCCTTTTTGATGTTTGTTTTGTTTTGTTCACTGTTTTTACATGGATACTACAATGGTGGGGAACCTGGAGAAAGAAACAGCCTGTGACTTTACTTCATCTAATCCATGGCAACATGATTTCTTTCTCTTTGTTAATGGCCAGCGTATGTGTTAATGGCCAGTGTATGTGTTAATGCATGACCTGTGCAGCTTTCAGGAAAGAAAGATTCAAATGGCTGAGCAGATTGGTGTCAGAATTGCACATGAATGTTTTAAGTGGTCAGGCAAAGAAATGGAGATTGTAATGAACAGTGGAATTCAGAAGACTTTCCTTGATTTAATGCTAGGTTTATGTGTAACACTACATCTACGCTAGATACCTTATATTCATATTTGGGAGTTGCAAAATAAGAATCTTGAACAGTAACTTGCCTTTGCATCTGGAACAAACTTTGCACAGAAGTAGAGAAGTAAGGGCCAAAACTTAGTGCCATATGCATGGTGCGAATATGACTGCAATTTCATTCACCTGAAGGAGAGAAATTTAAAATTGCCCTAAAAGAGCAAGAGTTAGAATTCATATATATTTAAAGGTCTTTGCTGTGTATGTTTAAATATACTCTTTAAGTGTATTCATTTTTATGTAAAATGAGGAATAATAATTACTTAGCTTTATTTTTTCCAGGAGCATGACTATGAAAACTTACATTTTTGGTGTGCCAATATCATACTGATTTATGAGATAGCTGTTGATGATTTCACTACATGAAAAATGCAATAAAAGTGGCAGATTAATTATAGGATGTATTGTTAATGCGTGACATATGCTTGTGTCTGTTTTCCCAATTAATATCTCATAATACAGTGTTACATCTTCTGGAACATAATATATACATATGTTATGTTATGCATAATCATCAGGAAAACTTCACAGTCTATACACATAGATATCTCTGAGTCTCTCTTCAGTCCTTCGCATAGATTTCAGGAAGGATTACTTGCATTAGCAGAGAATGCAAGACTGAGTGTTTACAGTGGTTTTGAATAGTGAATTTCTGTAGGATTACAGAAATGACATTCAGTTCCTCAAACATTTTCTGCAAAGCAAGCAACATACTTTGAAGCCTGTGATAAATGAAAAAGAAACAAAACCAAAATGTGAATCTCTTGAGCTACTATCCTCCTTTCGTGGAATGGTTCACTGCCTTAATGAGGTTAATTTGTATTAGGTTATGGGAAAGCCTTTATCTACTGTATAGAGGCTTTCATTTCACATGGATGTGACAGATCCTGTACTTACTGCACTGGAACTTAATTATTTGATAGCATAAGGAGCTGAAATCCTGACATTTCCTCTCAAGGAATATTCATTGCATACTCTAGATAGTAAAGAGAAACTAGAGGATGGTTGGCTTAGATTTTCAATGTTTGAAATACCTTTGTATACTTTTCTAGTTTGTTTTGGTGTTATACCTAGAAAATTTAAAATCAGCTTTATTAAACATTCCCCAAATACTATCGACAGCGTGTGATTATTTCTTGTTCTCTCCCATTTTTCACATATCTTTTCACCCTTTAAAATGCTTTTCTTTATTATACATGAATGTAAGTGACCATTTCATTTAATTACAGCTTTTTTTTTCCAGAAAAGTCTTTAAATGCCTGATTTTCTCTTCCAAATAGTTTCATTATGAACATTTCCCTCACAGAATTTTACAACAGCTCTTTTAACTGGCTTCCTTTCAGATGGCTATTGGTGCACATTTTAATTTATTTTCTCTAGTAGGTATAGTATGGCATTTCTGTAGACTTTGTAGAGCGATGTAAAGCTATTTAATAAGAGAGTGAGGAGACAAAATTTCAGGATCAGTGATACACGTCAGAACACAAATAAGGATTGAAAACTAATATAGTGAAAAATTGAGACAAAATTCACATCCTCACACTAAATTTACTTTCTTTTACAGATACAGTGTCTGGTTTTTTTATGTACCTTTCATAAAATACAAATGAGTGAATTTCTGTTAGCATGTGAGAGTGTGAGATATGTAGTTGCCTATCAAAATAAACACTAATGTGAACTTACAAAATGAGCATGTATTTGTTCTACTATATATTATACATTCAAAATATATTCCAGAAGAATTGTTTTACCATTTTCACAAATAATATAAAAATATAATTGTTTTATTGAGAAAAAATAGTGTATTTATTGAAATTGTTTTATTGGCATATGTACCAGTGAAACTGGAAAATAATTAAATGTAGTTTTTACAGCACATTGTGCTAGTAGCTGTATAAATATTTGCTCATCATTGAAGGTATCAAAATACCAGAGATTGCAAAGTTCAGGCAGATAATATGAATTGCTTTCCTCATCCCCTATTGAATTAAAAATTATAAATATTTTAAAACAAAACAAAACAAAGCATTTTTTTGCAGAAAAAAATAAGACATTTTTGCTTCTAGATTTGTGTTTTATATGTAACATGTCAGTGTACCACAGTATGATGGATGGTGGGTTAATTGTTTGCAGTGTATTGTATCATTTCAGCTGTAGTATTAGCTACAGTGGAGTAATGATGGAGTATAATCTAACCTGACATAGTACAATGCAGTGAGTGATGACAAAGATCACTGACTGTTCAGTGGAGTTTCTTCTACTGAAAAATGCATAATTGCCTGAATTAAATGTTTAGTAGTTTATGTTTTGTTGATGAAGACCTGGAGCCTAATTGCTGCCTGTGGCTTTTGCCTCTAGGCACATTGTTGGGGTCCATAGCCTACATCAGGTTTGTTTTCCTTCCTCAGGCCTTTTTGGAGCTGTGAAATAACAACTGGGTGGCTCCAGATATCAATGTTGGCCTCCTGAAAGCCTGCTAGTAGGGCCTTCTCCTCGTGGAAGCTCTTGTTTATTGTTTGCCATATTGTTTGCCATTAGGAATATGAAAGATAGTTGAAGCATTCAGCACATAGGCTTTGCATAAAGCATACCAAAAGTTAAACAGCAGCAGAAATAGAGTACTTAGTGGTACTGTTAAAACAGAAATTGCTTTGCGTAATTAAAATTTGTACGTGTACAAGGTTGTAGGTCAATACCAGTTAAAAGTTTTGATTTTTTTTCTCTTTTCCTTCTGATGGAAATGAACTATCCCCAGAAATAACTGGTCTTGTATCACTAATAAATGAAAGTTCAGTTAATACTACTTTTACTGAAATCCACATCCTTTAGTAGCTAGCTGCTGAATCAGGATGGGTAGTTTGGTAGCTCCTCTCATAGGTTCTGTCTTAGGACTCCACTAGCATGATTCTGGTGATCAGTTAGAGCAGCGTGGGTGAGGGTGATGGGTACTGGGTATGGGATAATGAAGATTGGCCTGTGGCCTCTCGTGTTTCAGAAATTTGATTCTGCATGTTCCAGTGCCAGAGAAAAAGATTTAAAATGAGACTCCTTATTACATTTTATTTCTGAGTTTTGTTTGAGGGCTGTCCCTGTATCCTGCCAGTTCTCTGTCCATCTGTAGGAAGGTTTTGAGATACCATATCAAAAAGTGCATCTGCCCTGGACATAAAGTCTGGAGACATAGATTCTGAAAACATATGTATGTATGGGTATTTTAACATTGATACATTTCCATTTCAAAGTTTCTCCCTTAGGGAAAGGAAAAACCAAAGTCTTGGTAGAGATACACAGCTACTTATGGGAGTCAAGAAATTAAAACAGTTTCTAGGTTAGTTTTATAATATTTCTGCTTATCACTTCACTGGAAAAGTCTCATATGTAGTCTTCTCCAGTTGTTCTTTAGCTATTGTTTTCTGCCTGAGATGGCTATACTACATTTGGAAAAAAAATCAACTTTACATTTTAGCATTAGTACCATTTTAATTCTAGTTTCATGCATGACAGATTGTCTTATGGAGCTTAGTTTAATGCATTTCTAATGAAAAAAAAACACAAAAACCCAAACAGTATGATGCTACCTCACAATGTGATCAAATTGCTCATCTTATTTTCACAGCTCACCATGTTAAAACTGGGACCTGTGAAGTGGTGGCGCTCCACAGATGTTGCAATAAGAACAAAATAGAAGAAAGATCACAGACAGTGAAGTGCTCCTGCTTCCCTGGGCAGGTAGCAGGTACCACCCGGGCGGCTCCTTCTTGTGTTGATGGTGCGACTACTTCTCTGTTGCTTCCTTTTGTTGCATGTTTTGGTGGCTTAATATCATCACTGAGAACCACTCCATTACAGTTAACTATTTAAAATGAGAGTATGAAAGCTTTTGCATTTTGCATGCACAAGGTGAATGGGAGGAAGATAACAGAATCACAGAATCACAGAATGGTAGGAGTTGGAAGGGACCTCTAGAGATCATCAAGTCCAACCCCCCCTGCCAAAACAGGTTCACCTAGAGAAGGTCGCACAGGGACATGTTCAAGTGGGTTTTTAAAGTCTCCAGAGACAGAGACTCCACCACCTCTGGTCAGCCTGTTCCAGTGCTCCATCACCCTCAAAGTAAAAAGAGGCTCCTTCTCATATTTGGATGGAACTTCCTATGTTCTAGTTTGGGTCCATTGTCCCTTGTCTGGCCACTGGAGACTGCTGAAAAAAGACTGGCCCCATCCTCCTGACACCCACCCTTTAAGTATTTGTAAGCATTGATAAGATTCCCTCTCAGTCTTCTCTTCTCCAGACTAAAAAGACCCAAATCCCTCAGCCTTTCCTCATAAGAGAGATGTTCTAGTCCCCTAATATCTTCATAGCCCTTTGCTGTACCCTCTGCAGCATTTCTCTGTCCTTCTTGAACCAGGGAGCCCAGAACTGGACACAATACTCCAGATGTGGCTTTATCGGGGCAGAGAAGGGGGGGACGGGACGGGACGACCACCCACAACCTGCTTGCCACTCTCTTCTTGATGCATCCCAGGGTGCCATTGGCTTTCTTGGTCATAAGGGTACATTGCTGGTTCATGATCATCCTGTTGTCCACCAGGTCTTTTTCCACAGAGCTGCATTCCAACAGGTGGTGGAAAATGAATTATTTTCTATTACTCTGTGGAACTGCAAAGCAAAATTATTACCTGTAGTGAAAGAGACCTCTTGAGAAGGTAAACCTGATCTAAGTAACAGAGTGCACTCAGAGTTATATGAAATTCACTTAATTAAAAGTGTTTATGCAAAATCTACATGAGCATATAATTTTCATGTGCTGTAGTCTCACATTTTATTTATATATTTATTTTTATCATACAAGAAACAAACAAGAACAAACAAGAAAATAAACTGTTCTGTTTTGTTCTGTCTTTTTTTTTCAGTCTTTTTAGTTCAACACTATTTTTCCTATTCACAGTGTAATATTAATGTTTTACTTAAATCTGGCATAAGATCATGTGTTTTATTTGGGAAAATACTAGCTGATTTTTCACATCTCTTTCTCTGAAAGAGTAGCAGGATGGATTCACCTTTTACATGATCTCTTTTCCCTTGATATGTTGTTGGCTGTCAGATAAGAAGTAAGTATGTCATCATTGAGGAATAAATTTAATCAGCCTATGCTAGACTATATAGTAGATCAGTCAAAATATCTTAACTCAAAAGAAGAGATTCTACTTAAAACTTTGAAATCTGGCTGAGCAGGAAAAAATGAGGATTGGAAAGAAATGCTGTGAAATTAGTTCCTGCACTGCAGTGAACTAGGGAAAAAAAAAATACAGTAAAGAGTTTTGCTTCGAAGCACATAGCATCTTGTGCAAATTGAGACCTATTTTCTTATGAAGGTTCTGAGTTGGCTGAAAGTCCCAGACTATCTGTCAGTCAATACGTTTCTAATATTTTCCTGGAAAATACAATAAATGTTGCCAAATAATGACATATTAAAGTGTCTGTTTCAACAACATGCAGATGTGTGTGTTTTCTTGTCTTGTAGCTTCAATAGTGGAGCAGAAATGGTGGTGCCACATGCAACCATGTCTTGAAGGGGAGGAATGTAAGGTTCTTCCAGATCGTAAGGGATGGAGCTGTTCCTCTGGGAATAAAGTGAAAACAACTAGGGTAGGTATGATACCAACCTGACATGTTACCAACAAGTAAAAAAAAAAAAAGTGCACAGGAAATTGGATGCATATAGAAGACATGAATTGAGAAGAATAAAGAAGTATGGAAATAAAGTCATACTGGCATTGGACTTCCTGGTCATGCACACTTTTCTCAGCATATTTTGCAATTGCTTGAACATGGTAAGCAATGTGCCAGACCTTCTCAGGTAAGCAGTGGAGATAGTAGACTTGAGCTCTTTTTCAACTATCAGTAATGATCAAATGTATTATAATCAAATATGTATTTTTCTCTGAAAGCAGTTGCACAAAGTCTATACACCTTGCTAAGCTCTTCATTCACAGGATAGCAAACAAGTGCCTTTTTATCAATAATATGGACTTGCCATGTTTCTACATAGAAATTGCTGAGTATGGTAAGCATTTGTTGTGTCATTACAGTATGATCTTCTGGTCTTTTCTGCCTTGTATGATGGGGATTTGCTAAAAAAATTAATGGAATTTCAGTGAGTTCTTTTTCTCCATTTGACACTTTTTATATTGTTGGTTCAAAATTACATTAACAGAAATACATGTAACATTCATCGTATACAACGCCTGAAAACAAAATAAACATGCTGGTTTTAGTCCGTTTTAGTGTCTAAGGAAAACAGCAGAGTACAAAATTATTCAGATAAGCATTAAACACTTGAGCGTCCTAAAGCTACAGCATTGTACCTCTGTAGTGACACACAGCACGGTTCTTTGTCAACATAAAACAGATTAAAATGCATGCTGAAGACACACATGCGTGTGAGTAAGCATAAACACCTTCACCCCTATACTCTACCAGACTTACTGATGACTGATTTGCTTGTATTTATTAATTGTTTGTAGTGTCAGGCCATAGTTCACTAGTGTGGTGTTTACTCTATGCATTTGTTTGAGTGTCCGTGTCATTTGATTGAAATCTTCCTTGCACAGGAACTAAATTTCTGGTACATCCTGGCTGTAGTTAAATGCAGTGTGCACTGACTGAATTATATTCCTTCTGTTCCACAGCAAGCTCTATGTGTCTCAGTTTCTGTATGTATAAGTCTTTAAAATGTTTTGACATTCCTTGAATGGAAGGGTACTTCCTACATGTTTGATACACAATTCCATTTCTGAGTCATATTTCAAATGTGTTTCTTCTGAAGCTAACCTTGCTTTAATGCTGCCCAAACTCAACTTTGTACATGTCAATGCAAATCTGATTATATGCTTGTAAAATGTGTGTGCATGTATAATATAACCAAAAGGAACTAGATAGAATTTAATAACAGTAATAGAAATAGAAAAAAAAAAAAAAAAGTGTGTATGTTTTGAAATCTGTCTTGGCTACTACTACATGGTACTATTAGCGTAAAAGAATGCATGCCATTTTATGTTTGGTTTAACTGTTTAGCAAGCAGCAAGAAAAAATGTGAGCTTGGATTATATTTCTGTAGGAAAAAAGAGGTCACAAAAGGGGGAGATATCAATTAGAATCGCCTTGAGGATATTTCTTACTAACATTTTGTCAGAAGATAGGTTTTTTCTGCATTGATCAAGGTTATGAAGTTCTGTCCACTGTTAGGAATTGACAGAAGCCCAAGGCTCTTGTCCTCAAAGGCTTGTGCCTCTGTTGCAGACTCACAGGTCTGTCTCTTTGCAGGAGTTGGACTTTTCTTGTCCTTCATGGATTGTGGCAATTCTGAGGACTCATTTCATAACTCTTGAGAAGTGATGCTATGAAAAAGCCAATCCTTTTTCTGTATTTGCCATCATACACACTGATTCAGTACAATGGCTACCATAAGCTGTTTGCAGACCTACCATCACTAAAAGGAAAATACTAATCCTCTTAAATCCACCACTATTTGTTCTGCCTTCTAGTCTGTCCAGGTTGTTTTTTTTTGTAGCTCCTATTCTGCTCCCTGAAGTCTATATAAATAAAAGGAAAAATTTTTAAGTGCTCTGTGGTTTCAAAACCACAGGCTGAAAAAAAGAGAAAGAACAGTACAGAGAGTCAGTATGATGAGGTCATGGAAAGTAAGTTTCTGATTGTCAAATGAAATAATCCATATGTAATTATCATGTAGATTATAAAAACATAAAGAAACAAAGTGAACTGAACAGCTTGGGTGATTTAAGTGTATTGCAGAAAAGCGTTGTGAAGGCTTTTCTAAAAGGCCTAAGAAGGTCTATATTCACCTTCAAGCCTTTTCTGTAAGTTTACCTCCTTCATATGCAGAAAAAGTAACCCAGTTAACCACTAAAGTACTGTCTTCTCTTGTACAGGATACCAAGTTCTAAAGCAGCACCTATATTTCCACATCTTGAGTTGTTGCTAGTTAAGCATCATGTTAGAGACAAAAACAGTGGAAGAAGGAGATATTTTACTTGTCCACCTCTGTTAGCATTTTAATCACAGTATTCTAAAAAATTATGATAGCAATTTCTTAATACTTACAGTATCATTCACTAAGCAAAAAGACCAAGTGAACAACAGCAGAAAACAATTTCTAAAATGTGGTCTACTTGAGGTTTTGCGTTTTGTTCAGATATGGAGATCTAATAAGGCAATACATGAATAATGAATTAGAAATAGCAGGGATGTTACAGTACTAAGAATCTAAATGGTAAGAAAAGTCAGGGGAATATTTCCTTTCAGAATGCAAAAACGCCTATTATAGAAAGACAAAACTGTTTTTCCTAATTCATCTGTATATTAGTGAGAGAGGGTATGTATGTCAGCATCAGGAGTTAACCACGGAAGAGGGATGAGTATGGAGGCAGAAAGTGTGTATGAATAAGCTGAGTTCTAAGTTAACTTGTGCTGGTTTAGAATTGACTATTTTGGGTCTATGCGTCCTGCAGGAGGGGAAGGAGAGAAAAGTCAAAGACAATTTAGCTAGAACAGTAATTTTTTTAAATTCATATAGTAATGTGTGTTTGCATTCCTGAGCATTATACCACAACAAAAGAGGGTGTTCAGGAACATATTAGGAGAATAAGGAAATGTTTATGTGCATAGCTGAGATTTATCAGACACATTGTGGCATTCTTCTGCAGACCGAGAAACTGTTGTGAGAAGAAGTAATTGAATATCTTCTCTGTCTTGCCTCAATATTTTCATAATTAAACTCAAAAATTTTGTTACATTACCCTCTTTAAATGATGACAAAAGTGTTCTAAAAAGGGGAAAATCCAAAGAATATTTTTTTACCTTTGAGATATTTTTCCTTCCTACAGCTGCTTTCTAATACAATTATTTTCATTTGAAAAGGTCTCTTGATTGTGTTTCCTTTCCTGTTTGCAAAATAAGGAAAATGTCTGTTTAAAACAGAGGAATTTTCCCATCAGTTGAAAACTACAAAATATAGCAGAATTATGTATAAAATTGGAAATGATATTAAAAAAATGATATGAGTTTTTATTAAACAAGCCCTTTACAAAGACTGGAAAACAATATTTTGCAGTCTAGTAAGAGCTGAGGAGAAACAATTTCGTATTGTTCTCAGTTACAGGGTGTATTCCACACCAGAGGTCTCTGGATAGGAGGTTTTCAAGGGCAGATCCAGATGCGAGGCTTTACTTGTATTTTTAAGAACAGTAAATTACCCATTATCTTTATACTAGAGGCTAACTTTAAGTAAGAACACCAGAAGCTGCATGTAACTTCTATGAAAGTGCATGCTGCAATGCCTCCTGGGGTCCCAAGCTCCCCAGGCATCCACCCTGGGATAGCTTGGAGCATGTTGTGGCTCCTGGGCAGCCTGTAAACCTGTGTCTTTCCTGCAGAAACTAGAGCACAAGAACACAGGTACAGCTGTGCATCCTGGCTCTCATCTTGGAGATCCTGGAGCTGCAGCATATCTGAAGAAATGTACATTTGCACCTTAGAGTGGAGAAGTGTCCCTGGGAAGATATTTTATTAAGATGTAGAGAAATATGAAATGATATTTTTTCATGTGAAATAGAACAGAACTATTTCAGCTGGAGGGGATCTACAACGATCATCTAGTCCAGCTCCCTGACCAATTGAGAGCTCACCAAATTAAAGCATGTCAATAAGGTCATTGTCCGAATGCTTCTTAAACAATGACAGGCTTGGGTTATTGACAACCTCTCTAGGAAGCTTGTACCTGTTTGACCACTCTCTTGGTAAAGAAATGTTTCCTACTCTCCAGTCTAAACCTCCCCTGGCACAGCTTTGAACCATTATGCTGTAATGAAATAGTACGTTGTTGTTAAGCTTTTAGTTTGTTTTGGTAGAACTGCATGTGGAATAAGGTACAGTTTAGCAATAAGTTCTGTTAAAAATATATGGAGTGGAATTTACTGGACTTTGCTTGGGTTAGGATTCTCTAGTGTGAGATGACTAGCCAAGCTCCAGGCTGCCTTTTTAGTACTGGAGAGAATTGTTCGGTTCTGGAGGACAATTCATTCTGTCACTACATCGGTCAGATGAAATACCTCCTGGAGGTGCTTATACCTCCATAATAACTGTAAAGAAAAGCTATGATGAGTAGCATAGAGCCTAACATTTAGATACTTAATGTTGAATAGGAAGGTGCTGGCTTGGAGACTTTACTCTCTTTGATGTGGTCTTCAGTAGGAAGAAAAAAAAAGCCCCTTAATTCTTTGTCAGTTTGGACTTTGACCACTATGTAATGCAATATAATATAAGAGAAGTTTGAAAAATGTTCATGTTCTGAGGATACCCAGCTATGAACTAAATTGGGGAATCATACTATGATGAGCAACATGCCCAGTATCTATTATTCAGCAAAAATTGGAAACCAGAGTATGTCCCTTTAGAATTCACTTGTTGGTATAATTCTGATAATATAAATTAACCAGAAAGAAGTAATGGATAGCAGTTATTAATTATTAACCTCTGAAAATCCCTAGAAGTTGAAAGTGAAAAGTATTTTCCCATAAACAAGTGAAAGCAGCATTTTCGGACAGATTATAAAGGACTGTCTTTTTGGAGATGAGTATCCAACTTCTGGAATAGTTGAGTGCCCACACTTTTATGAGAGGCAGAAGGAACTGTAATTGTCACTCTGAAATCTGGCTATTATTTTTAATATGTGGGGAAAAGCACACTGCATAAAATAAAGAAATCAATATCTAATGTATTACTATGTAACTGTATGCCAAACCAATATTAGAAATAGAGTACTGCAAAAGAATAAAATAAATACTACAAGGACAGAGACAAATAAAAGAGAAATATTACAGGGCCAAAAATAAATCCATATTGAGTATATTTATCTACATTCCAAATCCACGTCTGTTTTCCAAATCAATACCAGACATAGATGACTAATGTGAAAAAACCAGAAATATTGCCAGGATGGAGAGAAATCCATACTGAGAGTGTTTATCTACATTCCAAAACAATATTGGAGAGAACCTGAAGTCAGATATTTGTAATATTCCATTTAATCTAATTTTATATTATGGCATTCAGAGTTTAAAAGAAAAGAAAAATTGATTAACATTCTTGGAAGAGGAGAAAGCGTACCATCCCAACGCACCAACTGGCTGCACATGGAGCCAAATGGTGTTCAGTATGTGCATTCCACTACTCTGAATCAATGCAGTTCTGTTGCTATCTATAAATACTGCTTACATTTTTGCCCTGTCTCCTCTTTCTCACTTGCAGATGCTGAATTGTTTCTAAATTAATTACAGCTGCTGAAAGGAGAGGAAGTAATTTTATTTATGTTTCAATGTATAAAATATGCTGTTCATAACCCTTTCAGCACAAGGAATGAAAGAACCTCTGTTAGGTATCTTTACATGCAGTGCTTTGCAGTGGGCTACTAGAGATTCCCAGTATCAGGAGACAGCATTAGTGGTGACTCAGCTACTATCAGTTTTGTCATAAGTACTGCTTGAGTAAGACAAAATAATACAAGAGAGCTAAACTTTGTCCCCAGATATGAGAAGAAAAGGATATTTTTCTTATGCCTGAGCCTGGCATAAGTGTGAATGCAGCTACATTAGTTTTTGGTCTGTGCTCCTTTGCATGAGCAACAGATGCCTAGGCTCTTTAAGCAGCAGGAGAGGGGAAAAAAAAATGAAACAAGTATTACTATTTTTTCTGCCAAAGTTTAAAAGATGTATTGCCATTGTGGTAGTCTCTGCTCTCACGTCTCTCTTCCTCTTCCTCTTCCTCCTCCAGGTTTTTCAAAACCAGCAGTAGTAAAGACATAATTAGAAAGAACAGAAATTCATCATGTAACTACTGTGTATAGGTTATTATAGGATGTTTCAGATAGGCTGTAAGTATGGCACTTGTGGCCAGTCAGTGCTAATAAGGCAATGTATTTCTCACATTATATTTTTTCAGTGTAAAACTGCTACTAACTTCCATCACATGATACAATTTACCTTTTACTTTACCCACTGTGAAACATGAAATATTTACAGGATAAGTCACGATGATCTTCCATGTGTCAATAGTAAATAATGACAGTAAGAGCTTTTCCTATTGTCATTTAAGGGGCTCTGTGAATAAATTAAGAAACAATTTCTCTGTAAAACTACTCTATTCCCCTGCCTCCCTGTCTATAGCTTCTGTCTGTAGACTCCTCACCTTCTACCTTAATTTTACATGGAGATTTATAGGAATAATACACATATATACAGTAACTAGCAATGCCTTGTGGTTCATAAAAAGGGTGGGATTACAATGTAAGTAAGTGCACAGACTGTAGCAAAATATTACCCATGGAAAAGAGTGATTGCACTTGTGACAGCCTCTTTGTTGCTATGGTATCTCACTCCATGCCTTTCGCTAATCTGTCACTAGAAGAAATTTGCAGCTGTCTCAGCATGTTTCTCATTGCAAACCTAGAGACCCACTGTATCAAATCTATTGTTAAAATAGCAATAAATTGTGTGTACACATTTTTACTAAAAAAAATTTCAGGGGACAGATGAGCTGGTAATGGAAATAGGATGACAGGTTCTGGGGTCGATCTAGCTTTTTGTATTAGTAATTACTGCTTTGATGTAGTGTCACAGCTCTTTCATATTGAAGCTCTGTATTTTTTGGTAGGACACCTAAGAAGTAATCTTTTGGGACATTTGGACAATTTGATGAAATTAGTTAGCATTCCAGCCAACACATATTACAAGGACTCATCAGTATTCAGGTCTATGCGATTCACGGTTTTTCTTAAAAATAGCTGCTAGATAGCAAATTTACTTCTTTAATGTGAGGTTGACATGCCTAGTTCTACCCTATGAAAAGGTTCCTGTTGCAAGTCTACATCTGACATGAATTTAGGCCTACAGCTTGATGATGTTCATTTGTAGGTCAAAGAAATCTAGACATATTATAGTCCTTTCCCCAAAGGCAAATGTACTTAAAAATACCCACAAAACACAAGTCATGGTGAAAAGGATTAAAGGAAGAAGTGTTGTGGTTTGAAACATTCTTAGCAAAATTATAGACTTACAGGTCAGTAAAATTTGTTGGACAGGTGAAGATAATTCAAGCATTAAAATCCCAAGACATTTTCAATTTCAAATTTTCTTTAGTTCTGTTCTAACTTTGAGTCCTATGGATAATGATATTAGGAAAATTGAAAGTGAGGAACTGAAAGAGAGAATGTTTACGGGCAATATTCATAGGTACAGCTCTTGTGGAAAGAGGGAGTCTGTTAATGCATTACTTGAAAGAAAATAATTTCTAAAAACAGAATTATTTTTTTTTTTTTATTTTTTTTTTATTAGCAGCTTTTGCCTTGAAGGTTTGCAGTTTTTCCTTATCATTTTTCAGTCCCTTGCTTCATCTGAATGCACTGAGTCTTGTCTCTAGCTATTCAGAGGAGTTGCTCTAATTTTTTTTTGTGAGTAGAAACACTGTACAAATCATGAGAAATGAAATCTTTTGCAATCCCCTAATCACGCTCACAGAGTGTTAGTAATATATACCGTGGTTTATACATTTTTATGAGGGAATATTTTTTCCTACGGTAAGACTGCAGCAAGCATCCATTTTGAAGCATCATTTTAGCTTCTGCAGAAATTGACAGAATTCCTCTTGAAATCTAAGGAAACTATTTCTGCAATATTTAAAGAAAAATGCAAATGGATTTCAGTTGCATGTCATTAATTAACTAATCAGTGATTTTTGCAAGCATTACTTTCTTCCACATGGAAATCGCCACTCCATCAGTCCAGCCAAGAGGTTTTCTGCCTTTGTCCCAAAAGATTCCACTTGTGATTTATTTTTCTTTCTTTTCTTTTTTTCCCCAATTTTTCCTTTGCTGGCATGTTTGAGATATTGACCTCGTGTCTGAAGAATAATTTTCTGCCTCTGTGATGGAAAATAAGAATGAGTTCTGAAGGCTGTATGTAAATTACTGCGTTTCTTCACTTCTCCACAAAGTGGAAAAGTCCTGACACTGTAATCAAATATGTTTCCACTCTCATTTGCAGCTCCATTCTGCCAGTTTCTTTGTCCTTTCACAGCTGTGCAACAAAGCCTCTTAGAATATCCAACAGTTCTTTTTAGTTTTTCTGGAAAATCTTTGTCGGCTTCTACTACCTCACAAGTTGCCATATAGAAAGATGATACTCAAATGCTGGTATCATGTGAGTCATGCTGGCATGCTCTAAAACTAGTGCTTCTTCCTTGTCTCACCCTCTTCTGCAGTCTGCAAGGGCTTCTTTGGATCATTTCTGCAAGTCAGATATGATACATTTCAGTTCAAAGGGACTGGAATGTTCTGAAACCTCGCATTACTTACTACCTAAATAGCTGCAGGCAGAACTCTTGCTTCTTTCCATGGATATTTGGTACAGTCTTCACAAACTCTGCATTGTTGCTTCGTTGCAGAACTGATACAAGGGAGTGGAAAAGTGGCATCCAACTGTCGAAAAGGTATTACTTCAATTCTCCAAAACCCACAGTTTTCTTGAGGTATTTCCTTACTCAGGTCTGTTTATAGAAAACCTCAGAAGTGCTGCCCTGTTGCAGTTCTTCTTTTCTGCCTTCTAATAGGGAACAAAGGAAATGGATAATGGATAATCAATATCAAGTGGAGAACGTCAGTCATGCAGAGCATTATGCACAGTCACCATTGGAGGGGTGAACAACTCTCAAACCAGTTGAAATCAAATTACTCAGATATTATCCCCTTGCAGAGCAAAGTGAGCATGGTTGTAAATCTTACTTATTTCTCCACGTGAATAATGAAGATAGTCCTGTCCTATCAGAGAACTGTTCAAAATGAAGAAAAAATGTATTTCACGCAGGAATAAGTGGAAGATTGAAGTCTAGGACTAAATTAGAAAAGAAGAGAACCAACATAGAATTAATGTCCCTAAGAATTTGAAAATTGTTCATTTTTTTCATCATCTGTAATTTTATTCCTTCTTCCACCTTGGTGAACACCAGGTTCATCTTAGGAAAGACACTATTGCTGTATGGAGAAAAGACTCCAAAGGACTTACTATGTTCTATGAAATGGACTTAGAGGTTTCTTCAATTGCAATATTAGCACACACAGAAGATTCCTTCTCAGATAGTACAGTTGTGACTATCATTCATCCCCTTCCATATCTGCAGTGAGAAATGTCTTAGAGCTCTGAAGAGGAGATGCTGGGTGAATCTACAAAATATGCAGGTCACCATGACTTGTATGATGTGACCTGTAGAATTTTATTGGCACGACCTCTAAAACCATAAGTGAACACAAGTGTGTCTCCAGTTTATGAAGATGGATCTGACCTCAAGGAAATAATGGATTGCGTCTAATCAACATGTATCTACAAATTCACTAGTAATAGACAATTTGAGAATTTTAATAGAGCTGTATATTTTAAGAGGTTCAAAGCAGGGAAAAGCCTCCTCAGGCTCAAGAATGCCAAGAAAATGTCTTACTGATGCCACCCAGAAGAACAACAGCTTGTTCCTTCATCTTGCATTCAGGCTTTGTGGCTCAGGAACATGTCCTTGCCAACAGAAGACACCAAAGGACTTTATGTGTTCTTGTGCTATTACCAATTCAAGCAAATGCACTGAAAACTCAGAGTAGTTCTAGAATTCCGAGATCTGTCTGTCCTGCCTCGTGACTTTGGAAAATAAGAACATAGCAAATTTGTCGTATTCAAGACATCGTTCTAATTCCAATTGTTAACAATTATTGTTCAACATTTTCAAAGTACAAAAAAGGAACAGGAGTTTTTCTCCTAGAATGTAACCTGGCAAATTTGAAGCTGATTACCTGCAAAGTCAGTTTCTTTTTGGAGGGTCATTCAAGAAATTACCAGAGTGCATTCTCTCTCTCTTGACCTTAAAGCACGTTATTAGTACTTACATACCTGAAATTTGAAGACAACAACCTCTTTTGAGCCTTTTGATCTTTTCTTCATTACTTGAGATTTTAGAATACCAGTGTCTAATTGTGATTAGCTACTCCAATTTATTCACACTTGTCTTGTCTTGAGTCACATACTAGTCAGAAGATAAGAAGATGAAGGTTTGAAGACAACCAGCCAGGTTCTTTAAGAAAGACAAATTGAATACCAAAGCAGTTTCTTAGTTAAATTTCTAGAGTTCATTTTTGTGTACTGTGAAATTCAAAAACAGTAACAAGATGATCCCCAGTACAGAGGAGTTATAGGAAGTTTTAAGTTTCACCAGGAAATCTCCATAATATTCAAGCAAGAAGACATGTTTAATCAGTTCAGGAATGATGCTAGTAATGTGCATCAATTTATCATGTGTTCAGGACAAACACCAGGGAAAGCATCAAAACCATCAATTGAATGCATACCAGTGTGTTATGCTATCTTCTTCCAAGAATGCCACAGGAACTTTTGACTGTTACATGTAAAAATGCAAGCGAATGACAGTGAAATTTTGTCCTCTACACGCAACTTCAAGCATGGATGGTGGATATGCTCTCTATTTTGTGTTTTGTTTATTTACTTCTTAAATTGACAGAACTGTTTTCTCTTTTCCCTTCTTTTTCTCTGATGACCAAGATGACTACAACTATTTGTTGGGAATCAGCAACCATAATCTTGACTACTTCTTAGTGAATGAGACTTTATGAATTTTTTCCTGGGCAATGAGAAATCCTTCTAACTGTTCATCTATGACAGTTTTTAGGTGAAAACCCTTCAAGTATTCCTTTTTCCCAGTTCAGGGATTTTTCTGAAATCCTCCAGATCTGCCACCTTTCTTCTGTTTCTTATCTGTATTAGAATGATGGTGTGATGGGTACTCATACTGGAGAAAGTTAAAATTAGATTCCCTTAAAATAATTTTATGTTCTCTGAATGGGTACCCACTACTCTGTCAGCACCCACTGCTTTGGCTAAAATTTCTCCCAAGTTTCTTCTTCTGGAGATTCTAAATGGATGGGAAAACAGAGGAAAATATCAAAGGGTTTCAAGTTGATGACTGATTCATTGGTTTTAAGCATTTTTTTTTTCCTGCCTGGATATTACTCTGCTGTTTGCTAACTTGTTTTTTAGTTGTCTTATATTCCCTCAGCTGTGGCAGTATTCGTGGAGCCAAATGTGAGTGCACAACCTCAAAATGCCAGCAGTGGAAGCTGGTAAGCAAGTGGGGAAAAATCACCAGAGGAATTTCTGAAGCTTGGGACAAAGGCAGAAAACACATGAGTACTGCACTAACAAAGCAGCAGGTACCCTCATAGAGAAGATAAAATTACAGGTAAGGAAATAATTTACATTTCTATTTTGATCTTGTCCAAATAGCTTGTTACTCTCCATTCAAAATCCTATAAAAATAACATGCCATAAACACCTAGGAAGAAAAAGATATCAAATGTGAAGAATTTAGACTATTTTATTTTTTATTGGGGATCGTTTGAAGTTCAGTCTTGCCCAATTTCTGGAAAAATATATTAAGAGATGAAAATCTGTTATACTTATTAGGCATTTAAAACCTTAGCCTAGTTTTAAAACAAGGCTGGTTTATTATTATTATTATTATTTTCATTTTTAGAATATTAAACACAGGAAACTGCTTGTTAAAGGTTTTCCTTTCCCATCAAGGACAACAATAAGCTTTTCTTTACGTAAGCGAGGTCAGATAAAGCCAAAGACAGAAGGACTCTGTTCCAATCCCTCCTTCTTCATTTACTTTCTCACAGTTGGAAGGGTAGCATGACTTTTTATTATGCTTCAGTTTCCTCATCTGTAAAAAGGAAGGAGGTTGCTTTTATCTCCAACTTGTGATGACTAGGTGGAATATGTGGTGTAAAAGAGAAGAAAAATACAATTATTTAATTAACTGTCTTTCAGTTGTTTATGCCGCCATGATGCAGTCCTGCTACGGAGTTGTGATCACCACAAAAACTTCAAGAGGATATATCCTTGTCTGAATTGCTACAGTTATTATCTGTTACAGAAATTAAAATAAGGTTTATGTTTAAGACTTCTTTTAATATAAAATCATTTTCTTTAAATGAAAATTTTTTTTCAGTTAAAACAATTGTACTATAAACTTAATTTCTCTGCTGAGTTACAGAAACACTGAGGAAGTTTAGGTATGTGCATTGTAGTGGCATTACGTTTTGGAAGAGAATAATAATGAAGTAAATTCAAAATACCAATTAATTATATTTAGCCTTGATATAGGTCATATGTCTTCATCAGATATATACCATGATAATTTTCCCAGTGAGTTGTATCAATTAATTTTATTTTGTAAACTATCAAGTTCAAGGAAATATGGATACACAGTCGTATCAACTTATTTCGCAGTATTTACATGTATAGGGGTTTTATTAAAGCAACAAGTCACTGAAGGTATGAGTTTAAACTTGTATGTTTCTAATGGTCTTCAGTATTGTTAAAGAAATCCTGGTGCTCTTTTGAGGTGCTGTGAAACCCTTTATGGAAGCAATCATTATCAGCAGGTCCAAAAACTACCTCAGATACCAAGATAAGAACACACTGTCTGAATTGAATATTGTCTTTTGCAATGTGTCATCTCTTATCTTACGGTGTTTCCTGTAATCTACTAACCATAGAAATGACTGTAAGCAAAGTTAGCCTCAGAATGTTCAGATTTTCAAATTTTAGACTTCTGAGGGTTTTTTGTTTGCTTGCTTACTTGCTTTTTTACTTTAAACATATATAGGAAGAACTGTTTCATTTAGACAGTATTGTATTCTGACTTCATGGCTCTTTTCTGTACCGCAGGTCTATCCATGGACTTATTTTCAAAGAACTTTTCAAATACTGTTTTATCATAGTTAAACATTGCTGATATACTTGCAAAAATTAGTGTTATCTATCAGTTTCTATTGTGTTTCGGGGACAAGTCGATGAATTTGCATTTGAGTACATTTAAATCTTTGGGGTTATTGTTATTGCATGGGGGTGTTTTTGAGACCATGCTCTTTTGCTAAGAGAAGTTTCTCTGATGCTGAAATATGTTTTTTCCCTGTCATTTTGTACTTTTCCTTGTCAGTTATAGAAAATTCCATCTATCCCAATTTTGTTTTCTGTAACTAATTCCATAACAGTGTAGTACTTGACATGTGTTTGTTTCTTAGGCAAACGTGTAAAACTCCTCAAGTCCGAATGGAGAAGTAGAGAAAGGAGGTTTCTGCTGTGCCTGATGACAATTTTTGATTTTTCCACACACACAAAATATTCTGGCTCCACGTTGGAGCACTAGTTGTGATGAATCCTAGTCTTGGTCGGATTTTAAGGAAGGGCCAGAACGTTCGTTGAGGAATAAAGAGTCAAACCACTCCAGAAAATGTGTTCCAGCCCTGGTTTATTACTCGCAGAGCAGCAGGTGTGTACAAATACAGGTTTACACAGTATTAACAGGAATTGTTGTACCTTAATCCTCATTGTAGTTCCTTAGTTTGCTGCAGATGCCCAGGAATAGTGGCTTATTTGGGCAGAGCTTCAGCAGGGTGGTTGGAGAGACTCTGTGTTGCGCTCCTAAGCAGGCTCAGTGTGTCAGTCAGTTGCTTCTGGGAGCCCTAAAACATCTTTCTTCACTCATTCTCCTTTCAAAGGTAGACTCAGTTGTTGAAATTAAGTTGCTCACTATCATGGGAAAGCAACAGGAGCTCTAGAGAAGAGAACTTAAGAAAAGAATCATGTCTTGGTACCTTCTGTTAGGTGTTGCTTCATAGTTGAAAGCTCAGCATCCCATACTGGATTACTTAAAATTCAGAAAAAGCTGGGAAAGGAGTATTTTTGCTATATTCCTAAAATATGGTAGAAGTTGTCTATTTAATCTTCAAACCACATTTAAGATGAAGAACTCTGCCATTTTCAGGAACTTATGTCATGCTCTGAAGTATTTTTTCTTTGACTATTTTTCTAGCCCTAACTTTAAGATTATTTGGAGCAAGTGAAAAGCTCAATTTATGTGTGAAAGGTTTCCAAAGCCTTTTTTAATTACAGTTGTTAACACTGATTGTCTAGGTCTTCACTTTAACACCAAAAATCTCCTGCTGAAATCATCAAGAGCAGTGGGAAAACCAGAAACACAGAATTATACTTCAAATGGCATTGTGTGAAATGAGTTTTCAACATGTTTATTTCTTTCTAATGGAAGGTCCTAAGCACAAGAATTATCACAAATGCAATTCTGATTAGTCACAATGCAATAAAAATATGAGAGTTTTAAAAGCTTTAGAGTCTGGTGGTTATCAAAAACATGGGACACTTTTGAGCCATCTAAGTGTACTGGGAAACATCCTATTTGATTAAAAAAAAGGTCTAGAGATGTTTGCTGAAGGATAGACCTGATGATCTAGAATTCTAAATTGCTACATTACAGACTTGGGAACATGTTTAAACGAACACTTTCCATACTGCAGTGCTTAAAATAAAGTTAAGGGAAAAATTTAAAGCTCTTGAATATTGATTCAAAAGTTAAGTAGGAGCAAAGTTTTATGATCAGGAATGAAGCATTTGAAAATTTGAAAAAATGTCTATCATTACAAAACCTTCTCTAAAGGTTAATAAAGTCATATAGTTACCATTAAATACTTGTTTTCCAAACTGCTCACAAATTACTCAAATTTTGCCTTTTGACATTAGCCCAAGTCAAATAGTCCGTGATACTGAAACAAGGTTTTGTTTCCTAACTCACAGTTCTCTTCTGCTGTTATTTTATCAAGCATACCCTTGAAGTATGGTTGAATTGCCTTAACATTTCTCAGACTTTTGAAATGGTTTCTTGTGTCCCCAGAAAATTAGTTATCTAGCATAAACACCCAAATCCACACCTATCCACTCTTAAGTGCATGTAACTTTATCTGTTTCAAGTGTCTTAGGAAAAAAAAAAAAAGAAATTATAGCTTGATGATTCTTGACTATGCTCAGATGACACTCAGGCTATGACCACACACAATCCTATACAGTTGATGGAACAGGTTCTAGTTGAAAAGAACACCCCCAGTATTAGGTTCTTTTTGTTTCTCATGTTTATTCACATTCTTTGGTGAAAACCTGAAACAGAGGATCCATCATACTACTGAACCTTATGTGTGAGGAAGAATCACTGGCTTAAAAATTAGCCCCTTTCTGCATTTGCTTTGATACATAGTCCTTACAACATTATAATAGGCTTTCCTCCAATGCTTCTTCCCCACAAAGTTCTGTTGTTTACTGTGCAGGATGGAAAAGAGGTAGAATTGGAGTTGCAAGGGCACCCATAGAAGGGCAAGTTGATCACTTTCAAGTGCATGACTTTGCAAACTCAAGAGCCTGTTTTTAATATGGATTTTGTGTATGGTTTGTGATAAACATAGGAAAACATTGAAAGAGATGCCAGTCAAAAAACTAGTAATGTACAAAGTTGTGTTACAAAATGTTCCACCACACAGTTATTTCAATATATCGTATATCATTACCTATTTTCTTCTAACATTATTACATAATAATTACTTACATGCCTTATTTGCATGTATGGACTATTCTGTAGATAAAAAATAATTAGTGATTCATTTGTTTCTCTAAAGGAACAAAAGATTTGTACTATACCTAATTGTGATCCTGTAACTTTTATGCTTAGGTTCATGGAAGGAGGGAAAAGTACTTCACTATTCAGGGAATATTCACTTGGCCATTCTTTACATCCTATAGTCGTGATTTTCTTTCCTTCCTCTTATGAGGCAGAAGGAAGAAGAAAGTCTTGAGTAAAAGTATCAGACTAGGTTTTTATTTGGAGTCTATTCTTATGGAATAGGCAGTATTATTGGCTGTATTCATCAGCTGCGGGGATTTCACAAGTGAGGTCATTTTTCATCCCTTGTCAACAGCACTGGAGTGGAGTCTGTCCAGAAAAGCTCTTGAGCTGGTAGTTTTTTGATGTGTTGCCTTTGAGGTCTTTTCATCTCAGGTCCATTCTGGGTTACCCTGGCAAAAATATTCTACTGGAAGACTGAATCTGTTTTGAACGTTTAGTGAGTAGAAGAAATGCGGAAAACTTCAGTTGCATTTAATTATATATTGTTGTTTTAAAATAAAACAAGTGAGTTCACATAAAATTACAGCCAATTTAAAGCAGCCACTCACTAATTTAAATTAAAGTCTGCAACTGCAGAGTAATTGTACTTTAATTGCACATTTAGTACAAGAAAGTGAAGAGAGTCTAATGTATTGTATTTATGATATAACAACCATGTGAAAAAATATATTAGAATAAAGGGAGTAATTGTATTCCAAGAATGAACAAATTAATTCAAATCAAGACCTAGAATGCTAAAGGTTTTATGTCCTTTTTTCATTTGTATTGTTAAACAGCAGCAAAGTTAATTTTCCATACATATTAATTATTAACTGAAAAATGTGATAGACTTGATTTGCACCCATCAGCTTATTACTGCTCTCTTAAGATTTCAAAGATTAGACACGTACTTCTATCAGTCCCCATTTTCCTATTAAGAACTTTGGCACAGCACCTTGCTTCCCAGCCACTCAAACCAAACAGCTTTTACTATATCCAAAATTAAGCATTTCTGGGAGTACCATTAGTAGATATTACCTAAAATTTGATTGCTTCTTTATGAAACTGCCTTTATCATCCAAGAGGTCTATTCTCTCCCTAATGTGTATGGCTCTGTAACTTCCATTAATGTTAATGTCTGGTCTGTGCTTGCATATAACAAGTATTACTATCTTACAAAGAGGCAAATGTGGACCACTGTGTGTGTTACTCATAGTAGCACTGTGTAACATGGAAGAGAACAGAAAAAAAGGAGGGAAAAAAAATAGAAAAGAGGGCAGGCAGAATAATAAAAATTCTGGCAAAGCAAAGCACTTAAAAACTTCAGTCGTGTAGTCATAAAAACTAGGAATATGCAGGTTGTGCGTATTGTGTAAACAGTGCTGTCTCTGTAAACAAAATGACCTTTGTATGTGATTAGCCACCTGTTACACAGTAGAGATTTGAATGGCTGTCTCATTTTTTCTACTTTATATCACCTATTTATTCTATGTAACAATGTATGTTGCTTTTATAGGGATATTTTCATCAAGCAGTTGTAGAGCTAGATGGGAAGGAGGGTAGCTAGGCCTACAGATTATGACTTTATTGGGTTTCTTTGTGACTGAAGAGAACACATTTGCATTTCCAGACATGTAACTGAGCAGTCACGTATGTGTGAAAATACTCTTTCTGCTAGCTGCCATTTATCACTGTAGTCCATGCATTGGCAGAGCTGGATGTAATAGAAAGAATAAATCACAGAATGGTTGTGGTTAGAAGGGACCTCTGGAAGTCCAACACTCCTGCTCAAGCAGAGCTACCTACAGCCAGATGCCCAGGACCAGATGACTTTTGAATGTCTTCAAGGAGGGAAAATCCACAGCCTCCCTGGGCAACCTGTGCCAGTACTTAGTCACCCTCACAGTTTGAAGTGTTTCCTGAACGGAAACCTGTGTTTCAGTTTGTGCTCATTGCCTCTTGTCCTGTCACTGGGCACCACTTGAAAAGATCCTGGTTCCATCCTCTTTGCACCCTCCCTTCAGGTATTTGTGCACACTGATGAGATCACCCTTGAGCCTCCTCTTCTACAGGCTGAACAGTCCCAGCTCTCTCAGCATGTCCTCACATGAAGAACCCCCAGTCCCTTATTTGCCTTACTGGCCCTCTACTCAAGTAGCTCTATGTCTGTCTTGTACTCGGGAGTCCAAAACTGGGCACGTTACCACAGGTGTGCCCTTACCAGTACCGAGCAGAGGTGAAGGATCACCTCCCTCGACCTGGTGACAATATTTTGTCTAATGTAACCCAGGATACCATTACCCTTCTTTGTGGCAAGGGCACATTGCTGGGTCATGGTCATCTTGGTCCCTCAAAAGTCAACTGGCAACCTCTCTTTTTAATAGCAAAGGCCTATTCTGTGGGTACATAAACAGAATAAAGAATTCAGCTGAATTCCAGTGACTGTTCCTGTCCAGTTGTACCTCTAAGGAAACTATCCTCCGATTCTGCTTTGGCTTTGGTATGTCTGTTTTTTGAAAAAGTGAGAAGCTTTGACCTTGCATCTACATGGCCTCTTCAAAAGTTTCACATCCTATGAGCTGTCTCTGGCGTGCAGTTGCATCAGTTTGCATCAGTTGATTTACCACATTTTAAAAAATATATATCTATATATGTCTCAAGGGAAGCTAATAAAAGTCCACCTGTGAATAGGATCAGAAGATGTGTATTTTACATTATGTAGCTCAGTCACACCTGGGTCAATGAATAGAATTCCACACTGTTACAATAAAGCAAAAAATAAATAACAATAAAATGCTATGTCAGCCTTCTGAGCTTTGGTGCAAGGCGTAAAAATATGCTGCCTGACTTTTAAATTAATTCATTATTTTTTCAGGCAATCTTCCACTACAGAAGGGGACACATGAGGCTGTTTCCAAAGAAAGAACAAAACAAAATAAGAGCAGTGTAATAAATCAACTCATGTACCATAAAAATCACAATGCGCAATTTTATTATTGCCATCTTAAGTGTAGTTCATAGAGATAACTTGATAGAGAAGGCAAACTGAAGTAATGAACTCCTGGAACAGTCCTTTTAATACTCTGCTCTATGTTTGTGCTCTGCAGAGCCAACAAGAGTTGTATGCGAACAGTTTTGCCGAGGGCAAAAGAATGTTTCATTGTTAAGGAGCATGACCCTTCTCTTTGTGATCAGCATGAAAAACATATGCCCCTTCATGTCATAAAGTGTTATTGTGACTGTTCCAATGGGTTGTTGCTCAAGAGTTGGGATGTGGTCCCCTGACACAATCTGATGTTAAAATGTTAAATGATCATTAATTGTATCTATTGACACAGCAGAAATATTCCTCTAAGTTACATTTCTTTTATATGATGGATTACTTTTTTTTTCTTTTAATGTTTAAAATCCAAATCAGACACAAGGAAAGTCCAATTACTGTGAAATGGATTTATCTCCCACTCTTTCTCTGTGGTCCTTCTGTTCCACTCTTGTTTCATGTTAGGCTGGGTGAAAGCACTCTAAGTTAACTCCTTGGCAGTTATTTTGTGCCTTGTAAATAACAGGATATATCTCTCTCTTGTTTATGCATGCATGATTTTTGTCCTGTTTCTCCACTGATTATTACTTGCCAAGATGCATTTAACCCCGAACAGGACATTACCTTTTCCAACGTATATGATTCTATGATCTATGATTGTGTTTTAAAGTAGCATGCAAAGAACGGAAGAATACATCTCCAGTATCAGTCACTGTTACACTCAAGGCTAACATTTTAAAATCATAGTTGTTACCATACAGAAGTTCTAACATTGAAAAGGGTGAACAGAATACAGAAGTTTTCCTTGAAAATAATGCTTTTGACCTTTGTGGTTGGTAATTTGTGACCTTCAGATTTTTTTTTATTATATTTTTAAGCATGGTCACATCTCAATTTGTCCTTTTCAAGTCCAATTCTAACAAAGCACTTAAACACACAACTTCAGTTGGGGAGCAATCCCATCTAATACCATTGGGAATTATTCACTTATTTAAAAACAACTGAAAGAGTTTTGCTGGACAGAGATCTTATATTTCAGTCTCAGTTTCCAGTACTTCAGAAGTAGATTATCTATGTACAGTCTTGATTTTCTGATTTTCTTTTTCTTTACAGGTAACCCGATAGCTAAAGACAAATCAAGTCAGTCTCAAGGCTGATAACATTAAATGCAACACATAGGAATTTCATTCCTCCAGGCAATCGTTGAAGTGAAATTTTATACTGCTGGGTTGTATCCTTCAGAATCAATTGTTTCAATGAGAACCTGCCTTGTAATCAGCAACAGCCTTGAGATCAAAACTACTGGAAAGTTATTCTGAACTTCTGCGTCACAAAGATTTCAACTGCTTGAACTGTGTACACTTGTAAAATTGCACTTGCTAAGGAATTTGCAGCTGTAATCACAAGAGCTGATATTCAAACAGTGCAGAAAAGCAGCAATCTTTCAGATTCTCCATTCCAGACCTGTGGCTTTTCATCTTGATGAAGTCAACCTCCAAAATGTATTCGTTCCTTCTCTCTAAAATGATTCCTGCTCCGCCATTCAGATTGCTGGTGGGACTGCACACTGCTTTAATTAAATTTCTGTTGCAGAAATTGTCCTCTGGCGTGGCGCAGTTTTAGACATTTTTATTTGTATTCTAATCGTGGAGCTCTCAGAGGCACATATTTCAACATCTTGAAGTTGCTTTTGTTATAGGAATGGAAATATATATCCATTGTTAATAATTACTGTTGAAAAGTAATAGTTATCTGAATACATCAGTCATATTAGAATGTATAGTCAGGTTGACATGTTTCCCTAAGGCTAAGCAACTACTGCAGCTCTTTTGCAATTAAAAAAATAGTGGTCAAAACTCAATTACCACTTCCATGATAAGGCATTTTATACCTTTAAGATATACATTTCCATTCGGTTTGAACGAGATGAGTGTTCCTTTACTTTCCCAACCTTTAAATCATTGAAATTCATGGTAAGCAGTCAATGACAATATTTCATCCCTTTTTATAAAGGTAGGCAGGGATGTAAATGAGTTTTGCAATTATGAAATTGGATGGTAATCATTCAGAATTTTTGTCTTTTTATTAAAAAATAAAACCTCTTGCCTGACCCTAACTACTGTTGGATGCTTATGTAGATGTCTGCTCAGTCTGTTTGCTATAAAGGGAAAAAATCCTAGTGCCCTCCCAGATTTACAACTCATGGGTATTTTGCTTGCTTAGTCACCCAGTTCAGCTCTGATCCTTGCCAAAATCACATTTACTTATTTGTTTGTTTGTTTCAGTAGCAATTTTTGAACTTTGTGATGTGCTGTTACATGAAAAAAAATCCTCAATATTTAAAGGCCTTAAGCATCTATGAGCTTTTTTCTAAGTTATTACAGAATGTATAATTTTATACTCCATTTCATGTGTATTGTACCATCTGTAACATTGATACAACAGAAATTTGGCAATTCCTTTCAGTGACATTGCATAAGCATGCTGATTGGAGAGGGTGAGGGAATTCTGACTGTATACTTCGATGCATTGAAATGGGAACCCCACACACTTAATGGTAGTCAAAAGTATGTAGGGGCAAGCTTATTTAGAAGCCTGGTGTGGTTACCAGACTCTCAGAAAAAAGGAGGGAAATTATTTTATCATTACAAGCCATTGACATGACTAGGTAGTTATATATTAAATTCTATGATGGATGAACACCCTGGAGTGCTCTGCCTGTCACAGTAGCCCCTGCTAGTCCAAAACCATTTCATTACCTCTGCTGTATTATTGCACAGGAGAGCTTAAATAAAATAAGTGACTGTTGGGAATAAAATTGAGAAGTATATTCTAGCATTCTGCTGAGAAATAATAAAAAATGTTGGCAGGGAAAGATATTCTTTTCTGATTAAAATTTAATTAGGATAAACTGTTTGTAGCAGCAACTTGGTATCATCCTATATTTTAGGATGGATTTGTGCTAACGTGCAGCACAGAAGGTAGCATCTTAAAGAGATTGTCTGGGACAGTGCAAAGTGTAAATGTCCTGTTTCATAAAATCTTAATCTGGCTTCTCTTTGGTCAATAATCTTCATCATGCTTCTCAATACTTGTTTTATTTTTTTATTTGTTCTTAAACCGACACTGAAAATACTGTATTATATACAAGTGTAACACATGCGTATCAATAAGTGAAAATAAATGGGGTTTCAAATATACTGAATAGATTATCTGCAGTAGATTAATGTTGTGAATATTCATAGCAAGTGAATAAAATTGTAATATAAAATAGAGGTCCCTGTATGGATGTGCACTTTGGAGATCCATTCTGTGTACCCATGGAACAAAATATTTTCTTTTCAGTGAATAAGAATTTCAAGGGTTGTATTGATTTTGTATTTCTTCAGTAGAGCTGGTAATATCTCCTACCACTTTGAAAGATCCTTTTCCAAAGGCAACTGATACATAGCACAACTGTTCTATCATTGTCATGGGAAATTCTTGTGGACTTTTCCAGGCCAGCCTGAATAAAAATGGGATGTTTTCTTCAAAAATGGTAATTATGAAAAAAAATCTTACTTAGACCTTTTCAGCAGCAACAGAACATGATAGACATTCCTGAAAAGGTAATGTTTCAGGTTAATCAACTATTTGAAAGAAAAAAAAAAAGCAAAACTGCAACTAAACAAACCCAGTTCAACAGTGAACTCTGCTTGTGCATCTTGAAGCAAGCTGGGAACCATACTTCAACTGTCCATAGTGCTTGTTTTAGCACTGCCTTTGAAAATGGAGTACAGGTGACTAGATCAGCTATGACATCCATTGTAGGCATGTGAAGATGTATTCTGCTTCGGTTACTCCTTTATTCCTTATATACACCCTGCCAGATTATTTGATATACCCAGCTTCATCTGATTACAAAGCTAAGCAGGCATTACGATCAGAGGAAAATCCATGTTACCCTTTGAATTCAGTAATCATCAAGAACTCTGAACTGCAAGAAAATATGGGTTCCTATTCTGCAGTTCCATGTGGCAGTGCATTGACAAGTAAACTCGCTGCCTTGTTCAAAACTTTCAAAATGAAATTTATTGGATCAGTTCAGCAAAACAAAAAGGAAATCCTGATATGTGTCTTAATGAAAGAAATTTCCAAATCAGATCTATTAAATCCAAAATAGAGCTTAAAAACATTCAAGACTGTATCTTGGTTGTATCTGGCCTATGGGTCATAAATAAGTTCTAACCTTTGAAACAGCACTGCTGCAGATACCACTGTCGCTACTTTTAAATCCACCTATTATCCTATATCCTTTAAATCTTCCTCTTTATTCTATATCTTTAAAATCCTGTCTCCTCCAGCTCTGCTCAAGAACATTACTGGTGTAGTGTTTCAGTACATGACCAAGTGTGTCTTGTGTAGAATGTATACACATTAAAACTTGAGACAGAGTGCATCAGATAGATTTCTTTTGAAGTTAAAAATCTACTATAAAGCATGTTATTTTGTTAGATTTCCCAAAAATATATGCAGGGTTTTTTTTCTCATTATAACTGTACAGCTGGCTTTTATAGTTTCCAGGTAATGCATGGATGTTTATAACAACAAAACAGAAAGATGTAATTGGCATCCTTTTTTGTTGATTTACTGCCTCCTCCTTCATGCCTTGAATTTTACACATCTGTTGTTATTTAAGATATTGGCAAGGAAAAGGAGCATAGTTTTGGTTTGTAAAAGAAGTGTTGCCTTAATCTCCAGTTTCTTTTTGCAAATTGTTAAATAGCTCTGTATTAAACATGTCACACCTGAACAATCTGATGGCATTAAATGATTTCTCATGGTTTCAGTGGTATTAAATTGAATAGTAAGAATTACCTAATCACTTTGACAGTCTTTATAATGCAGTTTGTACTGTGAGATACTTTACTTTTATTCCTTTATAAGAAAAGATTTCCAAATTACATCTTTGATCTTGTTTCTATAAGAGGTTATGTAACTTTCTTCTACCACTTTACAGTCAGTCATTGCAAATATTTTAGAAAAAATTTCTTCCGTGGCTGTTGTTTTGCATCTTCTGTATTCCTCTGCAGTGCTCATGCAATGTTTACAAATGGTAGTATGTGAAAAGGCTGAATTTCCCACAACTTTGTTTTGAGAGATCATGACAAGCGTTGCCAACATCTCTTAATCTAAACCTAATTTAAGACAGTCTGGCAGGAGGACCACTGACAGTGACAACTGGAAACTGCTGTATAAGGGATTGTCTGTTCTTCTCAAACTGCTGTTACTGGGATGTGAAGCTATGCAAAACCATTGTCGTATGTAGTATGGTTTCGTCACCAGACATGTAGGTTCTGGGGATGTGGATACTTCATGGGAACACTGGGCTACAGTCAACATCCTGTAGCTGGGGCTGTGGTGGTGACAGCAGCTTCTCAGGCCTGATCTCCAGAGTTGTGGAAGAGTCTCTCTCGTGTCTCTAGGATTTGTTGCAAAGCCAGACCTCAGAAATGGCAAGGTACCTTGGTGGTTTCAGTGGGATTTGGATAAGGCCTTCAGGTGCAGTTGAGGGTGCATTTTGCTTAGAAACCTCTCAACTGCATTTTGCTCAGAAAATGTTGAGTTAGCAAGTTCATTAAATTTCGCATACCTGTCCCTACTCAGGTTAATACTTAAAGAACCTTCCCTCTATTTTCAATCCCTCCTTGCTACTGCACGGGTACTTCTGTGTGACAATGGGAAGTGAAATCCCTTGAAAATAAATTTTCTTGATTAAATATCACTAATATCATCAATATTAGCCATGACTGAAAGGCTTGAAATATATCTGGTTTTCAGTTCTGAAAATCAGTTTATTACCTAACATAGTTGACAAAATGCTTTGTGTAATAGAAATATTATTGCCCATATGTAACCCTAACTGTAAAAGTTCTATATTAGCTCTTTAAATTATATTTATATTCATAACTGTAAAATTCTGTAAAATCCTCTGTAACAACAGGGCCTTTTTTTTTTTTCCCTATAACACTGAGGTAATCTAAAGAACCTGTAGGTTGAGATTTACGGCTTTGCTTTCACTGCTTCAGCAGCACAGCTGGGAAAACAACATGTAAAAATACTTATGTTACTTGCATTGCTGAGACTTTTTTTAAAAATATGATTAATAGGTGGAGTTGCAAGTTTATCCACATATTGGTTGAATCTCTTAGTCTCTTTTCTCCTTACTGTCATAAGAAACATGATAAAAATTAAACATGAATTCTCCAGCCTTATATCTTAGTATTTAGAGTTGATATCCGGAACCTGCAAAATATATGCTAGCTGTTTTAGTCACTATGTCTCTATATAAAGGAGGGGTTTTTTAGTATTTTTCTGTCTTTATGAATAATTGTGGATGCCTTACCAATATTTAAGTGTAGATAATGTAATTCTTCCCATTAGTGTTTTATAGTTTGGGTCTCTTTGTTGATGTTGTTCTTTTTACTTTTTGGTCATTTACTCTTTTCCTGGGATGCAGTCAGTTCTTATGAAACTTCAGTAGTGATGAGAAAAGTTTTTTATTAAATAATGGCCTGGAACTCAACACAGACTCTTCATAGTTCTTGGAGAGAAGAGAGAGAGATGATGGGTCTCTCTCATTTGTTCGTAAAATGATTTTCAGCTTAAATTGTTCTGTCTAAATAGAAGTATTTTTTCCTAACTAGAAATGGTCTGTGTTTCAATATGCTCTCTGATCATAAAGCTGATTAAATGGTCCTCTCTGTATGGCAGATTACCTCAGCAGAATTTGCAAATGGAAGATGATGATTTTTCTAATGTCCATGGGCAGGTAGACAGTATTTGGTCCCAGATGCTCTGCCTAATGTTCATGGCAAAAGCAACTCAAAAACAATGCCTCCATATGCCATAATTGCTGGAATTATTTCTCAGGCATATTCCCTTGTCATCCCTCATATGTAGAACTCATTAGATTCCTAGTGGGAGAACATATGGAGAGGAGAGATGATGGAAAACATCATAAAACAGATTGTGTATTTAAATTTATATTATAAAAGACCTCTGTGTACAATCAAACTTAATGGAGAAAGTTCAGACACTTTCTTCCCAGTCTATAAGGAAATCGACATTTATAAAGCTATAATTAATGTTATCTGAGTGCATTCGAAGACTCTTATAGGTGATGGATTAAAGTCCAGCTTTAGGGATATTAATAGGAATTTTGCTGCTAATTTGAGGTCAATTCTGCATTCCCTAGATTATTTTTTCCAAATATTTAATTAAACTATAGCTGTGTAAGATCTTTTCACTAACAGGAATGATCAAAAGTCAAAGTTCACTCATACAAATCTGTTGACAAGATCAGTCCTTTGGCTGTGGATTTGTGATTTCAGTTTCCACACAGTAACTTTTATGAATACTTTATTTGTGTTTCACAAAAAAAAGCTATAAAAGTTCTTTCATCCATCTCAGCTGACTAATGGATGGGGATCATATCCAGTGCCAAGCTCTTTTAATGACCACTGAATATTAATAATTCATTCTTTATCCTTTCTTATAGTTAAAGGAAAAATAAGTTAATCATACATGAATGCAAAATATTATACACTGATGTTTGTGATTCTTTTTAAATTACAATTATGACTCCCTCCTGTTTTATGGTAAATTTTGTCTCTTCTTCTTTTTTACTCAATACTGACTGTGAAGCTGATTTCAACAGGTAGCATTTAGAGTATTATAAAGAGTCCCAGTGGTGGAGGTGGGCACTAGCAGAAGTTACCCCGTGGACAGGTGGGAGATAGATAGACTGATGTTTGGGAACACCATGACTACTACAGTGGCTGGTGAAAGATGGCCCATCACCTAGAGAAATACTTCTGCAGACATCATTGTTGCCCAGCTTCTGAAGAAACAATTCTGACAGGGTATCTCTTACTGCATGGAGCTAAATCAAATGTCAGACCTAAATGAATATTGGAAGGGCACAGAGAGGCGGTATGGACATCTCTTACAGTAAGGATCTGCAGGCCTTAAAAATGTCAGATATGTCCACAGGATGTTTCTATCTAGGTCATTGCCTTTCTAAAAGAAGGCAGAAAAAGGCTGTTTAGGTAGCATTTGCAGTAGAGTTGTCTGTGTATTTGCTGGCAAATATCCCTGTCTAAGATTTAGTGTCATGTTGTTATGGTTTAACTCCAGCTGGCAACTAAGCCCCACCCAGCCACTCACTCCCCCAAGGTGCGATGGGGAAGAGAATCAAAAGGGTAAAAGAATACTCATGGGTTGAGATAAAAACAATTTAATAGGTAAAGCAAAAGCTGTGCAGTAAGCAAAGCAAGGAATCAATTCACCGTTTCCCATCAGCAGGCAGATATTCAGTCATCTCTAGGAAAGCAGGGCTCTGTCACATGTAACCATTACTGGGGAAGGCAAATGCCATCACTCTGAATGTGCCCCCTTCCTTCTTCTTCCCCCAACCTTATATCCTGAGCACAATGTCATAAGGTATGGAATATCCCATTGGTAAGATGGGGTCATCTGTCTCAACTGTGTCCCCTCTCAACTTCTTGTGCACCCCCAGCCTACTTGCTGGTGGAGAAGTAGAAAAGGCCTTTTCTTTGTAAGCACAACTCAGCAATAATGAACACATCTCTGCATTATCAATGCTGTCTTCAGCACAAATCCAAAACATAGACCCATACATACTAGCTGCTATAAGGAAAATTAACTCTATCTCAGCCAAAAGCAGAACACATATCTTGAGAGAGGGCCTCCAGAATTTCAGATCTGACCCTCCTCCATTACTACTGAAATTGGACTGTGTTACTATACTGTTCTACGTCAGAGTTACACAGTATGCTGCTGGCAAGCCACGCCACTTGCCCTGAACCTTTTGGAGCAGAATAATTACTCTGACAAGCCTCAGCAGGAAGCAAAACATGCATTACTATACATGCCTTTATCTTATACTGACAACCCTGATTGTACTGTGTGGTTTTTTTCTGACAGCTATGGGACAAATGTTTACTGTTAGGGGATAGTTTAAAATGTATTATTTTGTACCAGTCTGAACAATGCACTTACAAGACGTATTTTGCATCTTCTTATTTGTTCATTCTTTGTGCTATGTATGTATTAGTCTCTCTGTCATCTACTGGTGGCACTTTTTAAAATAGTGTCATCAGTTAGTGACTTTTTAGTTGCTGCAGGAAAATGCTTATTGGGCTGTAAATATTTCATTAGCATGTTGTGGTTTTCTCATTCAGTCAGTTACCATCATTAGAAACTAGATGATGAAGTAGTAAAAGAGCCTTGAAGATGAACTGATTTACTTACTCTCAGGCAAACATCTAGACCTTGCTCAGTGAAGGAAGTTACAGATCCTATGTGTAACATTGTGTTCTGTCATTCAAAATATCCAGCCCTATACTTAAGTTTCAAATTTGATTATACAGAAATTCATGTCCTAGTAATATTGATATAAAAGATAAATAACCATTTAAAAGATGGATCCTTAAATATTGATGTATGCGATGGAGTATCCAGGACATCTCAAATTCAGGGCTTTACCTAATGTTCATAATGGATAAGGAAAGTACTAAGTATTTTCCCCATTTTTATGTCTTTGGAAGGAAATATACCAGAAAACTGGGAGCTGAAGTGCTGCCTGGACTTCAGTTAATGATGGGATTATTGCCCAAGTGCCTACAGCTTGGATCTTACCTCACATTTTATTAAAGAATGTAACATAAGGACCTTAAACTGATCAATATCTGCAATTAGCAGTTCTGAAAGGAAACACAAAAGGAAATACAAGGCAGTTTGTGGCTGGGTTAGCTCCACTCTCTTTAGTGAAGTTATTCTCTGGGTCAATCTATAAGCATTCTAGCTCCTAGCTCTTCCATAAAACACATACCAAAGGCAATTTTTGAAAGGCATTTGGCATAAAACTTTTCCTCTCAAAGCCCTGCAGCAAGGTCTCTACTCCATGAATGTGCTCCTTAAATCTTGAATATACTGCTTTCTGAGAATTTCTCTGGTGACTGAAGCTTCTTATGGACTTCTACTCAGGTTTAAATTTCATACCTGTGACAGCTGTTCCAGAAAGTTTATCTTTGGTTCAAACTCCTGCCTGTCTTCACTTTATTGTTGGTCAATATAGTCAAAAACATGCTTTGTAAATATTATCTTTAAATTTGACATATTTGATCATCTGCAGCAGTTCCAAAATGGCATTTCTTACTTTGTGTCAGACTGGGAAAGTATTGAAATATCCTGAATAGTCATAAACTCAGTCAATTCATTCACAAGAAAGAACTGTCATGCCTTAAGCTACTTTTTACTAGTCAGAGCATTGTCAAGGTGACCTTTCATGCTCTTTCAATTGCATAGTTTTGCCATTTTTTAACCATTAGAATGATGGAAAGCTTGCACTTTGCTATTTGAATGGCAACATTTCTAGACACAGAAACCTGAAAGAATGGAACATATGAGGGGCTATAATTAATGTGCCACATTAAGGACTTGAGGATAAGCAGCCAAAGAACGACTAAATCTGGTGAAGCAAAGCAGCTGCAGTCTGGTCTTGAAAACTAAAAATCTATTTGCAATGCTTTCTAGAATCCTAATATCTCCTGCTGGTGTCAAGTCATTAACAGCAGCTCATTTTTCCTGCATGGTGTCTTGACCATCCATCATTATTGAAATGTACAGGAAAGTGCAGCCTCTGGAATGCTATTTAAATTCCTCTCAAATTTAAATATTAGTGAGGTTAATGCTGTATTATATTTTTTACTTTCTATTTAAAAAAAAAGAGAAAACTAATTTCTGT
>WUAM01000049.1:184069-211970 GCA_024336885.1 Actenoides hombroni
TCTATTTAAAAAAAAAGAGAAAACTAATTCCTGTTTGAAAAATTTTACATATATATTTATACAAATGAAAAGAGAAAATACTGAATGTCTGAAAGCTCTTTTTTCTGTGTGTATAGAAATAATGAATGTTAAAAAAAGTTTTAAGTGATACAAAAATCCACTGGGGACTAATATACTAGACCAGAATGAGTGATATGCTAATTTTTGCCTATCCAGGACATACCCACTGTGTAAAGAGGAAAGGTAAGCTAAAGCATATAAGACCCATTGTACACCACTCTATAAATTCTGCATATGTATGTCCATGTATGTCTTCATTGTAGGGCAAGGGACTTTGTATGATTTAAAGGCAACATGAAGCAATCACAGAAGGAAGTGAAAAACCTACCTTCTGCGGAGCAGAGGAGTAAAAGAAGGGAAAACCGTTATAGCTGTTAATTAAAAAGCAAATTTTCTTTTTTTTTTTTCTTTTTTTTTAAAGAAAAGAGTTGCTAGAGTACTTTCTCAACAATAACTGAGAAATAATAATCATTTGCCTTCTAGGGAATAATTTTGTTGTAATGTCTGCTCATTACCATATTAAAATGTAATTGTTTAATGACTGTATGATTAAATGTATTTTGTCTACATGAAGTTTGACTGACATTCAGAAAAAGCAAAATCATTAGAAAGATGTGACTGTTGAAAAACCGTTTGTCTTCACAATGCTGTTGGAGGAGGATGAATATCACAGACTGTGGTAGCTGTGTAAAAAGCAGAACAGAAAAAGGTTTCTTTTTCCATCAGTGGATAGGTGATTTATATACATGACTCTCATTAACATTAATGGGAGTTATCTGCCTCATTTTTTATGATCCTGATGTGAAGTTAATGGCAGTCTTCCCATTGTCTCTAGTGGGCTGTGGATCAACCACTAAGTGCACAAATGAGTTTGGTTGAAATATTGGTGCTTGTATGCTTAGAATTTCAACATGCTTCATTCACAGTTACAAGAAAAAATGCTGTGTGAATGCCTAAGTGTGTGAGCTGAGGAGTTTTAATATTGCAGAGTGTGCGGATCTGTGTGCACTTTGGGGCATCCACACAGCAGACTGCAGAGATGCCTGAGCCAGATTACAGAGAGCCAGTGTGAGCAGGAGCAGTAATCTGCCCAGCAGCATGAGCTGATTTACTTTTCAGAGATCCGAGCGGAAGTAGGTGTAATGGGGTCTGTGGTCTGGACCACATGATGGGGGAGTTGCAGTGCCATGCGGTGCTGTACTCCCATCAATATAGTATAATAATAATGTAGTAATACGCAACCCTGCTTTTTTAACAATACCCTGGGATCTGTCTCTGTGTTGTGCTCTCCTCTAGTTTTGTTTTGTTTTTAATAGAGGAATCATATTTTCTTTGCAATAAACCTTTCATTGATTATGTACACTTTACAGATTTAACAAAACTAGACTGTACTGCTTTTTCTTCTGTGAGGAAGAGAAGGAGTCCCGATATTACCAGCAGAACTGGAAGGACTTCATATCTATGTTCCTTACTATGAGCCAACCACTACAGGGGCAGATGACCAGCTTCACCATCAGTGCAGAAAATTTCTGGCCACACACAGACGAGCCAGTACAAGGTAGCTTGGCTGTGGATTGGCAATTTCTCTTATGGTGACTGACGTCCATGCTAAAGTATTCCCATCAGTCCTTGTCTCAATGTCACATTGGTGTACACATAAAAAACTGGCCTCCAAAAGAACTTGTATTTTGAAGCTGAGCTTCTAATAATGTTAGGGTTATACACTGATGGTCCTGATTCCAGGTCCAGACTGTAGCAAGGCTGAGCATATACTTTGAAGATACAAGTATACACACAATACAACACAGATCAACACAAGTAAGAGACAGATGCCTTTATCAGATCTACACACAAAACATGCACATAGCCACATGCAACATAGAGTGCCCAATTCCTTCCTCCTCTCTGTCTGATCAGGATGGAAATTTGCCAGTGGGGCCTACATAACCCCCCAGTCTCTCAGTTCCCAAGTGCTCCCACATCTGCAGGTCCATTGAGCCTTCACGAGCTATCGAACAAGTACATGTGTCCCCCATCTGACTTTGTGGTCTGCCACCATGACAGCACAAAATCAGACCTCTCAGCTTAATCCATCTGCTCCAAAAAAATGTCCTCATCCTAATGGCCCAAATTATAGTTTGCTGCAGCTGAAAGGTGCAATAAAATGCAGGTAATTTCCATCTCAGGCTGAGATTTTGCTATAGTCTTTGTATAACATCATGAAATATCAGCTGTTGCAGATGGATTGGGTTTTCCCCAGCTCTGGTTTCCTCACAAAGTTTCAAAATATGAGCAGATAGAGTCAGGGAAGGTGCTGTATGATACTGGTAATCCATTAGGTAGGGAACAAGAAAGTATCCAAACATGGGATTTACTAGGTACATTCACATATTTTAGGGCATGTAGAGCTTGAGTAACTGTAGAAGGAACAGGGCAAATGCTTCCACTTGTTCAGTGGCTCCACACTGTGCATAAGACAAAAGATAGGTGCAGGGAAGAAAACAAAGATCACTGCCATTCAGTTTGCCTGTAGGAAGTTTTAGAATACTATTTATAAATTGTACCTTAGTTGTAATTATTCCACTTCCTTTTTTTTTTTTTTTTAATTAAATATTCTTTGATAATTTAAAAAGGTACCTTTATACCTTCTTACCAATCAGCAGATTGGTCTCCACTGCTTTGGATATTTATTTTTTTATTTTATTTTATATATTTTTAAGTTTAGTAAGGCTCTGCATTTTTGTTAAGGACTTTTTTTTTCTGCTTGATTGTAAGGAAATGGGAAACCATAGCAATGCCAAAGCGGTTTATTTTTTTATCAAAAATCAGCAAGCAATCCACACAAGTCAATTAAATAGCACTCTGTGTCCCTGACGTAGAAAGCATAGAGGCTCAGTCTCAAACTGATACTTACTTTGACAAAAAAATCAACCCTTGTACAGTAAACCCCATAAAATTTGTCAGATGCAATATACTAATTGCAGATTAGAAGTCCCCTCACCATGGAAATGAAAATAAAGTAAACACATAGTCCTTTTAAAGTTCGTAACATATCACTAAAGCAAGTTTCAAGGTATTTGCATTAAAATATATGCTTTTTGCAATCAATGACTGATCTAAATTACTGTGTGCACCGCAAATACAAACTTCACAGGGGTGCCAGTTTTCCTTCCTGCATTCACCCTGATACTGTCCTGCTTCTAAGGTGCTTTCTAGGTGCTGTGATAGTGCTGTGGAGTACCCTGAAATATGTGCAGCCCACTCTATAGGAAAAATTGCTATCCTTGGTTATGCAGATACTTCTTTGGTGCCTGAGAGCTGGTGCAGCCCCTCTGTAATTCTACATGATTAACTTTGAAGTGTCCTTACAGAAAGCTCTTCCAATGAATCCTGCTTTTGCCTTTCCAGCAGAGATACAAAACTGATGATTCTGCTTAGCCGACAAAAATCCCTATCACACTAGGACAAGTCCTTCCCCACTGTGCAACATATAGATAATTTTTGTACAGTTCCATACATAACTAGTAAACCTGGGATGACCCTCAAAGCATTCTTGTGTGAGAAGTGAGAATTGGTGAGGATATTTGAATGTGAGTATTCAGAGCTATGTGCTTTTTAGACAAATTTATGAGAACAGGCTAGAAGTATTTTTCTGTCTGTGTGCTGGATCTAGTTCCAGTAAGCGTTTCCTGGGCCAGAGAAAAGCCTACTATAGAGCTAGTAACCATAACAAATTAAACTAATTCCTTGCAGTCTGGGTCTGGATCAGAAAGTGGTTTCCATTTCATGGGTTTTTTTTTCCCCAGTGGATCTTGCAAATCTGCTGACTCTTTCACTCATTTCTATTGCGCAAGAGTTTGTATTTCAAAGTTGTCATCATTAACATCTTTTGCAGGCAGCTTTATCACAAAGGGTAAGGGTAGAATGATCACGAAGTCTTCAGTCTTCACTTTCAAGATGACCCTTTAATTGTAGGAGAGAAGCATGCAGCGTGATCTGTGGACACTGTTTTTCTATCACTAAATGTCACTTAAGCTCTTCAGTGGCTTGGCAGAGCTTTTTACATCCCAGGACTGTTAATCAGCTGTATAACTAAAAAGCATTAGGACAGATTTTGCTTAAAATGCTCAGGAAAACAAATGGGGATTTTTTTTATGTTTACATCACCACAACAATTTACCCTTCATGAAAGCGTAAGAAATGAGGCTCAAAGATGGTTCATTTGCCCCTGCAATGCTTAATCTACTCAGTCCAAAAGATGAAGTGAACTGATGTAATCTAATATATGTCAATGGAAAATACTAGCTGAAGATATTAACAATTATCACATCTGAGCAACAAACAAAATATGTGCCATTGTTTGATACACTTGTATTAAATAGAAATTTTAGATTAGCTAAAGATTAGCCTCCGGAAAGGTGTGAAATTGTTTCATTTGGCAGGATTTGAAACACATGCATCAGATTCTGATTGGAAGTTAATATACAAAGTCCAGAACCAATGCACAAAATGATCGACAACCAGCTGTATTTAGTGTTCCGTATTTGCATCTTCTAGTATTTTTAACTACTTATTCTGTATTTGTCTTTGCAAAATGAACTGTAGTGATATATAATATGTAGTAATATATGATATACTTTCTTGGAATAAGGGAAATAAGTATCAGTCATTGACAGAGAAGCATAAAGACATTCCATACCATTGTAAGAAAGGTCTGTACCATTATAACCCTGTTACTGAGATGGTATACATCAGAATCTATACACAACTTTTATATGACTTGCAAAGTGACATAGTATATTTATCTTTTCTTGGTTTGTGCATCTCCACCACTAAAAATGCTTTGTCAACTGCTTTGTAGCTCTTAATTGCCATGGACATTATTTAGATGGAAAGGACAACCTTGTTCTCAGGACACCCTTAGGAAGTGTAAATCTCCCACACCACAAAGCCCTCCTTAACTCTATTTTACTTTTACCATATTTACTCTTCAATGGTTTCATGTCCTCACAGTGAAAGCATGACATTTGAGTATCACACCAGCTGCTTCATGTTCAGCATACTGAGAATTTTCCCCAGTATTATGAATGACTGCTTTTAAAGGGCATCAATTTCTCGCCTGAATGGAAATCAGAATCTCGTGTACAGTAGGTTTTATTGTTGTTCCTGTCAATACTCATAATGCCGTACTTAAGGAAGCAACATTGTTTTGCCAGTAATTGTTCTGTTTGCTCCTAATTTTTGCATTATTGTGTATCTTTTAAATTCTCTTCCACATTTACAGAAAATTTTAAGGTAGGAGTGAAGGAACTTGGAAGAAAAATGAACCATTCACAAGCAGTGTGGCATGAGGTAACCAAATGAAGGACAACAGGAGCAGAGTTTTAGTAACATCTGAGCTTTACTCAGGTGCAGTGAGATGCTTACAGGTTTTAATTTTTTGCTTCCTATTGCTGGTCAAACAGTTCCCAGGCAGCACCTCCAGTTTATATTTAGCAGCTGACTTTATGCACTGTTTCAGCACCGTAACTGTGAACTTTTCCTTCCTATCCATTACACTAAACAGGATGTCATGGCAGGTGTCAATTCTGCCTTCACCATCTTTCTGGCAATGGAAAGCTCCTTGGAACAGGCATTATTCTTGCCAGTTATCAATGATACATTTCATGCTGCTTGAAGAGTGGAAAGTAGTTTTAGCTGACAGAAAAGTCCATCTCAACAGATCACAACAAACTGAAAAAAATATTGCAAACATGAACTTTGCAGCAACACTGTTACAGCAACCTAGAAAAGCAAGTACTTCAAAAGTCTTCTCATAGGCAGTTATCAAGAGGTATGGGTATTGGTACAGGTTCAAGATCTGTTGCTTCATCCCTGCAGGCTAAAGAGACTGACAGCTCCCCTGAGTGGATTGCTCCTCCCTGAAACTCACCCTCTTCTTGTGTCATAGTTTGATGACATTTATACTGACAGATGTCACAAAATTACATTCTAAGATAATTTAGGTTCGGGCTCAATCAACTCTGGTTTAACTCAAATGTTCTTGAGGTAAAAACACCCCAAAGTTCTATGCCATGCAACTGTCCACAGTTGTTACTAATGGCCTGCATAAAGAGACATCCATAGATATGACACATTTACAAATTTTCAGAACCTGCCTGTTGCCTTGGCTGCTTTCAGATATGCAAATGAACTTCCTGAATGTATGAAAGTTTTTAAGATCATAGAATCACCGGACAATTCAGGCTGGAAGAAACCTCAGGAATCTCTAATATAACCTCTGACACAAAGCAGAGTCATCTCTGAGATGAGACTAGGTTACTCAGGGCTTCATCCAGACTAGTTTAATAACTCTAAGGATGGAGACTGCACAAATTCTTAAATACGTCTTTCACTGATATTTTCATAAGAAGTCTAATGAGAAAAAAAGGTTGTTATTGTATCTTTATGCAGGGAAGATTAGTATAGAGGAAGTTTTTGACAAAATGGACTTGACATCTTTTCCCTATTCTATTGCTCAAAATGTCCATTTCTATTACTCTTCCCTTTTGTTTGCCTTCCTCTTATGCAGACTTCTCTTCCATTACACAGGAAACACTTCAAAGGGCTATGGCATGAGGCATGCATAAATTGGAAAACATCTGTCTGGCTTTCTTTGTTTTGAACTGCAGGGCACTTCCCATGTTGTATGAATGTCACAGTCCCACAGTTTCTTTTCAAGTCATGGTTGAGAATTTTAATTTTCCTTATATTGTTTTGCCAATCCCAAACAAACATTTGGGTAAGTGACTGTGATGAGCAAGCAACATTTCCAAACACTAGTTTGAGCTCCTGCCTACTGTGTGTTCTGGAAAAATTTTTTTTTTAGAAAAATGACATGTCCATGGTGTTGCACATTGTTGTATTTGCAGTTTTGACAGCTTTGTGATACAGCAGTAGTGAACGAGTGTGTACTCAATCCGTAACTGTTCAGTGGGACATGTTTTTGCATTTTTCAAAAACAAACACAACCATAAATCCTCATCTGTTTTCTTCTGCTGTTATTGAAGAACCCTGTCCCTACAGTTCAGAATATAACTCAATTTTCTGCAGATTTCTCTTCCTTCTTTTATAATCCTGGATGGACTTCTCTCCCTCCTCATTGACTACAACCTTCCCATCTCTGAATGTGATTCCAGGTTACTGACTGCCTTCTCCTTGCTAGGCTATGTGGTAAAAGCTGATGTGCACACCCAAATAGGAGCACAGAGGGTGAGACCACAGTAGGGTTGGCTGCTGGGGACGAGGGGAGTCCTGACTTGATTGTGTGACTATGAGAGAGGGTATGTGTTCTAGCTAATGGAATGGGTCTGTGGCCTCAGGGATCTTTATGCAGGTGCCAGCAACTGAGGAGACCAGCAGATCTGGGGCTCAGTTACTGGTCAGAATGGTTGTCTGAGCCCACATGTTGGAGTGGTCCATATTGTACATGCATCTCTCTTTCTCTGTCCACCTCTGTGTATATATGTAGATATATACACATGCACATACATGCATATATATATATATATATATATAAAAGCTGAAACAAATCTTCCATTCTACTCAGACAGAGAGGGGAATGGGATGAGGCCACTGGTGCTGCCTGTGTTTGTGTGAATGCTCTGCATGTTATCTACATGGCTAGCTGCATACATTTGGTGCATATGTGTGCTCTGTGTGTATGTACTGGGAGTCCATGCTCAGTCTTGATACCGGCTGGTCCTAGGCTGTGGAGCTGCAGCAGCCTCACCTCCCTCAGGCTGCCAGATCTGGCCTGATTTCTCCTAACATTCTCCCTTCTACTCTGGGCTTTAAGCTTGGGAGCTGGTAACACTGCATTGTTTCAAGAGCTTTCTCACTTCTTCACTGTGAAGATAGGTTTCAAATTCTCCTAAAATGTGGAGCTTGCTGCACTGGTAGCTGTGATAGGAGGGAAAAAGAAACAGCCTGACTTAGAAGCATTTATAATCTCTGCCTTCCTTACCACCATTCCCACCCCTCCATTAGAAGCAATTACCTGACTGCTTTTCTCTTCCTATTTATTTATCCATCTATCTCTGATTCCTTAGCAAATGATTAAGACCTTGTACTGTCATGCTATATTGCAGCCCAAAGAGAATAATACCCCCAAAAATACTAGAAAAACAAAATTCACTGCTAAAACTCCTAAGTAACTTTCCAGTTCTTATTAATGTGTTTTAGTGGGTTATCACTCTGTCGTAGTCAGATATCAGGAAGACAGAAAGAAAACTTGTTTGCAAGGGAAATATGCTAAGAAATCTGGAGACTTTCTCTCCAGCAATGGAAAACCAAAACTGAACATAAAATAAAAGCTTGACCCAAAGTTTCTGAGCAGAAACACCATTATCTGACTGAACAGTCAATTTTTTTAGGTTGTCTGTATCTAGCGGGGTTTGGTCTGCAAATTTTCCAACATGCATTTAATTCTTGCCTGAACAAGAGAGTGAAGGTTACTTTTTTTAATATTCTCCCTACTCAAATAAAGGTTCAATGCTACATCTAACTTGTGGCATACAGGATTATGTAAATCCTTACCATTACTCCAGCTTCATCTTCCAGTGTAAACAAGGAAGTATGATCTTCCAGCTGAAATTCTTTACTTACTGACCCAGTTGATAAGACATGAGGATTAGCATCATATACCTCAAGTCTTGTAAGGAATTTTACTGTGCTCAAGTGCCACAATTCAGCTAGGTTTCTTCTGTGAAAAATGCATACATTGTTTATTGTACTATGGTAGCAAGGTAGCATCAAAGAAGCAGAAATCAACTAAGAAGTGTCATTTCAATTGATATGATTATGAAGCTGATTTAGAATGGCTTCCTGATAACAGGCTGTATTTTTGTCTTTATCTTACATATTTTAAAGTTTATTCGTATTATCAAGTATCTGGTGCTAAAAGTGCTCATAAATGTCCCAATTAATAAATCATGCACTGAACTAAATCTATTCAGTAATGTCTAGTTGTGCTTTTCAAAAGCAGATTAATTTACATACTACAGGCACAGGATTATTAGAAAAGCTGAAACAAATCAGGATTTAGGTGGGGAAGTCTAGAAATGGGACAATTGGCTTGTCAAAGTAAATAGGCTGGTTTAGTTTTAATTCAGCCATCTATTAGTTTGCTGGTAATATGGAAGAATTTAGTCTAGATTATTTTTTTCCTCAGCTGACAAGAGAAAGAGACATACTCAGGAGGAGTCAGCTGATCCATGAAGGCTGTGACAGGCCACATAGTGACAATGATGGATTGTATCTTGTCTTCCTTTTTAACTTTTCCAGCCCCCAAAATACTTTGTTCTTTCAACCTCTTTTTACAGTTTGTGTTTTCTAACCCATTTCATTGTTATTGCTGTTTTCTGCATTTTCTCTGGCTTATTTGCATCATTCTGAAAGTGTGCTGCTGAAAACTGGACTCCAGTGAATGACAGTCTACTAGTGCCTTATATAGCAGGATGGTTGCCTTCTGTTTCTTATATGCCGTACTCCTACTAATACATCTGTTCTTTACAACAGTAGCACATTCTTGACTTGTATCTTTTCAGTCCTTTTTGGTATACCTCATGTCCTTTCCTGCAGTGTAGCTACTCTTGTTTCCTATGTTATATGTGTACACTTGACTTTCCTGTAGTAGTTTATAGGTGTTGTTATTGAATTTTGCCATATTGATCTCAGCTCATTTCACCAGTTTATCAAGATTGTTTTGGATTTTAAATCTACTCTCCAAAGTGCTTGCAGCCTCTCCCAGCTCAATTATCCACAAATGTTATAACGAGCTTTGCCACCATTCATATTGTTCATGAAAACACTGACTAGAATGATACGTAATGCAACCTTACATCATCCCCACCTAATATGAACTTCCACTTTGATGCAGCCTAGTGATAACTGCCTTAAAAATGTCTCTTTTACCTGCTGTGCTCTGTGTTCAGGCAGAACCAGAATGCCAAACACTGAACATTCCCGTTAACACTCAGTGGCTGGGGTGATGTCATGTCAGACCATTTTCTCCTGCTTTTTCTTCTGAGAGGGACTGTGCAAAAACCATTCCCCAGTTCCACACACAGCTTGGCTTGTGCTTCTTCTCTGTTTACTGACAGAAAGACAGCCAGTAAAGGCAAACAGGTTAGTCATTGTAAAGGCTTTGTCTCAAGAAATGGTTAATGGATGTTTAATTTTACTTTATTGTGTTTAGGAGCTTTGAAATTGCTTATTTGCTTCAGTATCATTCTGCATAACAAAGTTATATTTACTGATCTTTAATTCCCTAGTTGTTTTTTCTTTTCTTAAAGGTAAGATCAATATTTATCCTTCTCCATCCTTTTCAGATTTCATCTATTCACTATGAAGTCTTGAAGATAATCACTAGCAATTCAAAGATTGCTTTCCTCTATGATAAATTTTCTCAAGTCTTGTGACTTGAATATATATAACTTTCCTGAATACCTAAATATTCTCTGATGTATTCTTATTCTAGTCTCGTTTATGTTCACATCCCTTTGTTATTAACAGCAATCTTGTGAAGTATCTGATCACTATTAACCTTTTTGTGAAAAAGAAGGTGAAAAAACAAGGGACATTTCTGCCTGTATTATGTCATCTGTTAATAGCTCACCTTCGCCATAAAGATCAAGACATTTTACTTTGCTTTGCCATACACTCTAATGCTTTTACGTATTGTCTCTTCTTTTGTCTTCTTTTTTCTTTTTTTTTTTTTAACTCTTCCTTCATAGAATCACATACTGGTAGGGGTTGGAAGGGACCTCTGGATATCATCTAGTCCAACTCCCCTCTGCTAAAGCAGGTTCACCTAGGGCAGGATGCACAGGTAGGTTTTGAAAGTCTCCAGAGATCCACAACCTCTCTGGACAGCCTGTTCCAGTGCTCCATCACCTGCACAGTAATGAAGTTTCTCCTTATGTTTATGTGGAACTTACTGTGTTCCGGTTTGTGTCCATTGCCCCTTGTCCTGTCTTTGGGCACCAAGAAAAGAATCTGGCCCCATCCTCTTGATTCCCACCCTTTAGATATTTATAAGCATTGATAAAATTCCCTCTCAGCCTTCTCCAGACTAAACAGCCCCAGGTTGCTCAGCCTTTCTTTTTAAGAGATGTTGCAGTCCCCTAATCCTCTTTGTAGCACTCTGTTGGACTCTCTCTGTTAGACCTGTGTCTCTCTTGAACTGGGGAGCCCAGAGCTGGACACAATATGTTAGATGTGACCTCACTAGGGCAGATTAGAGGGGGAGGAGAACCTCCCTCAACCTGCTGGTCACACTCTTTTTAATGCACCCCAAGGTATCATTGGCCTTCTTGGCCACAAGAGCATACTGCTGCCTCATGGTTATCTTGCTGTCCACCAGGACTCTCAAGTCCTTCAATGCAGAGCTGATTTTCAGCAGGTCAACCCCTAGCCTGTACCTGGTGCATGGGGTTATTCACCCCCAAATGCAGAGTCTACACTTGACCTTCTTGAACTTCATTAGGTTCCCCTCCACTCAACTCTCTAGCCTGCCTAGATCTCACTGAATGGCAGCACAGCTTTCTGGTGTGTCAGCTAACCTTTCCACTTTTGTATCATTAGCAAATTTGCTGAGGGTACACTCCATCCCTTCAGTCAGGTCGCTGATGAATATATTGAACAAGACTGGGCCCAGCACTGACCCCTGAGGAACACCACTGGCTTCAGGCCTCCAGCTAGACTCTCTACTGCTGATCACAACCCTCTGAGCTCTGTCATTCAGCCAGTTCTCAATCTACCTCACTGTTCGTTCATTTAACCCACAGTTCCTGAGCTTCCCTATGAGGATGTTACAGGAGACAGCGTCAAAGCCTTGCTGAAGTCAAGGTAGACAACATCCACTGTTCTCCCCTCACCTACCTGTCTAGTCACACTATCATAGAAGGCTCTCAGATTAGTTCAGCATGATTTCGCCTTGGTGAACCCATGCTGACTACTGATAATCTTCGTTTCCTCCACATGCTTAGAGATGACCTCCAGAATGTGCTATTCCATCTCCTTTCCAGGGATGGAGGTGAGGCCAACTGTAGTTTCCTGGGTCCTCCTTCTTGCCCTTTTTGAAGACTGGAGTGACACTGGCTATCCTCCAGTCCTCAGACACCTCTCCCATTCTCCAACATCTTTCAAAAGTGATGGAGAGTGGCATAGCAACAACATCAGCCAGCTCCCTCTGCACTCGTGGGTGGGTCCCATCAGAGTTCATCGATCTGTGGGTGGCCAGTTTGCCTAACTGATATCTAACCCAAGGAATAGTCTTCCTTCCTCCAGACTTTCTCTCTTACCTCAAGGGACTGGGATTCCTGAGGGCCAGTCTTAGCAGTAAAGACTGAGGCAAAGTTTTTCAGTAACTCTGCCTTCTCTGAATCCTCCAGCACCAGGTTACCCACCTCATTCAGCAGTGGGCCCACATTTTCCCTAGTCTTTATTTTGCTACTGATGTACTTGAAGAAGATCTTCTTGTTGTCTTTTACATTATTTGCCAAACTTAATTCCAAGTGGGCTTTAGCTTTCCTTGTTGCATCCCTACATACTCTGGCAATGTTCCTATATTCCTTCCAGGCGGCCAGTCCCTCTTTCCATGTACTGTACAAACTTTCCATATGAGTTTGTTCAGAAGCTCCTGTTCATCTCTACAGGTCCCTTGCCTCCTCTACTTGATTTTTTATTCATAGGAATGCATCAATCTTGAGCTTGGAGGAATTGGTGCTTGAATACCAAGTGGTGCTTGCTTAACCAGGTCTTTTGGGCTCCCTTATCTTCTAGACCCTAACCTATGGGATTCTTCCAAGTAAGTCTTTGAAGAGGTCAGAGTTAGGTATCTTGAAACCCAGGGTTGTAATCACTTATTGTCCTGCTTCTTCCTCACATCCTCCTGAACTCCACCATTTCATGGTCACTATAGCCCTACATCACTATGTCAGTGCACCGCAGAAGACTCCTGGACTGTGTGTGCCTCACTGTGTAGTCTTTCCAGCAAATACAAGGGTGACTGAAGTCACGCATGAGCACCAGGACATGTGGTCTGAAGTCTATTTCTAGAGGTCTGTAGAAGATGACACTAACTTTCTCTTCCTGATCAGGTGGCCTGTAGTAAACACCCACAACAGTATCACCCATATTAGCCTGCCCCTTAATTCTTACCTATAAGCTTTCAACATGTTCTTCATCCCACCCCTTAGGTAGAGCTTGATACATTCCAGTTGCTCTCTCACAGGAAAAGCAACTGCACCACTTTGCCTTACTGATCTGTCTTTCCTAAAAGGTAAGCAGCCATCTATGACAGCATTCCAGTCATGTGAACTATCCCACCACATCTCCATAACTGCAATGAGATCGTGGCCCTGCAACTGCACCCAAATCTCTAGTTCCTCCTGTCTATTCCCCGTGCCACGTGCATTGGTGTACATGCATTTCAGAGATTTAATTGAGCAAAAAGGTTATTCCCTGGAGGGGTGCAAGATGTACCACCATAGTCATACCCAGCCTTGAGATGGCTGGCCTTCTGGTTGTCATCTTGGAAGACAGCTAAGGAGCATTTGTTGATGGTCTGGTTGCCCTGGCTTATTCCCCAGTTGAATGCGATAGCATGAGCATTGCCATGTCAGACCCCACAGACCTGACTCCTTCAGGTTAAAGCCCATCTCTCTAAACCGGCCAGCCTACTGCCAAAGATTCCCATGCTTCTTTGAGATACGCGTATTCCATCCCTCCCTAACAGGTTATAGTCATTAAAGAATATCCTATTGCCATAAAACCCCAAACCCTCATGACAGCACCAGCCATGTAGCCAGCAGCTGATATTCATTATATTTCTATTTCCGGGTGCCCCCTTTCCTCTAACTGGTAGAATGGAGGAAAAGATAACTTGGCCACCAATGTTTTCCACTTGCAGCCCCAGGCATTCCTTTGCTAGCTTATTATCCATTGATGGATTTTCCACATTTACGATTTTCCACCTCTAAGAAATCTCTCCTGTTTGTACTTTTTGGACAATCCTGTTTTGATTCCAAAATACTCAGAGAGTTCCCTATGAACCCAAATTAGTCTTATTGCATTTCCTTTTTGGAATTGTTTAACTTCAGAGCTGTTTGGTTTTGCATTGGTTGCAGTCCCAAAAGTAATTTTCCCCATTATTCCTTTGCCCCAGGAATTAATTTATCAATTGCTGAGTTTATTTAAGTCTGCTTTTGTTTTATGCTTATTGTTAATAATTTCCTACTCTTACTCTTGCTTACTGAGAAATCATGAATTCTAAAGAAATGAAAGTTACTGTTTCAGGAACTGTGGTTTTAAAAAAGCTGGAGTGTTGGGGTTTTTTTCAGTGTTCCTGCTGGGGCATCATACTACTGAACAGGATTAATCTGCCATGGTATTTTGTAATACCGAACATAAGAGAGAAAGAGGGTATTCTACAATGTGATAGTCAGCTGAAAATTGCTAACTCTACATTATGAAGAATGATCTGGAAAGGGACTAATAATAAAAGTTACATTCCATTTACATGGTAGGAGTTTTTTGCCATATGTATTAGGAAGAATGTTATTTCACCTCTTATTAAAATGCAAACATTCCAGAGTGGGCAGAATGCAACAATACTATGTATTTTAAGACTGAAAGCAGTAGAGCCATTATCAGGAAGGATGAAATACCTTTTGTGGAAAAGCACTTGCAATTCACAGATTATTATGTTTGAAACCAACCAGGAGTTCAGCTCCTCCTTCTGAAAACAGATATTATCTATTGATAATTCATATTAGAAAATGAATTTTGCATTCAAATGTACCATATTATTATATGAGTAAGAATTCATAATTGAGTCTGTACGTAGGGGTACTATTGCTGACTGGGAATATATGAACTCCTGGAGAATTTACAGTGCTTCACTCTGGTTAAGGGAGGGCCATGTGCCTTATGGCAACCACATGCCTTAGTATCTAACCTTTTTTTTTTTTTGTCTCACTATGCTCAAAATTCAGTTATGAGCAAAAGGCATTCACATCATATATATGGAGCCAAAAATTTATTGCTAGCCCAGTTAATTTTTTTAACAGTCTAATAATCCAAACTAACACAGAGGATCTTCCTCAATAATATTCTTAACATTTTTATAGTAAACCTTCCTAGTATCTTCCCCTTGTTCACTGGTGTTGTGCTCACCCTTTCAATGTCCCTCTGGGTCCATGATTGAACCCTCAGTACCTCTGAAGAATGGAGAAGGTAGGTCTATAACAAATCATCATAATCTTGAGGGCTTTGTCAGATGGAGTGTGATGCTTGTGATGTGGGTCAGTCTTACATCTGCTTGGATTTATTTTTATGTTTTCTTCACATAGATTTCTTTTGTGTTGCTTATTTTAGTTGTTTCCAGATTATACAGTTTTTCTGTTTGCTTTTTTCTTTACACTACTTGTGAGGCTACAGTAGTATAGTGACCACTTGTTGACCATTGTCATTGGTGTTTACAGTCTAGGACCACAGATCATCCTTCTGATTTTTCCTCTAGAGTCCTTGATTGCTCAATCTGCATAGAATAACTACGTGTTGTTATGAACTAAAACTAAGCTAAACAAATTTTGACAACAGTTACCTCACTCCTAGACAATTGGTATCATGGACAGCTAAGCCATGCCAAGACAAGCCCTGACAAGTCCTCTGACCCAGCACTGTAAGGGCAATACAAAGCCTGTGGCCTTTTGTCAATGATAGCAAAATTGTATTTACCAGCATACTCTCTGCCTCAACAGAGGGAATGTGGTATGACTGTACTCCTAGCCTGATCCAGTTTAGTGCTGTTAAATGAATCTCTGTTGCCATTTCTTTTCTTTTATGTCTTATATTTGATTCACCATTTATGTCTTGTCTAATAGCATTTCTATTCTTCAATTTCCTCAGTTTAAAATGCAAATAACGCTATTTCCTGGACTGTCATTTGTAAAGCAATTTAATAGCCCTTGAGTATGTGTCTCTTATTAACTACTAATATTACCGAATTGCTAGTATAGGGAAGGTCCTAAAATAAGTTTGCTACCTCTGTTTTAGACAACTTAATTATTTGTTGCAATATTTAGAGGCATTAATATAACCTTTCCCTTTCCAGCAGTTATTTGTGTTTAAGGTACCAAGAGAACTAATGGAGCTCTGGGAGACAGCATACATTGCAGCTGGCTGATTTTATTTGGGAGTTCTGAAACAGGTAATAATAACAGAGCAAGTCTGTGGAATCACTTTGTCATACTGTATTAATTTATCTTGGGTAATGGAACTGCAAATTGTGGTATGTGCTGTAATTTTTTTTGGCAGCTATAAAATGCACTTTATCTAAATATTCAGCAAAGAAAAGATGAGAAACCTTAAATCTTCATCTACTGTAGAATTAGTTATTACTTCTCATCTTGCCTTTGGCCATGAAAATCAGCCAAGAATCAGATGGGTACTATTATATTCCTACAGCATATATTTCTGCTGAAATGTTTCTTATACCTTTCAGTGGTGCCATGTGAACAGTTATGCCGACGTGCTATGAGCAAACACAGGGTTAATGAGCTGTGGTGAGATCAAGCTGTTCCACTCCAACATGCCAGTAAGAAAATAAGATTTAAGGGAAGGAAAAGGAAAAGAGGAACCATGAGCAGTGGAACAGGGAAGTACTGAGACTCATGGAGAGTCCTCTGTACCTGGGGTGCATGCTGTTAAACTGTCTCTGCAGTGACTGTTTTCTTTTGCGCTTTGGAGAGAGAGGAAGGGCCCTGTGACCCAATCTGTGTTTCAGATGGAGAGTTCCACCAGGAAATATCTAAGGGACAAGTGTTTCACTTTGTGTTTAGTTCTGCATCTGTTTTTCCTTCTGACCTCTGATAAACATAGAAAGAAAGGAATTCCATGTCAATAGCTGGAGGCCCAAGTTTCCTCCTGTAAGTGTAGAGGACATTCCAGATACTGCCGGCTCAATTCAGGGTGAAGATAAAGCCTTTTTTATCCCTTTAAAGATTCAGGAGAGGAAACCCATTAAAGCTGTTAAGCAATTTACAGTTTGCTGTTTTATCTGTAGCATTACACAGTTTCTAAATGATTGTATGTAGTAATTCTGTTCAGTGTGAGACATACACAAGTACAGCAACCTTTCTGATAACGACCATCAACATTTTTAATAAAAGAAGTAACCAGAAAAGGGCTCAAGAGCACGTTTTAAAAAACGCTTGAAACCAGACATGAAAAAGTACCACCTCTGTAGCTATAAATGCTGGTGGAAACACTGCGTGCTCTCCTTCCATCTCTTCCCAGCCTCCACTGATTATGAAGGCAGTTCATTAAAAGAGAAGGGCTTAGCCTCTAGTTCCGCACTGGTAGTTCGTTAAAAGGAAGAGCTCAGCTAGTGTTCTTACACTGACATTTAATGAGCTGATATATCTATAATCAGAGGACAGAAAGGTACCAAAAGTACCTGTAACATTACATAAGTGAGTTATTAAGCCATTTTTAACTACTGCGTTTGGTAGTAGAATCAGTGAAAAGACATACACTTAGCAATAGGGCATTTATATGAAAAGCAATGCTGAAATATAATTGGTAGTAAAAGATCTATTAATGTCTTATAATATATTAACAGGGTCTTATCACTGAGTTGGTGAATGATGTAAGTAGAAGGTAATAAGAAATCAGTGGTTAGAATGTTATTAGCAGCCATATGCATGGATATGGAACCCCCCCCCAAAAAAATCTGACTGCTTGCAACCTACACATGCTGACTCAAGGTGAAATGGAAATACTGTGTCATATCATAGGCAATTGTTAAGGATATTTTCTATTTTATTCTCTACTTTCTGCAGCACAGAGCTGGAAATTTTAGCACATGCTGCAGTTTTTGGCAGCACAAAATGCATTTCTAAAATATTCACTAAAGTATAAGAAACCCTGAATCCTCATTTATTGAGGAGTTTGTTATCAGTTCTCATCTTGCCTTTGGCCATGAAAATCATCCAAGAATAAGATGGCTACTCTTCTGTTTACTATTTCATATATTTCCACCATAATTCTTATACAAAAGTATTATATCCTGTGATGGGTTATACAAAACTCATATCAATGAACACAGAGTTAATAAGAAGCACTAACTCACTGTAACAGTGAGTGGCATCAGAGTGGGAGACTCTAAAACAGGAAACATTACACAGCTGGAAGGAGACTGATTAACAGTCCCTAAATCTTGGGAAGCGCATCTGACAAACAGAAGTCTCTCTTGAAGACTGGTTTCTGATGTTTCTTTGCTGTCTGGGTGATGGTGGTGGATCAGTTCTATGGGAATATTAGTGCAAATGGAGACTGCTAGTTTTGCTTTCAGTTCTAACAATTTACTGTGTGATTTTAAAATTTATGCTACCAACTTTACAAGGAAGTTGATAGAAGCAGAGAAGTTGTCATGGGAGAAACTAAACTGATGTAACTCTTGTAGGTCAACCTACATATGGGGTTGTGATATCTTAAACTCTGTGGTATCTGTATGCACAAAGTTCATTAACAAGCTGACGCTGCACAAACCTTAGTGTTACCTTTGTCTTCATCCATAATGCCCTGAAGCCTGAAACAGAGGGTCACAGGTGGCACTTGCACTCCTCAGAAGTGACAAGTTTTACCCCAGGCTACCTACCTCTGAAACTAGCATCACTGATAACCCTTGACTAAAAACAGAGTGTGAAGGTTTACTGCTGCCTGTTGAACTGATTGTACAGATTTTAACTGAGATAAGAATACACTTCTCTGCTTTCTCAGTTTCTCTTGACCTTCGAACTTCTGTCTGGACAACATTTAGGACAGAACTAAATGAAACTTAATAGATGTCAAGCTGAATTTCCCCTTTTGCCACCAGAGGAATCCTTCTGGTTTAACAGGTCAAAAATTAATGCCCTAGATTGGAAACACTTGTCACAGAATTGCAGCCAAGAACAAAAACCCTGTTCCTTGCCAGAGTTGTTAGCTAGTGAAGATGGCTAATAAAAGCAAGCACAGCAGCATTAGTGGCTTCCCCAAACTACAATTTAGAGTGCACTCTTCTGGGACACTCTTGGTTCTTGTCAGGCTGGGACAGAAGGCTTAATAAGGGGGAACATATCACAAAAATAATCCACTTGACTTTCACTAAGCCACTAAAGCAGTCAGCCATAAATGAATGTTTTTTGAAATGCTATCATATTTATAGTAACACACCATACATTTCAGTAGCAGAGGAGTCATAAAGCAAGCTCAGACATAAGAGTTTTGAAGTAGAAACTAAATTAACTTTAACTAATTTATTTCCTCATATGATTTTTACATGAGTCCCCATGACTACTGCTTTTTCCCAAGGAATCTGTCTCAATCTCAGGGCTGTATGAACACATCTACCTAAAAAAACCCTTCCAAAGACAATAGAGGAATGATACAACATCGCCTCATAAACAGTTGTGTTGAATATATTTCCTAGTCTTGTGAACAATAAGACCTAAAAGCCCTTCATCCACATAACTCAGATGGTGAAGGTTTGCAGGTTTAGGTGTTCGTGTGCCAGGTGGCTATCACCTTCGGGGAAAATAAGAGGATGAATTGTCTGTGGCTGCAGGCAAATTAATTCAAAGGTTCTTGCTATTACAGTCTACCATGTGATAGAAAATCAATTAATTCTACAGTTTTCTGCTATAGCGCTCTACTTTGTGATAGACAGGTTGGGTTTTTTTTCTTTCCACCCTAAATTTAGTTATGGTTACTTTATACTCATTTGTTATCCCTCTGTTCTGCTAATGCATATCATTATAGCTTCTGGTAGGCTAGGCTAAACAAATCTCCTCTTCCCTTGTCATCCTAGTGACCATGCTCTGCAACAGTTCTGGTCTGAATGTATCTTTCTTAAGCACGGCTGACTACAATTATAGTGAGAATCCAGATTTCTCATTTTAATTTAGTTTCCCTAATTAAAATTTAACTGGCTCAATAGATCTAATCTTCTACAGGGTAATGATTTGGAGTCCTCTAAAATTTAGATACCCAACTGAGAAACATAGCTTAAAGATTTGTCTTCAGAAAACTCCAGGAATTTGCTCTCTGATCTCTCTAAGTGGTGTCATTTTGAGTACTGAATGGTCCTCAGTTCCTGATACTCTAAATCGCTGTATCTATTTAAATAGTTATATAATTGATACATGCTTACCCCACGTGTTTATTTTTTTATATATTGTCTTCTGGATAAATAATGAAGTTCTTAATTTGTTTATAATATCATATATCTTGGAACTTGGAAAAGGCAAATGAAAAATTAAATAGAAGAACCCCATGTTTTGTAATGTGTTTTTGCAATTTGTTAACTGGTTGATTTACTTGCTTAAAAAATAGTGCATTCTAGCACAACACTCTGAAACTGTGACATAGAAACATTTGACTTTTTCTGACTTGTTACAGGATGGTGTCTCTTGTCAATTTATCTTTAATTTTATTGTATCATGGGGAGATAAATTTGAGTGGTAAGCTGAAGATTTGGCTCTTGTTCTACAGAGATTCATATATTTAGAACCTTGACTGGGGTGGACAATGACTGAAAATGAGAAAAAAGGGAGCTGGACCAGTGTGTTATAGAGAAGACAGGGTTTTGGCAAAGGAAGTTGCTTGTTCTATGACCAATAATCCAGTACTTGCGAGCACTTAACAGTTGTGGCAGGTGGCACTACAGGATATGGTTTAGTGGTCATGAAAATGTTGGGTGAATGGTTGGCTTTGATGATCTTAGAGGTCTTTTCTAACCCTAATGATTCTATGTTGCCAAGTGCCAGTCCTGCTCACTTAGTCATGTTCCTTTGCATGTCTGGGTGTGATATCTCTTTTCTGAGTGTGTGCATCCCCCCAGATGGTGTTTGGATCCTGTCCTTGGAGGGTAAGACAAGAAATGACTGTGTTTTCACTAGGGTATGTTGCTTGGCATGTTCCTCGCTGGACCAGGGTAAGAGAAAGCACAGACTCATGCTGTGTTGTCCAGGGGACACAAGAATTAGTTGTGTGCAAAGAGTGGATTTTGAAGTCTCAAATCTGAGTTCAGGAAAGGAAAGAGGCATTTTCCAGGGCCAGGGTGTGGTCATGTCCAATTTCTAGACATGGGTGTAGTCCTGAGCTCTGAGCTGTCCTATTTTCATTAATAGAGGATAGAATTATTATCCCTCTTCCTTTGTATATCTGTGTCATAAAACAGTTAATATGTTATTATTTAATTGTTATTTATTAAATTCCATTTTCTGTGTTTCCTTTCTTGGGATTGGTACTTCCAGCTATTAGACCACATATCAGATTGCATCATAAAATTCACCCCTACAGTCAATACTTCATACTCTTTCCTCATATCCTCAGTGAATTCTACCTTAATATCTATGGTAGAATAGAATAGAATAGAATAGAATAGAATAGAATAGAATAGAATAGAATAGAATAGAATAGAATAGAATAGAGGAGATTTTCTCTTAGTATCCACATCCAGACTAAATGAGACAAAGTTCTTCATGGGGAATTTTAGTGAAATCAGCCCCATATAATAAGAAGCAAGCATAGACTGCTGTATTTGTTGGGAGAAAAAAAGTAAATAGGGAAAAAATATTGTCTCTTCTTCGTATGCAATTAGTCTAATACCATCTCCTTTCTGAGGAGATGAAACTCCAGAACATAAAAGTGCGATGGTAATGACCACTCTGAGCCATCTAAATGAAATAACCACTTGCTGTCCTCCATTATTTCAAATACAATATCTCTAGAGAAGGTTCTTCTGACAAGTGGGTGCAAAAAACCAATTGACACATTCTCGGAAGAGAAGAAAGATATGTTGTACACTTGCAAGCATGCTGACCATTACACCACCTCTAGAAGCAAGTAAACCATCCCAGGAGGTATTTTTCTTTGTCATGAACTGTAAAGATCCTGGATTTAAAGATTTTTTTGATGCAACAGGGTTTTATTTATCTTTTAAAAACAGCTTTCCTTGAAAATTGCCTCCTCAGACATAGAAGGAAGACTGACTATATATTCTTTGAAGAATTAACAAATCAATGAAAAGAAGAAAAGCAAGTACCTTTGCTACATGATGTCAAAATCATCAAAACTAATATTGTAGGAAAGAATGAGAATGCAATAGGATGTGCTTTGAAATATCAAGAAGTTCTTCACTGAAAGGGAATTAGCAATATTTGGTATTAGGAGTGAGACAATGAAGAGTAATCTTCATTGTTTTGGTCAAATTGATGGGATTAATTAGATCTGAGGAAGGCATGTTGCTTCACTGAACTCTCCTATTTTACACCTATGGAGGTATATTTTACAAAAAAAGGAAAAGAGAAAAAAAAAAGTCTTTTCATTTCCTTCTCTTACATGGCCTCAGAATTTTCACACTGGGAGCTGAAGGTGTTTCCCCATGTTCTCAGGTTGAGTTTTAGTGGAATATTATAAATTCATAAAACTAAAATTTGCTCGATGTTTTCCTCTGAGATGTGTCTGTTGCAGTCTGTGGTCTGTGTTGAATTAAATTGTGTGCTTAATAAATGCCTGATGGTGAGCAGAGCAGGTGGGAGATGATAAATGCAGCAGTTCACCTGATATTGACAAAGTCAATCTGAGGCAGTCACTGTCAGTGTCTTTTCTGAAAAATACACTTCCACTGGCCCCATCTCATTATTACCAGTGCCCATGCCTTTAGAAAGCAACGTGAACTAATTTGTTGTTTTCTGGTGACAGGGTATGAAAGAAGCTTTCTTTCTACTTCAGAGGTCCAACAAGAGCCTCATCTCTTGCAGAAATGAGGCACATGATTTTGAAAACTGATAATCGCTGAATAACAGATGGGGAAAGAAAAAAACTTACTATGTTGCTTGATAAACTGTGCATGCATTAACTCTCTTTTGTTTTTTCCTTAGTGTCACCAGCTTTTGTACCCAAATGGGTAAATCTTTTTCGTCATAGTTCAGGTAAAGTAATTTCTGCTGGTTACTTATATAGGATTAATTTTGCAGAAATAGTTCTTTTTCCTAGAGAAATTTTCTTTCTTTTTCCTGCTTTTAGAAGACTGTCATTTAGGAAGAGCCTTACTCTGTGGTTCTTCATATTGATTGTAGGAACAGCAAGACAAAAATGCCCAAAAAGATTGGATGGCCTATATTCCCTCTCTTGAGTTTGGAAGAAATTTTGTTTCACTCCTCTTTTTCCTCTCATTTTGTAAAATGGAAGTTAAATGGAGAAGGGAAATTTAGATTATTCAGGTAAAAGACACATAGAATCATAGAATTGTCAAGGTTGGAAAGGACCTTAAAGATCATCTAGTTCCAAACCCCCTGCCATGGACAGGGACACCTCCCACTAGATCAGGTTGCTCAGAGCCCCATCCAGGTTGGCCTTAAAAACTTCCAGGGATGGGGCTTCCACCACCTCTCTAGGCAACCTGTTCCAGTGTCTCACCACCCTCATGGTAAAGAACTTCTTCCTAATGTCTGCTCTGAATCTACCCACCCTAGTTTTAATCCATTCCCTCTAGTCCTACCACTACCTGACATCCTAAAAAGTCCTTCCCCAGCTTTCTTGTAGGCCCCCTTCAGATACTGAAAGGACACAATAAGGTCTCCTTGGAGCCTTCTCTTCTCCAGACTGAACAACCCCAACTCTCTCAGTCTGTCCTCATAGGAGAGGTGCTCCAGCCCTCTGATCATCCTCGTGGCCCTTCTTTGGACATGCTCCAGCACGTCCATATACTTCCTGTAACAGGGACTCCAGAACTGGATGCAGTACTCCAGGTGGGGTCTCATGAGAAGGAGTAGAGGGGGACAATCACCTCTCTCAACCTGCTGGCCACGCTTCTCTTGATGCAGCCCAGGATACGATTGGCCTTCTGGGCTGCAAGTGTACACTGACGGTTCAAGTTGAGCTTCTCGTCCACCAGTACCCTCGAGTCCTTTTCTTCAGGGCTGCTCTCAAGCCAGTCACTGCCCAGCCTATATTGATGCCTGGGTTTGCCCCAAACCAGATGGAGGACCTTGAACTTGGTCTTGTTGACCCTCATAAGGTTCGCATGGGCCCACTTCTTCAGCTTATCAAGGTCCGTCTGGATGGCATTCCTACCCTCCAGTGTGTCAGCCGCCTCACACAGCTTTGTGTTGTCATCAGACTTGCTAAGGCAAACATGCTGCTGCTTCCTACAAGAGGATGGTATAACAGCTCCTGTGGGTATGGGGACTTAAAAAGGAAACCTTACACTTTCTGAAATGCTGGAGGACTTATGCCTATAACTTGCTCTCCCTGTTTTTTTTTCACTGAAGATGTAACCTTAATGACAAAGAGATGAGGACCAACTTAGCTTCAGACAAACTTAAATGGTCTATTTGAAGTGTGACTTGGAGTGTGAATTGAAGTGACTACCCTGAGCTGGTCAAAACTGAAAGCACAATTATAGAAGGAGATAATGAATGGGGTAGTATGGAACTAAGAAGGACTTTTGTATCCTCTGGTGAAACAAAGCCACACAGCTAATCAAAAAGCTAAAAGGGTGTCAAATCAGCAAAGTGCTTTCCAAGTTGCCACACAACAATCTTGCCAGAAAAATCATAATACTCAAAAAGCCTCTATTTTCAATGAATCCACGTTTGGTAAAAAATTGTATGTTTAACATGGTGAAGGCTAACTTGTCCAGATATTACTATTTGTACCACTTGTTGGTTTTTTTTAAATTACTAGGCATGTTTTGTAGTAAGCAAGGATCAAAGACAGAAACATATTAGAGACTGGACACTTCTTTTTTCCAAAGTGTTGCTGTGAAAGATGTGACTGTTTATCAAGAGTTGGGGTCTAACCTGGAAGACCTTAAGCTGGGGCAGTAGAACAGTCACCCCCATGGGAATGGGGCCCACACAGGGAATGTGGAATGGGCCAGGACAGGAGAACTGCTGTGGACACTTTTTAGCCACATGTCCACCATGAGCTCCCTAGGAAGAGTAGCATATGTGGCATTACATCTTCAGCAATATAGGAGATCTTTCTTCATCGGGACTAATATTGTGCAAGATTTTAAGCGTATATCCTTAAAGTCTATTTGCTGTAATACTTTCAAAAAATTGAGCTGGTTCAGAAATTGCCTCTTCATGTTCTGCCTCCCTTGTGAAACTCTAAGCACTGCATCTTTCAGTAAGTAGTAGGTAAACCTGAACTCCCTCTCCTGCTTGTCTGTAGCAGTCTGTTGGTTTCCAATGACTGACATATTAACGAACTATCAAAGCAGTTCTCTGAAGGACAGTATTGGAATGATTGTTTGGTATATGCCTATCATTTGTTTGAGTATATTCTTCTGTGCATGTCAACATTTTATTTTATCACTTAATTACAAAATCAAGTAGTAGGCTTTTTCTACTTTCATCCACATCAGAAACATTTATGCTTTTTGCTGCATTTAAGTGCAAAAAAACGTTCTTGTTTGAATTAAGTTTAAGCTTTGTCAGTCTGTGCAAGTGAACAGTCCATATTACACATTGCTGTCTTCAAAAATGTGATGGAAAGATATCATGGTGACACTCTCCTGTATCATTCTAGTAGCACAGATAGAGTAACTTGGCTAAATTACAAGAAAGAATAGAATTCTGTACATATCAATGCTAACGGAATAGAGATAAACTACAGTTCTATTTGAAACAGAAAACACTATTAACAGAAAGCAATTTTCTCTTATGATACATTACTAGAAAGGTGGGTTTTTTTCATTCTTGCTCTTTTCTTTGAGTTTGCTAAAAAGAAAACAAATATTACAACTTTATAGGTGCGCAGCAGTGTAAGTATTGATATCAGGGAAGCAGACTACAAATAAGATATCCTTCCAGAAGGAAACAAAACTGTAATGAATTATAATATTCACATAAAGTATGATGACTTTAATTAGAAAGTACTTTTACACATGTGAGTTTGTAATGCCTTCTAGCCATTTTGCCTTTAGAATAATTTAAAATTTTCACTATAATTTGTACGTTAAAACAGCACTATAAAAAAATACTTTGTGCAAGCTGGTCAAATAATTTATGCTTACACATCTTGCTTTTTAAAAATAGATAGTATTTTATACTGCTTCCAGAATAATGTGGCTGTGTTTAGATCAATGACAGATGATGAGACTGGTGAAGTGCTATCCAGATTGCAGCAAGCTAGAATTACCTTGGACGGCGTTCTCTGATGATCTTTCTTTTCTCCTGCTTCTGCTCAAGAAAGAGCAGGGATATTTCCCTCCTCCCTCCCCTACCCCAGGATGATTCCTTTCTCTGTTTTTGTTTGGGTTTTTTTTGTCACCTAGATCTCTGAAATTGATAGTGGGAAATCCTACTCATCAGACTGAACAGGGAGCAGCTTAAGTTGCTCGTTTCTCAGGCAAAAAAAGCTGCGTGTCTCTTAGTAGGGCTTTTCTTGGACTGGTAGCTCTGCTAGGAAAAGTTTCCATAATGCAGCATAGCACCACAGCTTCTCTACTGCTCTACAAGATGCAGATGCTGAGTAGATGTTGTCATGCCTTGCTACCAAACATGGAATATCAGTGTGCAGTAGGAGAACTCAAGTGGCAACTGCATTCACCACAGAAAGAGTGAGATTTGATACATCCCTAACACAATGAAGAAACCAATGCAAAAAACATTTGTGATATTTGCAGTTCAACACATTGGCCTCCCTGCTTATACTGTTTCCTGCACCTTCCTCTCTCTGAACCATCTTTCAACTAGATCTTTCAAGGGAGAACCTCTTTTGATCTTTCTTTATAAAATCATAGAATCATAGAATCATTAAGGTTAGAAATAACCTTCAAGATCATCAAGTCCAACCATCTACTAAATTTTATCAGGAACACTAAATCAGGTCCTGAAGTGCCACATCTAGACATTGTTTAAACACCTCCAGGGATGGTGATTCCACCACCTCTGCCTCCACCACCTCCGCCTCCGCCACCCCCACCTCTGCCACCCCCTTGACCTAATATCCTTCTCTAGGATGATAATAATTGATAGTATTGATAATAATGATGTAGAAATAAGCACATGAATGTAAGGTTCTGACTACCCTGAATTTATCTCATAATGTCTTTGTTTCCTAATTCTCTCATGTGTGAGCAAAACCACCATTACTTACTGATCTTTTTCTCAGTCTGTTTGCTATGATGATTTTTAAATAGTTATCTTCTACCATTAAAAATGTGGAAAAGTAACTTAACCTTAGTGCTGCAACACAGTTTCTGCTCTGCCAGTCTCCTGAAATTTTAGATAGGTTAGAAGCCCATGTGACTAAAATTCCTCACTATGTCATTCATCAATAACAGATGGCTGTTCTCAAGTCATAAAAAGGTTAGGCAAGACCTCTACCCAGAAGTAGTCAATTGAGAACATAGTGATTGATAGAAGGAATGTCACTGCAAATGTAATTATGTTGCCAATTTAGTAAGCCAGATATGGATCACCAAACCAATGGAATTTCAAATACAAAAATAATACATAAATGGTTTCCTTTTACTTTTTTTATTACCTGGGTCACATATTAAATAGTTTCTGTGAAAATGTTGCCAAAAATATATTTATTTTTGTAAAAGAAACATTTAAAAGTAGTTTTGGACCAACTTTTAGGTTTCATATAAGAATATAGCTATTATTTCTATATTTCGCAATTATAATTGCAAAAAAAGCCTAATACTCTATAATACAGGAAATAATATTTCATACAATAATGGTGCAACATTATGTTGAGTCTGGGTCTAGGCAGGGGGATCAGGTGGGCA
>WUAM01000049.1:212070-233262 GCA_024336885.1 Actenoides hombroni
AGGTTTCATATAAAAATATAGCTATTATTTCTATATTTTGCAATTATAATTGCAAAAAAAAGCCCAATACTCTATAATACAGGAGATAATAATTCATACAATAAAGGTGCAACATTATGTTGAGTCTGGGTCTAGGCAGGGGGATCAAGTGGGCAGAGGGTCTGTGATGATATTCAGGAGATCTTTCTGTGTGTGTAACTCCTCAGAGTGCCATGTGTGTGCCTTCAGTAGTGTGTTGGTGGGGAGTGTGTGTGTGTGTATCTGTTTGGGGGTATGTATGTGCTCACCTGCACTACTGGTTGAGCCTGCAAACCTGGGCAGAAACCCTCAGTCCTCAAGAATACAAGGCTAGGATCCAGTGGTCAGTCAGGAGGAGTCTGGGATCAGAGATGCTGGATATAGTGTCTGGTCCTAACATCCCCTAATAAGAACCAGAAAATAAGGAAAAAATGTAGGACAGTTCCAGCTTGGAAAAGTTGTGTTGTGGAGAATTAAGGAAACCTTGAATGGTTTACAGAAGGTGAATAGGGGCTGTTAACTTTATCACACAAGAAGCACGAAGCAAACAGTTGAGCCTGGTGAAGATAGACTCTTTCACATAATTATTATAAAATTATTGCATTTGCTGCATTTGTTGTCACAAAAAGGTGTGGAGGCTGGGAGTAAAAATGGATTCAAAGGCAGATTAGACAAGTTCATGGAAGGCAGTTCCCTTGGTAGTTATTACATATGATGGCCAGATGCAATGTCCAGCTCATTAAATCCCTAAGCACTCATTGCTGGAAGCTGTGAGGCTATGCTTGGATCACACTATTCCTACTCTTCCTATTACAATCTTTCCCAAAGCATCTATTAGCAGACTACTGTTGGAAGCGGGACTGACCTACTTTGACAGTTTTTATGCCCTTATATTACTGAGGCCTGAGCAAGTTGGCAGTTCTGAATTAAACTTTCACTGAATATTGCTACAAAAGCTTCAAATATAATTCTCCAGTGTTGAGAACAGATGTGTCCTCCAGGTCTTTTGCCAGGATAGTGTTTACCTGGTTTGTGACAGGCTTTGTTTAAACTTTTTCATTCACCATGTGCTGTATCTAATTGTTGAATATATTCCTTTACAAGACTGTTGTTTAGGAGAAGAGAGGAGAAGTGTCTTTTTCCTTTGTCATGTTGAGTCCTCTTAGGGCAGAAGATGAGAGCCCTTTTTTGAGCAGCTGGATATGGAGGTGAACAGAGGGAGCTGGCAGAGAGAAAGGCACACTCTGCAGCATACTCTGGTGAGACCCTGACTGGAAGGCTACTGAGAAGTAAGATAGACTGAAGCACAGCCAAAGCTGTGATGGAGAGGAGCTTTTTCCACATGGACCAGAGGAGAATCATAGAATGCTTTGGGTTGGAAGAGACCTTTAAAGGTCTTCTAGTCCAACGCCCCTGCAATGAGCAGGCCGTCTTCAACTAGATCAGGTTGCCCAGAGCCCCATCCAATCTGACCTTGAATGTTTCCCTGGACAGGGCAATGTGTTGTAGAATGGGGAAGGTATTGTAGAATGTAGAATTGAGGAGTGAATTATAGAATGTATAATTGTAGATATGGTTGGACTCGATGATCTAGGAGGTGCTTTCCAACCACAATTATTCTGTGATTCTGTGATTCTGTGATTCTGTGATTCTGTGATTCTGTGAGTGTATTGTGGGAAGCCATTGGAAGTTTTTGGGCTGAGAACAAAGCTCATCTATGAAGTATACAGGACTAGGGGTATTTAGTTATTTTTTTTCTCACTCAGCAGATCAGTGTTTTTCTATTTAAAATGTTAAATTTTCCTTATTTGAGTTCAAGTAAAATGCACCCTTTGAGATTCAGATTTGATGGGGGAGCTAGGTGTGCTTACTTTAGGAATAGGAAGTAGGAAACTCATGTCAAAGCTTTGGCTCCACTGGAGTCCTGTCACATGCTTCAAAGCAATTGGGATATGATAGAAAAGATTTTTTGACAGAAGCAAACCTAGACCACTGTTCATATGGTATTTATTAAATCTGCTGTTGTCTGAGCTAATTTTTATCTCTACGGGTTTGAGCTTCAGCCATAGCACTGCCTTTTTATGGTAACTGACTGTTCAAACTGCATTACAGTTAAACTACGAATGACGGGCTTTTGGTGTTGGCATAATTTAATTTAGTTCAGCTTTGTAGGTAAATTCCAAAATAACATGGCTGTTTGGAATCAAGTTGTTTTTCTCTTCATAGTCTTAATTTGTAGCAAGGATGGGATAGAAATATATCTCTTTTGTACTTAACAGCAACTTAAAGTATGGCTCTAGAAGGTTGATTCTAGAAAAAGAACAGAAAGCTAATATGTTTGTGCATGGCTTGAATGCTGCCTGCAATTACAGCAAATCATTCTCATACTAGGGAGTCAGTTCAATTTAGGAGACCTTTTCTTTGATTAGTCTGCATGGATATGAAATGTACTTACAGTCAGTCAAGTGAGACTCACGTGAGGGAGGAGAGAGGTGTGAGAGAGAAACACAGCTACAGACAGATCTAGCTGGTATCATTGGAGCAAGGATCCTTAGTAAAAGACAGATTTCTGGATAGAAAGTCACATGTAAGATTTTTAAAACAATGGATGCAAAAACTGCATCAGTTTGCAGAACTGACCATTGATAATAAAGAAAAAATGAAAAAAAAAAACAACCCACAAGTTATCATTGTCAGGGTTAATGCTACTGTTGTGGGAAAGGCTGATAACAGTATGTATGTATTGGAATGAGACTGGAGAGAGAGAGGTTGCTTTGATTTTCATTTATTTTAATCTGAAACTAGGAAGTAGAATAATGAATTAATGTATTAGAGAGCTAAAGCATTCTGGCATATCTAACTGCTTCTCTGAAACCTCCTACTCTATAATTCCCTAATTAGAAATAGTCTCAATTGTGGAAACTTGATTCGAGGGTGTGCAAGAAACTAATTAGAGGACAAGAGCTAAACCTGGAGAACTGACCCCAGATAGCAAAGTTTTTTAACTGCTCAAAGAAAGGATCAGGACAACAATAGCCAGGAGTAGAGACCCCTGGGTCTGTTGAAAGAAATCTTTGATTTGGAGCAGGGACAGACTGGTGATGAGGTTCTTACTGCAGCTTTTCATGAAAGGAACAAAGAGGAATGCTGAGATTACAACAGTATTGCCAGGATTATGGGATACAAGCACTCTTTTATTTTTTTTTTAAATCTCCCAATATTGCAGCAACTTCATGAAGAATAGAGGAAATTGATGCAATAACTGAGAGCTATGGCTTTTCTCACTGGAAGTCCATAGCTACACGGTGACTTGACAGATCCAAAGGCTCTTGAAATACATATAAGGCAAGAGAATGTTTCTGGCCTTTATGTTTTGTTCACATGGCTGTAGATCTGAAATTTATAAGCCTTATTGAGAAGTTGAACTATGTGGGTGTGCTGAATGTCTGTTAACTTGGAAATATTTGCACTGAGCTCTGCTGTATGGTACAAACACATCCAGTAGTTTTCTGGGCAGTGGAAAAGTCTTTACAGAGGAAGTAATTTAAATCTTGCAGAAAACAAGCTACTATTTAGAAGACAAAGGCAGGCAAATTCATGGAAACACTATGTGTGTATATGTTAGCAGTGTGTTAACATTAGGATGATTTTTAATTAACAGCAAGAATATCTTATGCTGGAATATGATGGCTTGTTCATCATACAAAATTTTCATATCAGGTTTCAACATCTTTCCAAAGGTACAGGTACTTGCTTGCCTGGGGTGAATGATTTTATACAGGAAAGGGTGAGTAGAATTCAGTGACATATATTATGCAGGTCAGATTACATTAGCCCATTAATGCCTGATGGCTTTAGTATCCTTTAATCTATAGAACTTTGTGCAGTGGAGTAGCTGACAATGCTGACATTTTAAATTGTCATCTTCAGATTTCAGAGATGGAAAAAATGGGGCAGTTCATCTATGTGTTTGCTGTTTTCTTAGCAAGCAGAAACTTTTCTTCTCAAAGGTCAGAAACTTTTCTTCTCAAATACAAAGTTTTTTTGATTACATAGGAAGAAGTCCTTGTTCTAGAGATGAGGAGAAGGAATTCTTACCCTTGTATCGTTAAGTCTAATATTATGCAAAACGCCATCCTATTTTTTGAGGGGAAGACTTTTATAAGAATATCATGGCTTATCAGCTGTACAGAAGCCATATATTAAGTCAATAAACTCTGTTGTGTCTCTGGTCTATTAGGGTTTTGTAGCAAGACAGTTTTGTCTTGAAACAGTATACGCAGTTGAATGCAGCCTTGAATTGGTAGAGGCCCTGTGTGAAATGGGGCTCCTACCCAAAATGCATGTGGCCCTGAGTAATGGTACCTGCCTGACCTTTGATGAATCTTAGAAACTATATGGAGACAAGGACTGGAGACAATATCATTTCAGTCAGCCTAGTTGTGAATGTATGTTACAAAGGTTTGGTAGTTAAAAGCACCAGGACCAGTCTCCCTGACATATCAGTCCATAGTCTATTGATGACAATAGAAGCCAGTGTACTCTAGTCAGGCTAGCAGGGTGGGCTGTGTAGGGCTGTGCTTCTCAAACATGGCAATTAAGCAATATAAATGAGTATGGGTGTCCATTGCTCTTTGGCACAGATACGATGTGGCATACCATTGTTCCCCACAGCAATGAGAAGCAGGGTAGTCCTTCAGGGCCCTCCAACTTCATTTGCTCTTGAATGAAGGGAATGCTGAATTCATCCACCGACCATGTCTATCTTTTGACAGGAACCAAAATCTGTGCTCCCTGTTTCTTCATATTAAAAATGGTTACATTAATTCAAGTGTAATTACACTTGAATCCTTTAAGCCATGGTGTAAATTGTTAGTGTCAGAAATAAACATTTTACTTGATTTTCAGCACAGTTGAGTCAGCTCTAAAGCTATTTTCATAACAAATTGATGATGTTGCTATACCTAACAGATATCAGTGGCAGGTGGAATGAAGAACATTGTGTCTATGTGTGTTTGTAGATATAAACATCTAATGGATCATTATTTTTATAGAGGTAAACTGTTCAATGCCCCCAGAACATAGATATATGTGTGACTAAGTTATGCTAATAAAACTTTAAGGTGTGTTATCAAGAAGCCACAACCTGAAAGCCATTGAAAAGAAATGCGATTGTAATATAGGCTTACAGAGTACAAGAGCAAGACTATAGCAGGAGGTTTAGAAGTGCAAGCATAGAGAGATAACAGAGGTCCCTGGGCTATAAACACAAATCACAGTCAATTACAGGTCACTGAAGGAATGTAACCTTGGGAGCTGGGTAAAACTGGTTCTAAGGATAAAAAAAGAGAGCAAAGTCTCTATAGACAATCCAAAATGAAACTCAGATATAGCATGGAATTAGAACAAATAGTCTGTGTTAGCAAACATAAAAATAACCTCAAGCATACCCAAGAGTAACAAAGAACAACCCCCTACCTCCCTCTCCTTCCCCCAAATCTCCCATCAGTTTCAAACTTCTGGTGAACAACTTGGGGTGATGACAGCTCACTGGAGTCCTCTTCTCCTGGAGACAGATTAGTACTATTAAACCTAATGTCACGAGGGACTTAGGAAAGAAGAAGGGGGAGATATCAGGAAGTTTGCTTACATCATTTTTCCCAGAACTTCCTGCTTATTACAATAAACATTCAGTAGTTTTATCATGAAAAGAATGATTTCTGAGATAACATGAGAAATGGAAATGATTTAACAAAAGCATGTTTCATAATTTTTAAACTTGTAAGATTTTATTAAAAATAGTAAAGAAAAAAATGAAAATTCTAGAATTTTGTCCATAGACTTGCTTATAAATAATTTGGAAAAAAAAAAGTATTTTTCTGCTGACAGACCAGTCTTGGATCAGCATAATGAGTTTGTGACCTTTTTGGTGAGGCAATGTGTAACATGGGTCTCTGTACTTAGATGTGAAGTAGTGGTGGGAAAAAATGAGTAAGGAGATAAAGTTTCATGTTTAGCGAAGACCAATGCAGCTTTTTAGGGTACCAGATACATATATTAGGCTAAGGAGGCAGGTAGGCTACTTAAATGATTTTTTAGAACACATAAGATGAAGTCTACTAAGCTTGATAGCAGTTACTACATATTTACAAATCTAGTGTCTTTGCCAGACATTCAGTTTCTTCCACTTCTTTCCCTGAGGGTTGTCTGCCTGGCTGCCTTTCCTTGGTTTCTCATTGAAGGATATGAGGATGTTGTTCAATGTGGATGGATTTAGATATGAGGTAACAAGTAATGAACATCTTTTTCTTGGCAAAGGTAAGATGGTCTCCAACAATTTGTTTTCTATACTTCAAACAGGTCTTCCAACAAAAAACAACCTGGAAATTCTAATTTATTTTAAAATTTACAACCCAACCTCCTATTCTGCCTAATTTGACTTTAATATCATTTCTCTACCCATTTAACTTACTTTAGGCATTTTCGATTAATCAATCTGTGGATATTTCATGCTCTGAGTCGTTCTTATTAAATTATTCTCTCCACACTCTCAAATTACTTTCATGCTTTTGGTCCCCTTGGTTTTCCAGTGCCTATTGGACTATGCTTCTTAGAATTGAATATGTTAGTCCAAATTCTACTGGCTTTGTAGAAACAATTTTTTATTTCTGTATGTCAAGATGCTACTCTACACACTCCTCAAAGGTCTATCGTCCTTTCTGTGCAACATGCTATTGTGTAATTCACAGTATAATTCACAGTTTTCTATCCTCAAATAATATTGGTGCTTTAGTTGATCTTGTCATGTTTTTAAAAATAACTTAATCCTTTTTCTTCATCTTCTATCTATTCAGCTGAACCTAAGGAAACTCTATACTGTATTTCTTTGTGTCTGCTGTAGAAAGGTCATTTACTACACTTTCCAATTTATTATCTAATCTAATTATTGTGCTGTTTAACCTCTTCCTGATTGTTAATGAAGATTAATCTCTTACATCTTTTCTATCTTTAATGTTAATGATAACTGTATGTTGAAAGAGTAAAAATCCAACACTTAAAGATATTGCAAAACACCCTCAAGCTCTTTCTATTGATATTTATTACTATATTATTACTCTTCTGCTTGTGTTTTCTTCATTTCTGATGGTGACCTGTTTATTTCCCGGCCAGACTGATTGAACATCAACAGATAACCCAAAATTACTAGCAAGACTTTTGTATTCAAAATCCCCTCCATATGCTTGTATGCTGTAATACATTAATTTCATCCAGTATAACTGACTTGTAATAATTCCAGGGTATTTCTCCCTTATTGCTTAGTTAATGTCTGAAATATAAGCATTTTTTAGGTTATATACTTCATTTTCTAGACCTAACATGAAGTTAGGTAGGCAATAACTATCAGACTCATGTATTCATTTTTGATCACTGCTTCTGTATTAGTTGTGTCTCGGATTACTCAGCACCTGCATATTTCTACACATGTCCTCCAACACTTGCTTCTAGGATAGGGAATTAATTCACTGTGTGTCTCATGGATTTGCTAATTTGACTGCCTCACCATTTTCTTGTATTCTTGTTAATGCTCTTTCCTTGTAGATGTGCTTATTTTGCAGTTGTCAGTTTTCTCTTCTTAAGTATACTTAAGGAAGATCCTTAGAGTGTAGTTCAGTCTTTCTACTGTGAAGCATGTTTTTTGATTCCTTCACCCAGACAGTGCTCTCTAGGGTGTTTTGGTGATGTCAGTTTATGACACTGTGACTTCTTTTGTAGTAATAAACCACTGCTCTGGGATGTTTCCTTCACAGGTTTATTGTCTCCCTTGTAAAGCTTTCCCATTGAAGACCTCTTTCTCAAGAAAATTATAATGCAGTAATTATATGTGCCAGGTAAGTTGAAAAATGGCTAGCCTAACTTCCCTGTTGGGCATAGCTTATAAGAAATGCAAAGAGTCTGTTCCTAAGTAGCCTGCTGCACACAGTGAACCCAGAGGAGAAAGGAAAGATGCAAGTAGTTTTCTGTCCCTGTGAGACTCAGAGATAACAGAATCTACTAAAAATGCTTTGAAGCAATGCTTTTCTGAATTTATTGGGCCCATGCTGAGTTTTGTGATGTTTTTCCTTTTTCAGCAAATACTTGGAAGCCAAGGATCCTGAGCTGGATACCTCTTGCAGTTGTTGTTGCAGAGGGATGCAGGTCATTGCATATGCTGTCTAGGCTGGCTTGTCTACTTTAGTCACTTTTATAGTCTCAGAACAGAAAAAATACAAACCAGCTCTTTTACAGTACTAGTCAAAACAGAACATTATCTGAGATGTTCTTTATTTTGTTTTATAATGGACATGGAGCCTAGCAGCTACAGTAGATGGTGTGGATATCCCACTACATCTCTAGCAAACCTCATATTTTACAATATTCCTATACTCATAATGAATTAATGGGATTTAAAAACACAATATAAGATTAGGTCTCAGATGCAGTGTCTTAAGTAGCTTCAGCTTATGAAGAAGTGTAAGCATTCGCCAGCTGTGGGAAGGCCTTGAGTTAAAAATAATCTAGAGAACAGAAAATGTTAGTTGCATCTACAAATGGAATCACATAAGAAACAAAGGGATTAAGTTCTTAACACAGAAAAATCCAGTAACTTTAAAGATAAGCCGGGAAAGACTGGTTTAATCAAATGTCACATTGAGGCTGGCAATAAACATTGTTGTCAAAATGCCTTACAGAGCTTCATCTATGAGGAAAAAAATGTAATAGAAGAACAATGAAATTAAATGTTAAAAGAGTGGATTGTCTCTGCTGCTAGTTGTTCATGGGCATCTCTACTCTTATCAGTACATTTCCTCTGGTGAGCAGTTTTATATGGACTATGGGAAATTAAACAGTGCCACTCAAGGAGATCAATATCTGCTGTCTGAGGTTGATGACTCATTAGGTTTTTGAAGTGAAACTGGGTCCATTAGCACCTAAGACATACGTAAGGATAAAAGTCATGTGGATGTTTCTGAACCTTACTTGAATATCACCATTCTGTAGTAGGAGGATCCTGCATCATTTTCAAGTCCTGTCCTTTAATTCACCTGCAATGTTGCAGAGACTAGGGAGTCATATTATGGCAGCTTTAATTTTCAAAATGTATGTTTCTATTTAGATGACTTAACAGAAGTATTGTCTATTTTCCAAAAGCAGTCACAAAGGCAGCTTTCGCAAGATTTAGAAGCATTTAATAGAATATGAAAAGCAGGGATTACTTGTATAGAGTAGGTAAGGATTAATAGCAGATTTTTGCAAATGCTGAAATGGGGCTGAAAACACAATCTGATAGTCAATTAAAAGAAATTAGGTCATTTTGAGAAACCATCAAGTATCACTGAAACTACATGCCTGACTGTTCTGTTAAAGCTTCCCCTTCAATCAGCTCACAAGATGTGCCTTTTGAACAGACTCAGATACGGTAATAAGCATTTCAGCTTAAAAGTGTTTGTCAGCAGTTTTAAAATATTCACAATTCAACTCATTGAAATGGCTTTCCTAAGGTTTAGTGGCATGCTTGGGAGCATCTGTCACAAAGCTTTTCCATAATGGATCACGCAGTGTGGTAGCTTAATTCCTATTTCAGGTGATAAAGCAATAAAATAAATAGTATGAGGTGTTTTCATGTTAATTTCTGCTGTTGGACTCTTCTTTCTACAGAAACAGTTATTCTGGTATTCAGCAACAAAATGTGTCCTCAAAGTCCAGCTCCTCAGCTGCTGTAAATTTGAAGATTCACTGACTACAAATTCAGCTCCAGCATTATGCTCCAGCATAATTCTAAAGGAATGGTACAGTAAGAGAGTTCAGACAGATATTCAGAAGTGTATTTTCAAGTAGGGTTTGCCCAGTATTGTCTACCACAATATCTAACCACACATTTATTGCTTTCAATAGGGAACTAGAGCAATACCTCAATTTTTGAAAAGTCTTGGAATTAGCTGAAGATGAAAACTATAATTTACCCCTCTCTGCACACAGGTTCAAATAAAAACCTGGGATGTAATTCTCTTGTGAAAGCTTATGTTTGGTCATTTCAAATTGCAAGGAAAGAATATAAATTCACTAAGTACAGTAAAACCACTTATAAAAAAAAAATTGGGAGAAAAATATATTTCCTACTGTTCCTTGCACTCCATCAGGGTTGTTTAGAGTGACTTTTAGCCACTTCATGTTTATTTGTGAATGGGATGGTGATACTAAGTGCTGTAAAGTAATTTAATTTGTATTTCTACAAACCTCCCAATAGATCATAGATACTATAAAGCAAACAGGATGAATGGCAACTGAATGTGGGAGCCGAAGTAATGTGAACGTCAATAAGCAAACATAGCAGAGCAAATAAAAAGTAGATGTCCTCCATTGGGGTGGAACCTTGGAAAGGGGTTGCCAGTTTAATTGCTAATGACACCCTGGTAGTCTAAAAGTACAATGTAGCTGTTGAACTGTGAAATAAATGAGAAAGTGAAGAGCAAATTGCTCTTACTTCGGTATGGGAATCCCCTGTCCAGATAGGGGAGGTGATACAGGCATTTCTCTCCTTTGTCTTAATTCCCCACAGATAGCATACTGGGTCTGGATGAGATGGAGTCCATTTTCTTCATAGCAACCTACTATGGTGCTGTTTTGAATGTATGATTAAAATACACTTGTTTTTTGAATATTGCTGAGCAGTACTTGCACATCATTGTGCTTTTTTTCTCTCTGCCACCTCCTGCCCCAGCGAGTAGCTGGGAGTGGATAACAAAGTCTGAAGGGACACAGCTGGGACAACTGAGCCAAACTAGTGAGAGGATATTCTCTGCCGTAGGATGTCGCACTCAGCAGTATAATGGGTAGGAAGAAGAAATGTAAGTTTTATCTTCTAGCTGTTTCTCAGAGACTAGCTGGACACTGGTCTGCTTGTGGGATGTGGAGAGTGATTGGTTTTGCATCATTTATTTTTTTTTTCCTTTTTTTTCTTCACTCAATTCATGAGTTTTTTTGCTCTTCTCATTGTCTCCCTGTCCTGATGAGGGCAGGGAGTGAGTGTGTAGCTGTGTGGGTGCTTAGCTGCTGGTTGGGGTCAACCCACCACAGAGAGCAAGCTGCAATAATATTGAAAATGTCACTCCTTGACCCATTTCCTAGTAATGCTGCTGTAAAATGGGAAATGACTAAAGAAATGCACTAGGGTCCCTCCTGTTCCGTGAGCAAGTATCAACGTATTCCATCATCTCATCATGCTTTTTGTCTCTACTGCTTTTTCAGCATCACAGCACAGGTTCGGTTCTGAATACTGTAGTCAATTCCCTTCTGTTGTCTGAGCTCTGTAAAATCAATCTGTGCAAGAATACTGATTTAGAATTCAGATATCTTCATGCAGTTCCTTTGCCCTTGGTGAGAGCAGACAAAATCTGGAGGGTGAATGGTCCCTTCTGGGCTATCACAGTAAAATCTGGCTTTCACTCACATGCTATCACTAGTCTTCATTGACCAAGTGTAATGCATTTTCAGTGCAGATATCAAACATGGTGGCAGGTGCAGGACTGAAGAGCTTGTTGCTTTACATGGTCTAAGAAACTATTATCTTGAGCAATGATATGGGGATGTCTAGCTTCAAACGCCATGAGTTCAAAGACATGTAAGAAGAAGTTCATAGAGCATGCAGGCAATACCTTTATGATCTCAGTTAATTCTCCAGTCAGCACAGGTTGCCTTTGGTGTGTCATCAATGGCCAAAACGGGAGGCTCTAATAAGTAAGAAAGGAAAAAATATAAGCTTTTTTTTTTCTTTGTAACAGAACTTTCTGTGTTTCAGAAGTAATCTGATCTCTACCAGAGCAGCAGTAGCTAAGCCTTGCATCTAGTTAGCACTGTGGTTATTTAACCCCAAGAATCTCCTGTGGCTTTTTTAAAAAGCTGCTTTTATTCCAACTATGCTACTTTTCTCTGCTACAGTAACCCTTGGGGAAGCTGTGTAGTGTAAGATTATTCAGTCTATATTACCAGCAAATCACTTTCACACTTGGTCAGCTCTCTTTGGATTCATTGCAGTTACGCTTTTCTTTAGAACATCCTCAGTTTGGCCTTGAGGCGAAACAGCAAATCATATGCTGACAGAATCAGTCTTAAGATCTGCGATGGGATGTTCCAGCTTGTCTTCTGAAATGAAATCCTAGGTGCACCCAACATGCTGCAATCACATCGGCTATGGTGAAGGGCCCCATCAGCTGATGTGCAGGCTGCAGAGGACAATGGTGGTGTATCTGCCTGCACCTGCCATAAGGTGTGATGGGGCATTCAGGCTGCAGTATCTACACTGACTGAAACCTCTTGCCCTAGGGCTGGATCAATCTCAGGAGCACCTTGAGAATGAGCGGTAATGAGTAATATGGTTGTAGTTAGCTAGCATGTTTCTCTTTTCTTCAAAGCTTTTCTGGCATAGTCTTTAGCTGACTACTCTGGAAGCCCCTCAGATAGACCCAGTGTCATGGGCAAACACTGTTCTTCCGGAATCACTTGCTTTTTTGGAAGGAGAGTTTAGCGAGCAACTGAGATTATTGGCTAGTGGCTAAGTCAACATTAATATTTCCTCTTAACAATCTTACACCTGTAGCCTATTTATCTGTTGTATTTTCCAATGTCACTATTTAAAGTAGCTTGTAAACTAGTTTCTGGACAGTTTCCATGGAACCCAGATGGGGAAATAGTGATTCTATGCCACTATGAACTGCATCAGCACTTAAAATACAGCCATATCAGCAAAATTCTGATAAGTGTAGATTAACCTTAGATAGCTCTCTGACGTCTTTGCAAAGTTAACGGACCAACATCTCTAAGAGACAAAAAATAAACAATAACTCCTAAAGCCAGCAAGTTCAGGCTGGGGTAGATCACTATAAGGAGTTCCACATCTGGCTGATGGAAACCAAGCACAAACTGGTTAACAACTTGAATCGTGGTAGGCATGACCATGCAGAACCAGCTCACCCAGATGGATTCACTTATTTTATCCCTAGTAGTTTGGAGAAATTGTGGTACACTTGTTGACATATACAGCACTGAAATAAGATGCAAGTGGTACAGTTTCTACTCTTTATTTGTTCATTTTCTATGTCATGGACAAATTGAAGATAATTTTCTCCAGAGTGGTAAAAATACTGTCTGTTAAAAGTGACAAAGATAAGGAAAAAGTACTATTTTTTCAGAGAGGGATTTTAGTGATGGATTTTTTTCTGCACTAAGGCACAATCTCCTACTCGAGGAAAATATGCTATATTTCCTAACCAATTGCATATGTTACTACCTGGTGTTAAAGGGACTGCAGAGGAAGAAATGATAAACCAGCTGTACATTATTCTTGTGTGCAACTTTTTTTTTGTATCTAATCATAAAGCAACATGCCCAAGTGTGAAGTTACCCTGTCCGAAGACTGTCTGGAGTTGTTTGTAGACATGTTACATGAGGGCTTTGCTTGTTTATTTTGCACTCTTGGGGACTTGTACTCAGACTTCTGAAGACAGATTTTTGATGTTAAGTGGTGCATACCAGAAAGTCAATTTATTTTTTTTTTAATTTCACACTAGTTTTCATTAGCTGAGTCACTCATATATCCCATTAAAATGAGAATTTAGTATTCTCAGGTGCTTCTTGTATGAGGATTTATTCCAGTGTTTCTGGCAGCTCAGAATAGCTGCAGCATATTATAATGCAGAAGCAGCAGATTATAATCAAATATACGTTTTCAAATATATGATTTCTGTTCCTGTCTTTCCCTCTGTCTCTCTTCTCTCTTCCACCATATTTGACTCAATTCCAATTTTTATCTCAGCTTGAACAGTGCTTGCCACTCTAGTTGATATTTGTTGGCCTGCTAAAAGCACAGGCATTCTTTGTGAGCTGTGATCTCAGAGTACTTCCCTCTGTGTTGCAACACGTGCATTTGGAAAAGATTTTTTAAAAGTAGGCTAACAGATATAATCTATATATGAAAAGTGCTAAAACCAGTATTTTTCTGCTTTCTCAAGATGAGGCTTTGTTGAGCAGGGGAACATTTGAAAGTGCTCACCTTTAATATGCAACATAGTCCATCTGTAACACAGGACTAGTGTGCCCTTCACCATGACTCTTTGTTAGCACAATGTGGTGATATCCTTTTGTGAACATGAAAATTCTTATGCATGAAATGTGCATATTTCTTGACCCTTGCTCCTGAATTAATTCTGCAAACTGCTCTGTGGTTTCTGAGATGTTGTCTGAACCTCAACCTGCTTATGTCTGCTTTATGCAGACTGTTTACTAGCTGATTCTGATTATTCTTCACTTCCTATATCTTTCTCTATTGTAATAAATTGAGAAATCAACATGTTCTTAACTGGACTGAGAAACATATTAGGTTCTGGTTAATCTTTGGTATAGATGATGTAGATCCCTAACCTTGAAAGTAATAGGAGAGACTGGTGCCTATGCAAAAAGGGGCTTCCAGATGGCAGAATTAGAGGATGGGTTGAGTTGCTTTGCTGTAGGGGGAAGGTGTTAATGTGTCAGATTAAAATTAGAGATTAAGACACTTAAATTTATGGGCATACAGGTCAGCAAGGTCCAAACTTCTGTTATGGCAAGCAGATACACAGTCATTGCAAACAGTGGAGCCTGGGGAGATACTTAGGTAATTAGATGCTAAATACGAACTTTATGATGAGCTGACTTGTTCCACTGACTGTATAAATTATAGTGGGAGGTCATTAACTTTGTATGTTTATATTTCTTAATTTGGAGTTATCTCAGCATTTAAAAGTGTTTCAAATGACTAAATATAGATGTCTTAGTGCCATTGGAGATGGCCTCGTGGTAACCAAGGAATCCACTCAGGTCTGCTATATAGCATGCAGCATCTACAGGAGACTCCTGTCCTTTAGGGGGGAAGCTGGAGGCCTGTCAGTGCACATTAGGGCATCTGAAATGCCACCAGATGTCTGTGTTTAGGCAACTGAATCCTACGTTTTATGTTTATCTATCAAGAAACAAGTGGTGGAAATGTCGAGTCTTCCTGATGTCAGATTGCACTGCAAAGAACAGGGGTGTGTGTGTGTTGTCTTTAGTACAATCAGAGTAGTTCCTTTGTTATCTTCTACTATATGGAGACAATATACTCTTCAGAGTGGAGAAAATCAATCCAGAAGGGTAAGAATAATAAATCTTACAGCTGAGCAGTTTTGAAGGTGACCCTTGAGTGGGTAATAGGGCAGGATATTTTATATAGTTATCATGACAGAATGGAAAGTGTTGTAAGCAGTTTTACATTTTTAAGTTTTGCTTATTTGGGACAGCAGCAGCGCTGGTTGACATGTTATCAGTATTGTTCTATAGCACATTGTGCAGAGAAATAAACGGAGTTGCACACGGTACCATTTTTTGCTACAGGCAAAAGAAATGACAGAGAGAGAGAGAAAGGAGGCTACAAGTTTCTCTGAAAATTTCCCCATGTCCACTGCCTGCTATACTGCATTGTATGTCCCGTCTTCTACAGAGTTGGCCAGCAAGGTATTATTTACTTTTCAAAGGGATTTTTTTTTTTTGTTCTGTTTGTTTTGTATTCTCTCTGATTTAGAGCAAATAAAAAGATTTGTGACTTCTTTAAAACTTTGAAGTTCCCTACCCCTACAGCTGGGAAACTGCTGAGTTTTTTCAGTGTCAAGGGCAACATCATGTTGTTTTCCCATGGAGGCTGTGTGGTCTGAGAAGCTTCTGAGGTTCTCTGCACATTCTGAGAATTTTTGATTTTTCATTAAAGACAGAGCAGATAGGAGGTATTAGAGCCTTTTGGCTTGGGACATATACGTCCATGTTTATGGTTTGACTTGGTAATCTTAAAAGTCTTGTCCAACCTAAATTATGCTATGATTCTGTCTTCCCAAAGCTAGAATTTTGAAGCTATTTCTAGATTATAAGGGTCTTTATGGCTGACCTCAAGGTCAGAAAGCCACCACTTCCACATTACTTAACTTTGTAGCACACATATGGTAAATGCAGACTATGTTGCCTTGAAAGCTTGCCTTCAGTGCAATGAAAATTATGTGTCACAAAGACACTTAGAGAAAAAGATTTTGGTCTTGGTGAACCCAATATTTTTATAAACGTTTTTCTCCCTTACCATTTCCAGGCACTTTTATTCCCACAGCAATACAGACTTTCTCCATTCTAATTCTGCATTGATGATAGTTGTAAGAAAGAACATGACTTTTAGCTCTGCAGTGGAAAACAGTCATTATATTGGAAGGAAATTTTAACAGAAATGTAACACCATATTTGTTTTAAGTGATTTTCATGTTCCTAGGCAGGCTTTGCAGTTAAGTGCTACTGCTTCCTACTTGCTACAAATAATAATTCTAAATAAATTTTAGACATTTTTCCCTATGACATAACCCTGGTAAAGCCCAAGAGAAAGGTGGGAGACAGAGTGGAATAGAGTGTGGGAGGATTTATATGTCTCAAAGATTGTCCTGCTATACCAGAATAAACATTTTTCCGTGTTCTGTTGTCTTTCAAAAAAATTAATAGATTGAGTTTTTTAAACATTAATGTATAGTAAAGTCTTTCTGCTGCAGTAAGTAAATCCTGTCAGGTACTTAAGTCCCAGGTGCTTTGTTCATTCCAGTAAAGTGCTGCAGTGGCAGTTCACTATGTCAGTTGACTCAGCTCCTGAAATCATCAGTGCCATTGCTATCAAATATGCTAAACGCTACAGCAGATACCCTTGTGAATAGCAACTGAAAATGGAAATTGTATTAAGATAAACCTCTCATGCTATTTTCAGATTAATTTTTGTTTGTTTGTTTGTTTGTTATCCTTTTTGCTGCTTCTATAAACTTTGACTGCTACCAGACAAGTAAATTAAAGACAGTAGCCTAAATTTTGGAAGTGATTAGGAACTTGGTGGTTTACCTTCAGGAGGGCCAATAGCTGCTACTCAAACCAGTCTAAATTTCTGGGAGAGTATCTGCCTTCTCTGTAATGTGTGACACTGGTTATCACTAACATGTAATTTCTTTTAAACTTAGAGCTTCTGGGAGCAGCAGTATTAGATGCCCTTTCTTAGTATATTTTCTATCTCATGATCCCTATACCACAAAACCAGACAACTAAGCACACAAATTCTCTACTTGACAGAAACAACATGACATTCAAGAAATCCCTTTATGCTTATAATCCTTTGTCCTCCCTTCCCCCTTGAACTGTCCCATTCCCCCACTTACAAACACTAGCCATACCATTGATAGTTTCTTTTCCATGCTAGCCCACTACTATACACGTGGCCATGATTTCTGTGTCATTTTTGTCCTCGTTCAACCCCAACAGCTGGAACATCCCAGCATTTGAAAAGCCTCCAAAGTGTGTAGTGCCAGCCTCTAATGTGCACTCTGTGCAGATGCCTGGCTAGAAGCATGACATTGACAGTGTTTATCTCAGCTACTCCTTAGGCCCAAGAGCTGTAACTGGTGCTGTCCAGATGAGGTTCCTCACTAGCAGGCAAGGCGCAGCCACAGAGTTGTACGTAGTCTCTGCTTAAGGCCTTTCTGCTCAGGTAAGACCTATAGGCTGGAGAAATATGTGGCTGCAGGTGGGGGGAATGAACAAGTGGTAGTGAGAAAGATCACTTTAGTTTTTCTGTGTGGAGAGCTCGGCACAGAGAGGAAAGGGAAAGAGGATATGGAGGAGGAAGAGGCATATCAGGGGAGTGTATTTAGGTAACAGAGGAATAAAAGCAATGGAAGCTGTCAGTTTAACAACTAGAGATTTCCCAGACCAGCTTAAAACTAAAGCACAGTTTACCTCAAGGTTAAGACATTTGAAATGCTTCTTTTGCAATGTCTTTAATCAGATAAGCACAAACACTGGTAAGAAACCTTGTAGGGCTGGTGTAGGATGCACCACAAGGTGCTCTGGGGCACTGGCTTCTGAAAAGATCTGACAAAGTGCTCTATTTCAGTCACTACACACCTCAAAGCACCCAGAGCTCTCATCCAAAACAGACTCACTGTGACCCAAGGTAGTCCTGTGTCAGAGAAATTATAGAGAAACACAGACACAAGTTGTAAATAAATATCTAGTATTCACCCAGTGCCAAGGCTGGAGAGTAAACAGGACGGTCCATAGTGAATATTTCCGCTGCCACTGACAGGTTAGACAAGAGGATGGTTTGCTATAACTTTCAAGACTCAAGCCATTTCAGAAGGGACCCAGAGGACAGGCAGGGTGTACCTAGCTGTTTGTAAATTATGTTTTCATTTCTGTGGCAAATATTTTTGTATTTAAGTCTCAGTAGGATAGATATGCTGGAGCTGCCTAAGCTCTTCTAAGATAAAAGATAGTAAGCCTTTTATGCATAATCTAACTAATCTGTTTTCAACTTTGTCGTTTCTGACTTAACCACTTCCTGATCATACATATAGTTGTTATCTGAAAGAGCTGCCTGTGCACCACATATGAAGCATATACAAACAGAAAGTCTGACAGCTTCCCTTTACCCTCCCTGCTGCCTATTCATGCTTTTGTCTCCTTTTTAGGGACCAGCTGGTATTTGTTTTTTGAATAATCCATTTCACTTTCAAAGCACTTAGAGAAAAAGTAAAGTAGTACTACAGGGTTTGAAAACTATAGTGACAAGAAGAGAGGAAAGGGCTGTGGTTCCAGCTGGTATCTGGCACTTTGTTGTGTTTAGAAATGTTTGCTGCTCTGTGCCATTTGACTGACACCACCAAGGAAGCAGTATTAATTGCCAACTGCCTGTCCTAGTTTTGTGCTGATGTAAACCACTGTTGCTAATTATCTTATTTACAAGAAAGTTTTTATTCTCCCTCTCTGTTCAAATCCCCCCTAATTAAGACCTTGTCTTTGTTAAAATCCACCCTACATCATTTATCTCCCTTGTTAGTAGCTCCCTGTCCCCTCTTTTCTTCTACAGTGCTCTTGTATCTTTTGTGTTGATGCTGACAGTATCTCAATTTATAAATTATTTGAGGGCAGAGAAGATAGTTTCTAGCTTTCTTTTGCTAGGATGCAGAAAAAGTTGCTTTTCATGACTGCAAGGACTTCCAAAGATTTTCACTAATATTACTCTATAAATGACAACTGTAATAAAAGTAATCAAATGCAAAAAAAAAAAAAAAAATCTAGTTCCATATGAACTGATTTTATTTTTACTTTTGCTTCTCTCAGAAACTAAAAGCTGGAAAGACTTATTTCAGAAAGAATGCAGAAAGATATATCATATGTCCTTTAGGAGTTTCAAAGGAAGTCAAAGCAACAGAAATGAAAGGATGGAATATATTTACATAAACACTAAGGAGATAAATATGCCACAATTTATACACAAAAAACCCACTAGTTAGGACAATGGAGACTTTCTTGGCATTGAGCCAGTACTGGTTAGTACTTGGTAGTACTTTCATTATATAAATGTGCTGTACTTTAGTAGATTCTTCTGAAAAAGAAAAACACAGTTTTAGTAGATTCTTCTGAAAACGTAAGGATGACTCAGCCTACAGCAAGACTCTGATACTATTCTGAAAAGGTAGTACAAGTTTAAAGTTTTTGTAACTTTGTAAAGAAAACAATATAAAGACTGTCTCACTCTACAGAGAGGGGAAATTAACAGTACTCTTTGCTGGTCACTGAGGTGTATTTAATCTTGAGTGTAAAGAGACAATGCATTATGGTTAATTTTATTTTTCACTGTTATACAGAAGTCCATCTATGACATGTTAGTAATTCCAAGTACAGTTTCTTTCCTTTGGAGTTGTAGAGGGACAGATCACCATGTGATTTAGATTGGTTTCAAATTACATCACAATTAATTTGTGTATATTGGATTTCTGTGGTAAGGTTTTGGTATCAAGGGAGCTGCAGGGTGGCTTTTGTGAGAAAACACCAGAAGGTGCCCCCATGTCAGACAGAGACAGTTACAGCTGGCTCCAAAATAGACCTGCTGCTGGCCAAGGCTCAAATCATTGGTGATGCTGGTGTCATCTCTGATAACATACTTAAGAAAGGAAAGGGTAAAAAACACTGTGTAGCAGATGCGAGAGTGAAAAGATGTGAAATAAACAACCCTGCAGAAACCAAGGTCAGAGAAAATAAAGGGAGAGGAGGTGCTCTAGGGACCAGAGCAGAGATTCCCTTGCAGCCGATGGAGAAGACCATGGTGAAGCAGGCCATGGAGGCCCATGGTGGAGCAGATATCCACCTTGCAGCCCATGGAGGTCCCCATGGCTGTGCAGGCATGGTACAAGCTCTTCCCACAGTGCACTGGCTGTAATCATAACTTTCAAAACACAGGTAATTTTGCACAGTGTTTTGAAAGAATCTTTTTGATTATTTATCTCATAATCAGTATTATCTTTTTGATTATTTACCTAGGGCTGTAACTTTATCTTGCTGGAACTCAGGCACTGAGAACATTATGGTGGTAACATCGTGAGAAAGTGTTTGTAACATTGGAGGTTCTCCAGAGAAAAATGAAGACTTGTGTTGGAGAGTTAATGTATCTGTCAGAGAGGTGCAGGGGGAAATATTTGAGTAGCAGACATCTAATGTAAATATAATGTAGCATTTTTGCTTGTTTTCAAGATAAGTACCTTTTATATATAAGTTATTGACCAGCTGTAAATTGATGTACTTAGACTCAAAGGACTTGGAGCAACTAGTAGGAACCAACAGAGATGCAAGACTTGGCAAGGAGGTGTAATATGTATATACAGTAACTTCTGCCTCTTGCTAATCACTTGCATATCAGAGAAGTTTAATTACTCTGGTCATTTCTTCCCTTGTGCTCTGATCCTCCTGTTCTTCCTCTTTTCTGAGGAACAAGGATGATGAACCAAAATGTTGGCTTTTTTCTTTCTGCACAGGGTGGGTCAGTAATGACTCTTGAGTAGCCTTTCATGATTAGGAATTATTACATTTTCATTTTAGTGTGGATTTTATAGTTTTGATGAGGTACATTCTAAATTACATTGAGTACTCATTTACTTCCCCCCCCCCCCCCCCCCCCCTCTCTTTTTTTACTTTTTTTTTTTTTTTCTGTTATCTTTTTTCTCCTACAAAAAAAAACGATTTAGTAGTATATACTAATATGTGATGTGGTTTTATATGTTG
>WUAM01000049.1:235506-278744 GCA_024336885.1 Actenoides hombroni
TTTGGAGCATGTGTCTTATGAGGAAAGGCTGAAGGATCTGGGGCTGTTTAGCCTTGAGAAAAGAAGGCTGAGGGGAGGCCTTATTGCCCTCTACAACTACCTGATGGGAAGTTGTAACGAAGCGTTGGTCTGTTCTCCCTGGTGACAAGTGAGAGAACAAGAGGAAATTGCCTGAAGTTGAACTAGGGAAGGTTCAGGGTCTGTATGTCTCAGAGTCAGCACTGCAGCAACAGAAAGCAGACAGCTGTGAAGTTACCGGTCTTTGACTGGACTCTTAGCTCCTGATTTTGACCACCAATATGTCAATATATCAGTTCTTCACTGTATTAACAGCAAATGCCTTTTGAAAGAATCACTTCAATGCTTTATACAACCATGTGTCTCTCTGACTTCTCAGGGAACATCCTGATTTTCTATGCAACAGAGAACGAGGGCACTCTCTGATCCTTTCCTGATGAACTACAGGAAAGCTTATCTGTCTCTGGCACATAAAGAGAAGGTGAGTGAGGACTGGAAGTACTCAAATGTTTTAACGTGAGTGTTGATGTAAGGCTGAAGGGGAAAGAATGCCAAAACCCCATATTGTTTCACTGCAGACCTTAGATACAGAGCTATAAGCTACAGTTGCTGTGTGACACGTTCCTCATTAGTGCCTTCTTCCACTCAACACCTTTTAGTCCCCGAGAGCTTTGCCCTGGCTCATCACAGCTGCCTTTGGCCACTTACAGCAGCACTGCTCTGTCTCCTCATGACTTACAGCTCCTTCCAAACACTCCTAGTGCTTGTAAATTCTGTGATGGTGATGATGGGTCTGAGCAGTGGGAGGCTGCTGTTCAGAGTGTGAAGGTGATGAAGAGCAGCAGGTACAGCAGAAGCTGTACATGAAAGAGTGCAGGCTTCTCTTCCTCTCCTCATGTTCCTCTGGTGCATGACCCTGCTCACAGGGCTCCTGAGAGCACCCTACACCCTGATGCTTTCAGACAACCTCAGCATTGGACAGGCTGACCCACTGACTGAGGGCAAACTTGTTGTTCTTAATAATTTGTTGCTTTGAGGAAAATTTCTTATTCTCAAGAAAAAGTGTTTCCCACTTAAGAAAGTACATCGATATGGGTCAACCACACTGATATGACCACTGTGATTTTAGAAAACAAAGTAAAATAAGTTGGCTCCTGAAGCATTGGTCCATCTTGCTGACTAATGCCACATGGGAGTCCCCATGCAGCCCCTGCCACAGTTTCCTTGTATCCAGGGTTAGCAGGATGAGGGCACATGCTCTGGCCAGTTTAAAAACTACCAGCTATCAGTATAATTTCCAGTACTTAGCAGAGAACTGCAACAGTTCAAATTAAAAATAAATGTGTTCTGAGGTCCAGAATAACCCCACTACAAACCTGATCTGCTTCAACTACATTGCCTGTGCAACACAACCAGTTCTTTGGCCTCTGCTTTACTCTTCCTTTACAGGAGCCTCCTCACACTCATGAACATGTGTTTCTAATCAGAAAATGCTCAAGGAAAGACCACCTTCCTACAAAGGATACGTTTTTCCTCAGTCCCAGTGGGCATCTTACAGACAGGTTTTAGTATGCAGCAAAAAATGAGCAGAGCAAAAAGCTGAAAGGACAGCTTTCTTTTAATCAAAACCTACAGTGTTACCCAAGATGTTTGTAACAAAGCTAGGAGGAAAGACATTTCTTAATTATTATTCCTGCTGATGATATCATGAATAAATAACTTCACAGGAGAAAGCAGTAACAAGAAACTTGTCTTTTGCTTTGGTGCTTTAGTTTACTTTGGCTTGTCTAACCACTTTTTAAGGAAAAAAATGTCTGAATGCACTCAAACAGGGAAATAAAAGTTCCTTATGCCTCCTGATTTTCAAATGAGAGTTTCTGAAACATCACTAAACAATGGACAGTTAAAAAATCAATGCTGTTGTTTCTAGAGCTCTTTAAACATAAACCACAGAGAATGTTAGACAAGGTAGGTAATCGTCTTTGTGGCTTATTACATTAACATCAGGTCAGCCAGATGTTAAAAGCCTCTAAACTAGGGAACTCAAAGAACAGGAGTCACAATCCCTTGCATTTGAGGCTTGATCCAGAAGGGACTTAGTTTAATATTTTCTGTTGACTTGAGGGAACACTGAGACAATCTGATCTGCTTTAGTACTTTCAATTTCACACAGTCATGCCTCTAAGAATAATGGGAATGTGGACTGAGAGTGATGGAGGCTTTACTTAGCTGGACTATCAGTGTAAAAAGCAAAATAGAAGTTGGAGGCCACTTGGATCCAACAAGGACTTGGAACCATATAGCAATAAATAAATAAATAAGAAACAAACAAACAAATAAATAAAACCACTAAGAAAAAACATCGTAATCTTTAGAAAAGAAACCTTAGCAATTTAGTGATGGACAGAATCAATGACACAGCGCTAGGTGTCTATAGTAGTCTTAATCATCACCTAAACAGGTGAGCACCTGGGAAAACAGACCCTTCCCTTGGAGTGATTCTTGCTGGTGGTAGGTTCTTTTATGCCAACAACAACAGAAACTGAGGATTAAGATTTCTTCCAGTCTGAAGGGAATCTAAGGAGCTCATCATGCAGAAATAAGAGAGGCCTCTGAAGCCTGAGCCTGTGCTAGGCAGCTGCAGACAACACTTGGGAAACGGGCAATGTGCCATATGAGAGGCCAGCAAGAGACCTAGCAGCAAGACCATGTGCTGCTGCTGCTGCCAGAGATCAGCCTGGAAGTTGACGGCTTAGTATCCTCCAGCTGCCACGCACATCCTGCATGTGTCCAGGGGTGGCTGTGGGTCATGTACCGCAGCCAAATGAGTGTAGGAGGAGGGCAAGTAGTGACATTACGGTCGGACCGCCAGTAATAGGAGGAGTTGGTTGCAAAGTAGTGGCTCATTCTCACACATGCACAACGTGCACACACATACATACAAGCCAAATTGTTTTCTAACAGCTCTGCTATGTAGGAGATATGAAAACCATGGCTTAGGAAAACATCCCTCTCTGTGTAATGTTTTGCAGTGATGTTACCTTATGCATTTCTTGCTCATGGGAAGTCTATTAAAAGCTCAAGGCCTAGGGACACCAAATAAAAAAGAAAGCTGAGCAGGACCATGACATAAACAACTCAGAGTATTCTGTTGCCTTTTTAGTGAAGAGAAAAAAAAAACACTTAAAAAAAAAAGTGCTATATCTTTAAAAGTCTTTGAAGGCCTAGACCATGATTCATTTTCAAAACTGATACCTAGTCTATACTTCTCTCTTCTTAAAAGTTAAGCACTTACCTTGCTTCTAGGAAGCTTCTTATCCATGACTAGCTTCTTAATTCATTTCTACTATGCTTGCAGGCCTAAGATCAATGGGATAACAACAGAAAAGCTCCAAACCCCAACAATCCTACCGCAGTGACAACCTGTATGCTTCCATCCCACAGCTCTGAGAAGATGAATTTAACCAGGCTCTTGAGGGTTCATGTGAGTCATGCAGTGATCAACAGGGTCCTCAAGCATTTCTGATCTAGCTCTTACACATGCATGAAAAGACAAGTAAGTAATGTACAAACATGTGCTTCCTAATCTCACACACAGCATAGATGAGCAGATCAAGCAATACTTTGTTAATGGAAAATGACATGTACTTAATGATGTGCAAATTTTTAAGTCTCAAAGGCTTGTTTAAGACCACCAGACTTGTTGTTTGTCCAGTCCTTATCTGAGAAAACCAGATCTCTTGACTTCAAAAAAACAGAGCTGAAAAAGTAAAGGTGACTGTCTATTCACAATACTTCTTGCTGGACCCAGCCACTTTATTTCAGACATAGATGGAGAGAAGAATTCCTACAGAATAAACAAGACAAAAGGAAGATATGGAAAATGTCTGTACTGAAAATACTCCAAGAAGCCAAGATAACACCATTTTGAGCGCTTAAATTCATCCAGATACTTTTTATTTACCTCACTGATGTGTACTAAGTTTGCATTTAATTTAGCTGAAATCTGCTGCTAGGGACTGGAAATGTTGGTATAAACAAGGCCTTTAAGTCCAGTTCTCTGTCTTTGGCATGATACTTGTGGTTTGGGGGTTTGCAGTGCTTACTGGAATCACAGGGCCCTAATGCTTCTCCATGCTGGCTGGATTAAGTATGATTGTTTTTTTCCCCATCTTCTCTATTTCACAAAAATATCAACCAGATCTCCTAACCTCCCATTAATGGCATTCTTTATGTCTTCTTCACAGGGTCTAATAGCTTGTCAGCTGCAGTTGGACAATATGGGTGAAAGCAAATAAATTTAAACTCGAGATCTGGTATTCTTGAGCAAACGTGTTTATAGTTGATACCTGTCTCTGCTTTTCACCAATAGATATGGTGATGTCTCAGTGTCAGTTCTGACTGTACAGTATTATCTCTGTTCAGCCACTAAATACAGACCCAAGCCAAGGACTTATACAAGGATTGACAGGTCATGCTTCTGATATTGCTACCAGGATTTTATTTCTTCCTTGATGGGTATAGTGACAGAAGTGTTACACTACGTATCTACTCCCAACATTTCTTCTGGTTCTTTGTTCTCAAATCTCTCAAATTCATTCAACCCGGAAGGTTTTTAAATTATTTACTCTAACCCAGGATATAACACGATCTTTCCTCAGAAAGAAGGGCCATATTCAAGGTTTCTTCAGGAAGCTTTCCTTATTTGGAAAGCCTTCATCAGCGTCTACCTCAGGTATTCCACAAATAACATAGGAACTCCAAATTCACATATTGTTGTGGTAACAGCAATTGTTAATGGCACTTTTAACAAACATTTTGAAGGCTTCATTCAAAGTCCAGTGCTACAGGCAGGCAGCTGTGATGGCTGGCACTGATTTTCCCTAGCAAAACCCACAAGTGGTTTGTGATCTGTCCAAATGGTAAAGAGACTTCCCATGCAATTGCTGAAGAACTTTTAAGTCCAAAGATAACAGTTAGACTTTCTGTCTCCATCTGGCAGTAACTCTATCCTGGCAGTTGATTATTCCTCAGTGGCTGCCACATTATGGGTCTGAACTATCCCTTCTCTTACATTACAGATAAATAATTGCTCAAAATAAATCAATAGAATGGAGGCCATGGGAAGCTCCTTCTCTTTCTCAGTACCAACCATGCCTCTAGTTCTTACCAAACAATGTAAATAATTTTAAACTGCTAAAACACAAGGAGAAAAAATTGCTGATAAATGAATGCACACATGCTATGTTATGTTATGTTTGGGAAATCTGAGTCCTTTCACTGTTCATCCTGTGTCTTCTGAAAGATGGGCTCCCTCTTTGCCTATTCTGGTGCCAGCCATACCAGTATTTGTAGTTTAAGCAAGTATTTTGTTTTACAGGAGGCCTCAATGTTTATGTGTTTGAAGTACGCTCCTTGACTTATCAGTGTTACCTCTGCATGAGGTGAGGATATAAACAGCATTTGTAAGATCAACTTTCTAGAAAATTCTGGAAGATGATTACAGTTTACTTTGTGACTTAATACATCAATATAAACAAACCTTTGTGACTGTCTAAAATGTGTCTTTCTTACAATCATCTCCATTGCTAAGTCCTCTGTCTGTACATAAAGTAATTCTCTAACAGGGAGACATTAGTCACTAGCTTTCATATAGCTTCTTCAGATGTGGATAGGTTTGTCTGGTTTAATGATAGAGGAGATTCATTCAGACTATTACAATGGCAAAATGATGTTGTCCTATCATCTAGACTTTAATTTAACCTCAGATGCTTCTCTGAGGATGTTAAGAGATCATTCTGTATTCATATGTTTTGGCCTAGATATAAATCTTGCTCTTTACAACTCATTAACCCCTTTCAACAACAGCCTTATGTGCATCTTCAGTGTGTGGTAGAATCTCATTTGAAGGTTTGCCCCAGTTTCAATTTCATTTCTTACAAGCAGCATTCTGACCAAGAAATTTATGTTGGTCCCTTGAACTCAAGAATTAGATAAGATTCTGGTCTTTTTATTCTTTAGGCTTGGGGTTTTTTTTTTTATTTTATTATAAAGTTTAGAGATTACATTTTAGCATTTATTTTATTTAGGGTTTTTTGTCAATACAAGCATTGTGATCAGGATCAGCCATGTTATGCAAACTAGTCCATCTGTGCTACACATGGCTGATATATATACTCCATGCATACTGATACATAAATGTGTAACTGAAATCTTTGTCTTTATATCTTGTATATCTGATTATTTATCTGTGTCACTAGTTGGCAGGATTCTACTTTTTCCTCTTAGGCATCTGTGTCTTTCCGCAGGATAAGAAAGTTCTTTACTCTTTCCTTTTCCTACTGTCATTTGGACTCTACCTTATTGGTTTGAGAAAATGGTTGGTGGACTATGCATTTTCTGTCTTAGTGACTAATCTTGATGCATTTCTGACATTAGGTCACATAAAATATGCATACTTACCTATATTAAGCTAGCTCTTCCACAGCAGAAAAATCCTTTGTGAGACTCTTCCATCATGCTTTGCATTTTGTTTACTAAGCCAGTTTGTTCTTCCCTCTGTCCAAAACACAAGTCTTGCAATATTACTCACTGCTAATTGCTAATACTAATTCCATTACTCTAGGACATGTTAAATTCAATTTTGCTTTAAATTTGAAAGTTGCCATTATTCATACAAGGCAATCTCTTCCATAGTATATCCTTTAAAACATTTCAAAAAATGCAATATATAAGCTTTGTTGTATATACAGCTATAGATTCCCTTTGCATCTTGATACAAGTCTGAAATGTGAATCATTTTTCACTATGCAGTATGTGGCCCTCTTGTGAAGAATTTTGAATGTCTTCAAAAGGCCTTCTCATCGTTTGTGAGGTTGCAAGAAACTCTAAGTAGACAAAAATTTTGCTGCTAAATAACTCTAAGGGAATAATTTGCTACCCCTGTCTACCATGTCCATCACAAGAAATAATTTGCTTCATCTTAAAATAAAATTATAATTGTTGTTGGCTGCACGACTCCCTTAATTTGCCATAAATTTTAATGATTTTCAAGTGTTTCTTGTCAACAATGTTGTTAACTCTCTACCAGAATATTGCAAGCTGGAAATGACTGCCTAACTTAACTACAACATGACTGGAATGGGAGTGGGGGGAAAAGAACTACCACTTAATGACAGGGAGTAAGAGATGGATGGAGTGTTATATGCTGGGGTAACCACATGCAGACTGTAAGCTTGTTTGTTGTTTTGGTTTTTTTTTCTTAAATGAAGAGCATTTTTTTGAGTTTGCCTGTCTTTTAATTTTGCCACCATACTCTGAACTTCTTAGAGCTTTTGAGCATTGCCTTTTATTCTTCAAATAAAGTTCAGATACATTCAGGTGACTTTTCTTTATAAACAGAATCATAGACTCACAGAACCATAGAATCTTAGGATGGTTTGGGTTGAAAGGGACCTTAAAGATCATCTAGTTCTAACCCTCCTGCCATGGGCAGGGACACGTGCCACTAGAACAGGTTAATCAAAACCCCATCCAGAAGCCCCATTTACAGAACTACTGCAGATGTCATAAAAGAATGTAATACTTCAGATTTCATCTCTTCTGTCTGCAGAATTCTAAAGTGAGGATCCTCATGAGGCAGATGACTGGTTTATAAGTAAAACAAACAGACTTGCCCAGTAGTCTTCCACCTTAATTAGGATGAAACCATTTGTCTATAGACTATGCATTCTATAAACAGAATGATTTAAAAAAATAAATTAATAAAAAGGGTTCACATAGCAGTTCTGCTTCATATTCTGATATGTACCAGAGACAAATTGTGTTTCAAATCCAAAACAGGTCTCTGCAAGCAATTGTAAAAAAAATGAAAGAGTAATTTATGTCAATTTTTGTGTGCATTGGAAGATTGTGTCCAGTGCTGTGTGGAAATTGGACCAGTGATCAGCTAACAGTACTTTATTGTTTCTTCACTACTTTAACTTTCTCTCAAGGTCTAAGATCCCAGGAACAGAGGAAATTACTTCTGAAATTATTTAAATATTTCTCTACTGTCACATTTTTCATTTAAACTTACATGCAAATAGGACAGGGATGTTACATGAATATCTGTGGACTAATGATATTTGTAGGTCTGATGTTAATTAACAGCAAGGCATCAAGAACATACTCACTCAAAATGGAGTAGTCAATCCCTATTAATCAACTATTTTGACTAATCAACACATTTCCATCCTCAGGCCCAAAGCTGGACTTTGGCAAGATATCCACAAGTAAGTCAAAATCTGTGATTCAAAAATTTCACCTTACCTTGTAGGTCCTCTTTAGGATTTAAACCTCTCCTCTTTGTCCAGCTAGAAGCGTCTCAGTCCTGTAAGGCCAGATAAGATACATATTCATCCTCCTTCTCTTGTTCAATGTCAAGCCAAGTCACAAGGATGTGGCATGGTAACTACACAAATACCATAGAAAGGGGCAGTGCCTCTTTTTAGGAAGGAAGACTCCAACCAGATTGGCAGCAAAGCAGTTAGTGATGTGGTATAATGATCCTTAAACAGGTATGAGGCAGGACAGGCATGTTTGTGCAGATTTGGGAAAACTGTGGCATAAAAACAGACAGGGTGAGGGACAATTTTGCTTAAGATTGTTTCCAAGGATTTGGGAGAATGGAAGTAAAGAACAATGTGAATTAACTGTCCTGCCAGCCAGAGACCAAAACGCATATGGCAGTGTCCAATAAGAAATGGAAGAAAGTACTATAGAAGGATTAAGAACTGATGGTACAAGAAGATACGTGTGAAGCAGACAGCTGCATATTCTGTTGTAGCCACCTATGAGTGAGGCACTGCCACACCTATGTTTTTTTTAGAATCTAGTTTTTTCTCAAGACTGCCTAGCTAGGAGGTACAGTTATTCATCCAGGAAACAGAAACAGTAGCACACAACTTAGGTGTTAAACCACATCTAACAACCCCATAACCTCACACTATTATTTGCCAAAGTGATCAACCTATTGAATGAAAGCAAAACATGTAAAAACATCAGCAAATAAATTTACACGTGATTTGAAAACATTTACAGTTTAACGACAGACAGCAAGAAAGGCTAATTCATTCAGTTAACTATTTTTTTTACTAATCAAAATAGTCATCAACACAAAATCTACTATGACCTGTTGGAAGTGTATGAGATATTTCACATTTCCCTTCTTCTGTTGCATAACATATAAAGGAAATTAAATACTCTCCATCTGACATTCAAAAAAAAGAACCAAGCACATGATTTTTGTTTATTAACATACCATATACTACAAATAAACCAAATCTCCAAAATTGTGCAAGTCTTTTGGTGCAAAAGACTCTAATATTGTGAAAGTTTTTCAAATCTTTCTGACTTGAAGTTAGAAAGATTTTTAACTATATATGGATTTAGAAGAAACTTAGCTTGAATGTCTGTTCATTATATGTACGTTGCTAGGACCAGATTATGACTTCTAAAAAGATTTAGGTAAATTTTATGTTCTTGAGTATATTTATGAAATTTCTATACAAAACATGACCATTATTTTTCCCTCAGAAACTGTCACAACATTTCTCCTTGCTTTTTTGTTTAGAAGCCAAAAATCTTTCACATTTACTATTTGGAACTTTAAAAATAATTCAAGCAATGTGGAAGTAATCTGTTACCTGGGTCTATCAGATAAATTGCCAGATAGTGTAGGAAGACAGATGTTCCTTTTTTGCTTAGCATTTATGTTCAGTAAAACTTTTATGTTGGTTCTAAAATATTATGACAGTGTCACAAATGACCACCTTGCAGCCTGAAGCAGAGCAAGCGTTCCATAACAAATAATTTGGCAGCCAAACTCTACCTCTTTTCTTGGTGAATTTTGTATTAATAGAAAATGTTTATAATTTTAATTAAACAGAAAAGTTGTTTTGCAATATTTTTTAGTTTATTCAAGAGCATCTGCTTTCACTATCCAAGGCTGAAAAACTGAACTGCTTTGATTGGGTGCATTAGTCACAAAATATGGGTAAGAATGCTTCCACTTGGCAAGTATTCCTCTTCATTAGTTTAAAATGTGCACTTTCAGCAAACATTCCTGAGAAAAGCGCCCCAACTAGTAATGGCCACATGAGGCCAGCAATTGAAGTCACAGATTAGCATATTTAAGAGATGAGTCCACCAGGGTTCCTGTTCATTCCTTCTCCTCTTTGTTGATAAACTGCAGATTCAAAAAGAATGGCACACAGCTTGTGGACCACTGTAAGTTTCGTCTCTGCAGCAGAATAAGTCTTCTCTTAGCATTAAAGATACTGCAAGGTCCAGGGGTTTTTGCCACGGAGAACCAGTAAAAAGGTTGACCTCAGGGTAATTAGCCCAACCACGTGGCTTCCTTTCCCCATTAAGTCCCCAGGTTTCACCAAGACCAACCACATTCTGATTCTCCATGGCGATAAGGTATCTCCAAAATTACCTCACTCAAGTCTCCTAGGAAACCATCTGTGGGCATCTGGTCTCTCTGAAAAGGCTAATCTATGCTACAGGAACACAAACTTCAGGTGGGCTTGCTATTGATGTACTTGACATTCTCCATGTCCATATATGTTCATGCTTTCCAAAGGGATTGAATCCAAGTCTATTACCACCTGGTTGCCACAGAGCCTGCAGGTACAGCATGGATTGCAGAGGAAGGGTTATATGAGGTTCACCGTATATACTTTTAGTGAGACCAAGTTTCAGTACAACCTTAAGGTCATATGTAATTATTAGTGTAAACACAGAGAATGTAGTATAAAGATGACACAACATGCTGAAGGGTCTGGCCTGCTTTGGAATTGTTTTTCCCACAATCACTGAAGCCTTAAATCTTAATGAAAAAAAAGCAAGAAAAGATTCTAAATAGAGGACACTGAAGAGACCTGTTTTTATAAATTTAGTTAAGAACCAATTTGTATCTAGCAAAGATAAAAAATATTGCTGGTGTTTTACACCAATTTTACCCTTTGGGATTTTCTGTTTATTTTGTTTCTTTGGCTAAACATTTGGAGTAAAAATGAAGAGAAAATCTTGGAAGGAACTTTTAAAAACAATAAATGTACTCCACCCTTATTACAACATTATTCTTATTTAGCCAAATATTTTTCCTTTAACAAATGATCTGATATAGACACACATACAGAAAAGGAATAAAAGACCTACACCAGTCACATCTTTTTAGATAAAAAAGAATTAGGAGAGGTAAAATGCATGAATGAATGAAAGAAGGCAAGGAATGTAAAATAAATATAAGAAAGTAATATTGTGCTGTTCACGCAAGGTTAGCGATATATGCTTCAAGCTTCTTTCTTAGAGCTAGACTGCTTGCTGAAGCAGCCTCTTGGGGCAGAAGGGTTTTCAACAGAAAGTGGTCACATACATCACCAGTCTCCTGAAGTCTGTATGACCTACAGACACAGTCCTTTCTGCCCTACAGACAAAGGCATTTAGAACACACTCTCTCCAAGAGTTTCCAGAAGGACTTAAAACAGAGACCATTACACTTCCTGACATCCTTCATATCTCCCAATACAGTTTTCTTCAAAAGCAGATTTAACATAATTTATCTCCTAGGCCAAAAACGCTGTACGGTTTACATTTTTTTTTTTCTCATAGTGCAAATTGCTTCTTGATCACTAAGCCCTGTTAAAGGAGAGCCCACTGCCTCAGAGCTGTTTTCAAAGACCATTTTGGCTGCTATGTGCAGACACCACCTGCACAGCAGAGTTCACTCATGTAGCCCAGGGAGTGCCTATATCCCCCAGAGCAGCCTGTTAAAAATTCACTCTGAAGTAAGCCCTGATTTGAGTGTGGGGCCCTACACCAAATGACCTGAAGAAGTCCTTTCTGATCTAAATGTTTCTATGATTCTATAATCCTAAGAGTCGCAATATTGACATAGCAGCAGAGGAGAGGGAAGAGGGCAGAGAAAGCTTATTTATCACCAAAATACATTTAATCACTCCAAGAACATGGATGCTCAAATATTACAAGTTAATTTCTCTAGGCAATCTAGAAACTACTACTTAATGATTATAACAGAGTCATATTTCCTTTTTCTATTAAAAAAACAATAAAAAATCACTTAAAGCATTACTGCAGAATTTTACTTACTATTTCTTACCTTTGTTTAAGTCAGAAACGGTTCACATTTCTCTCTCTTAACTTTAGTTTTAAACTTAACCACAATAAATTTCTTCTCTGTACAGATAGGTAACCATAATCAGCCCTATAATGGAAACTGTCTTACTGTATTTTTTGTTTATGAGAATGAGTGAATGTATCACAACCAAAGGAGGTCTTAGACCAGTTGTAAGTGAAGCTATGATGTTGACAGAATCCCAGTTTGCCAACAAAAGTTATAATATTTGTATTTACATTACACAAATGGTCTGTGAACAAAGTTGGAAATCACTGTTTTAGTTGGGACAAAACACTTCTTGTCAGAGACTAAAACTTTCTCTTAGAGAAGAAAGTTAGTGCTTCATAAAGTCAAATAGCCATATCTCAAATCTTAGCAATCTTTTGTATGCTGTACAGTTAGTAGTGGTGCTAAAGAACAGAAGAAATGCAGACACAGGGTAAGAAGTAAAGCGTTATTCACTTTATAGTTCAATAGGGTGAACATCATTCCCCAAAACCAAGCATGTGCTGAATGGCCTCATGCTCAGTAAGCAACATCCAGTTCTCTTAAATCTAAATCAATTATTGCACCTTTCTTCTTTAACAGGCTGCACTGGCAGGCATCTTAGGCTGCAAGATAAACCTTCAGTTGTTTCCTATGACTCTAGTTTTCTTGCCTCAAGAGGGTTTTTCAAACCTCTTCCTCAAATTAGATGATCATTACAAGCTATCAGGAAGAGTTTCTCCTTGCCTTACTCAAGTTACTCTCTACAGTCTCCCAAGTAAATATTTTGTCTAAATATATGCTTATTAGTCATGTTAAGGTAAGTACATCACATTTGTGTGGAAGTCTAGAATAATACTATTGTATTACTTTAGATACAATCCATTAAATCATATATTTATATCTAGCGATTGATATACAACACTCTCAGCAGTTCACTGCTAAATCTTCACAACTGCATTACAAAACTCAGTGTCATCTTCTTCTAAAATAAAGAAGTCAATAGATTTTAGCCAGCAGAGAAAGTAAAGTCAAATAAAGAGGTGGGTTAAATAAATTCTCTTTTTAAATGCTTAGTGACGTAGAGAACTGTCCTCAAAATTCAGTTACATTTCACCTGCTGTTTTTCTGCCTTCCTCTGCTACCAAAAATGGCAAAACCAAACACATACCTGATTTCTGAGGTGTCCTAAAATGATGCAGATCTTCTGAAGCGATGCTGCCCTAGAGATACCACAGGTCAAAACATTTCCAAATCCAACTGTCAGTCACCTTGAGTCAACCAGAAATCTAGTTCTTCCAAGCAGTAGATATCTTTCAAATCTTAAATAACAGAGTATCAGTCTCTTATGAGCTCTCTGCTTTCACAATGTTGCTGTATAGATTTGTTAAGTTTAAGACTATTTTCATAAATATTTTCTAGAGCTTTTACAAAAAATACCTGTTCATCTGAACATTCCCTTAATTTTATTTCATGTGTCCTCCTCCAAGTGTCAGCTTGATTGTTAACCTACATCAATGTCAGTTCAAATGTATCCTTTCATTTCCCAGGCACTACTTCAGTAACTTCAGAGTACTTAAAAATAAAAATGCAGATCAGTTTGAGAGGCAAAGGTCTTCACCACTGAATATTTAGGTGGATAAGAATTTATTCACCTCAGCAGTTTATTTGCCATTGCCACTGCCTGGCAACATCACAGTGATGGTGAATCATCTCTATCATACAGGCCTTACCAGCTTCTGGTGTTATACACATATACACGATGCACCAAATGGAATTATTAATTCTACAAAGCTGAAACATTTCCCAAAGATAGCTGTGCCTGTTATTCTTTCAGTGGCACTTAGACAGCCTTGCTTAGGAGTGGAAAAGGAGGTCCCAACAAAATTTTCATTATCTTCTGTACACTTCTTTCAATAGATTTTTGGCTGTTTCTGTCCAATTTCTGGGGCTGCAAGACAATGCATTCTGTTAACATCTCTGGGATTTCCAGTATATAATAACCCCAGGTCAATGGACTGACATACAGTTCTCCATTCTCCACACCTGAGAATTTCTAAATTGTTGCTTTTCACCCCATACTGAGATAAAATCTAATCTAAAAATAGCAAAAAACCCTCCACAACACAGAATGACAGTTTCCACTGATTTCAAGCAAAATAGCAACTTCCCAAAATTGTGTTGGCTAACTATTCCTTTGCCCAGCATGACATTTATCCAATTCAGATCTTTAAAATGTTTATTTCTGATGTTCTGCAAGACAGTCTTTTTTTTTCTATTGAAATATGGACATAGAAACATGAGTGAATTTACCTAAATTGCATTTCACTGCCAGTTGGAAGCCAGACAAACAGTGAAATAGTTCAAAATCATTTTCAGGGTAACAATTTTGGCCTCTAGGTTTGTCTGTATTTGCATAAACTTAAAATGAATATAAATGTATGCAGGAGGGGCTTAATATTCTCATTGCATCCAGTTCTGGGCTCCCCAGTTCAAGAAGGACAGAGATCTACTTGAGAGAGTCCAATGAAGGGCTACGAGGATGATTAAGAGGCTGGAACACCCGTTTTACAAAGAAAGGCTGAGAGACCTGGGGCTTTTTAGTCTGGAGAGAAGACTGAGAGGGGATCTAATTAATGTCTATATATACATAAGAGCTGGGAGTCAAGAAGGCTGGGACAACCTCATTTTACTTGTGCATTGTGACAGGACGAGGAGCAATGGATTGAAGCTAGAGTACAGGAAGTTCCACCTCAACATGAGGATGAACTTCTTTACTGTAAGAGTTGTAGAGCATTGGAATAGACTCCCCAGAGTGGTTGTGGAGTCTCCTCTGGAGACTTTCAAGACCTGTCTGGATGCATTTCTGCATGATCTGCTCTAGTTTTGTCCTGCTCTGGCAGGGGGGGTTAGACTCTATGATCTTTGGAAGTTCCTTTCAACCCCTAACATTCTGTGATTCTGTGATGCTGTGTATGCAAGTATGGAGACAATGAAGATGTCAATGTTAGCTCACGAGGCAGAAATTCAGTTAATTACTGCATGTTCTTTAACTTTGCCATAGCTTTAAATTTTTTAATGACCCTGCTGCTTCAGCAGTCACATTGTTTTTATCTGTGCTTGGCAAGACTATGAAGATACAATGCTTAGTTTTTACCTAAATTTAGAAATGGAGTTTGAATTCAGTTTATAACTAGGTGATTGGTAGCTTGTGAAATTGCACTGTGATCAAGTCAATGTAGTCATCAGAGCATACTTTCTCTTGGATTAATAAATATGCTGTACTGAAAAATCTTTTCAACTGTAATATACTTTTTAATCTACATAATATATTCACTCATTTGAGGCTCTGCTCTTTATTTATTCATTCAAAAATCAGCTTTTACTTCTTAATTCCACAAAGATCAAGGACACTGACACTAGATGTTTGTTCTTCAACCCTGCAACTGGACTCAGTAGTGATTTTTGTAGTTGTTCTTTCTAAAGTATCAGTGATCAAACTGTCTGTAACTAGACATTCTGCATATTTTTTTATTCATGAGGGAAGAAGACAAGAAACTATCCTGAATCTCTCTATTAACATTCAGAGACAGAGGCCTACATTTTCCTTTATTGATTTCTCATGTCTTCTGCAAAAGTATTCCTTCAAATAATATCCTAGAGTGTGCATTGCAAAGGATTTCACCTTGAGAGGTACAGAAGTATTTAATCTGTTGTACAGTACCTTGGATTTGGGGACATCACTACAATTCTGATCATCTTTTCTCACAGAAGTGGAATTCTGGCTGGATTTGGGACAGGGAAGAAGGATATCTAGGATGACAAGGGAACAGACAAGAGGTATCTTGTGAAGAGAGAAGACTTTCCCCTCTTCCGTTTCTTAATATAGTAAGAGAAGTAAATAGTTTCTATCAAAACATCAAGGGAATTCAACAGTTCTTCCTTCCAGTACTGAACTAACGTACAAGACTTGACCCAGGTTCAAAGGAGTTAAATGTTTAAGCAGAAAATGAGAAGGCCTCTGATCAAAAGCTTAATGAGGTTCTGGAAGAGACCTTGAAAGGACAAGTCAACACAAAAAAGAACTTAGCTTATATTAAAAAAGAAGATGTATGAAAGAGACTGTATGATGCAATTGCTCTCTTTTGGAGATTGTACCCCAAAAAGCATGCCGATGGCAGAGATCTATATGAGATTCCCTATAGGGTCCCACCAAGAGAGATGACCTCTTGTGGAGGGTTCATGGGAAATAAATTACTGGTCATAAATAATAAATAACTGCTCATAATTAGCTTCCATGATAGCTGTTTGGTGACTGGCTATAGGAAGTAGCTGAACAGCTGCAGAGATGGATGATTTTTTTTATTTATTTTTTTTTTTTTGCATCAAGCTTGCATTCTTTTTTAAAGTATTAAAGATGCCAATACTGTGGGATAAAGACTGGTCATAAAGGTAGTGTATATTTGGGCATATTTACTTACTTTCATCTTACTGTGAGTGAGACTCTCTTGTGAGTCACTGAACTTTGCACCATGTATGCAAGCAATTCTCTTTTCTTTTGCCCTGATCAATCTCAGTCTGATCACATTAAATAAATCTTGAATTGGAGGAGGGTGGGGAGGTGGAAATTCAAGCCAGTTCCTCTAAGTGAATGACACTTAGCACTTAATCCTTAAAATGCTGATAAAGCTTTCTTCCCTTGAGCCCTCTCTGGGATGCTTAAAAATAAAGCAGCTGCATGAAAACTGCTGTTAGGTTATTCTGTCTCTGTCTTAGTGTCTTTGGTGTTTTAAAAACAAAATAAATATTTGAATTTACAAGTGCTGATCTGGGATCTTTGGAGTCTTGTTTTTTCAGTCCTAGAAAATGTCTACTGACATTTCAAAATCCTTTGGAACTCCATCTGAAGAATTGCTGTTTAGGAGCCTTAAGCCTCTTAAAGGCTGCATGGCAATAGAATCTGAAAAGGTTTTGGTTGTCTGTTTTAGTACTAAATAAAATCACTGGCATTTTCCAATTATTTTCTTTTCTTTCTTTTTTTCCCTCTTTTTTCTCCTTTTTTTTTTTTTTTTTCTGACAAAGGTCTCATTCTCTGTGTAATGTGATTCAAACCATTTCCTTCCATTTTCTCTTTTTTTTGTCTTTCTTCCTTTCACCTTCCTTCTTTTCTATATTGCTATTCTGTGAGAATACCAAGAATGATACAAATCCTTCTTGAAGAATTCCATTAGATGATTTTACTAAAGATCTGTGTGTTTTTTCAAATTGAAGTTTATCTGCAACTGCTGGTATTGCAAAGGACTGTCATGACTGATCTATATTCTTGTTGATGTTACCCCCTTTCATTGATTTATATAGCATTCTGTAAGTAATTTCAATTACGAAGTAGAGTAATTCTAAATACACTTCAATAAAATATGCATAAGCGAGGCCCCAAAGAATACTGCCTTCTAAGGATGTTATTTATAGTAATGTGGTCACAGTAGGGGGTAGAGGAAAATAGGCATTTTTCACAGGCAGGATTTCTTCCTTGGCTACTCCAAAAATAGTACTTCCTGTGACAGGGTTTCTTGCTTGTCATTAGAGGCAAAAGAACAAAAGTTTGTTGAACTTACTAGGGCTGAGTGTACATGTCTTAAAACACAACCTATGCAAGAGTCTTCAGTGAAACAAAGCTGAGCTGAATTATACTGCATTTGCCATAAACAAGTGGTGTGCAAGTGAACAGTGTAATACACGATAATGTATTAAGTTACAAGACCTCAGCCCTGGTATTGTGCATTCATATGAAAGGAATGAATTTTTTAACACTGGTCATTTCTTGTGTGTATCCTTCCTTGATATTTACTGTATTATATTGCCATGGTGAAAATATCTAAATGTACTTGGTTTCTCAAAAGCTAGTATTAATGTAAGTGGTTTACTCTCAAAATACATCTGATATTATAGATACAAGGAGAGTTGGACTGCACCTTGCTATATCTGTAATTGCTCTTAAAGTGAGATAGTGTAAAAGGAGGTTGTAGTTAATTTGGTCAAATCTTGTAGAATTTCACTACAGTAAAACCTAACTGTTTCTACACTGAGATAAATGGGAACCTATACCCTTTAAAAACTAAGTCCAGCTACATAGTGAAAATGTGTAATGGAGTACTATCATTAAGCTAATGTTTTCTTTTACCAAAATTGCTTAGTCATGATAACAACATTTTCATGCATATCAACAAAGCACAGATCTATGTAGAACTTCAGTGTAATGCTGATGTGCAGGAATATAGCCTAAAGAAAAAGGCCCTGTGGCAGCAGTACATATGCCTGAGTACATTGAGTTAAAACTGTAGCAACTGCTTATGTGCTGAGTCAGAACCTTAGAAATCAATACAAGTATTAACCAGCTTCTACAAACTGACACGATCTAGTTCTCCGCACAGTCCTTCAGACTTAATTAGGCATGGATTGAATTGTAGTGGTGTCTTTATCCCCATTCACTTGCAGCACATACCTCTGCACAGTGCCCATTGCACTCTCTTCTCATCATAATGCATCCTGCTCTGACCACACCCTCGAATCATAGAATCGTTTTTGTTGGAAGCGACCTTTAAGGTCATCAAGTCCAACAATTAACCCAGCATTGCTGAGGCCACCACTAAACCACGTCCCTGGGCACCACATCTACACATCTTCTGAATACCTCCAGGGATAGCAACTCCACCGCTTCCCTGGACAGCCTGTTCCAGTGCTCAACAGACCTTTCTATGAAGAAAACTTTTCCTAATATCCAATCTAAACCTACCTTGGTGCAACTTGAGGCCATTTCATGTGATCAGTCACTGAGATCAGCCTTCAGAGCCGGACTGTCCATGCAGAAGTTGGGCACAGCAGCAGAACTCAGCACGCAGGGCTTTTTTTACCCGAAAATGGGTTCCATGTGGCCAGCAGGGCAACGTCCCCCACTGAGCCAGCACCTCTCGTGAGAGAGGCAGGTGAGGTGTGCATGGAGTCATAGCCACAGAGGGGTATTTAAACACCTCAAGAGGGATCTGTGATCCTCGCACACCCATCAAGGCTGAGAAAAGGGGGCCATGGTGACTCATCTGGGCATATCTCATGAATCTGCACATTTAGACAGTTGGGCAGGTCCAGCTAAGGTTGCAACACAACCAAAAGACGTTGTCAAAGAAATGTGTCAACCCAGACAGAGATACCACACAAAGAGGTAGTTGTCCAGGCCCCCAGCTGCAGGCAGTGCCGGAGCCTTGCACTTGCAATGGACAACTACAGAAACAATACCTGTGTTTCATGCAAGCAGATAAATGACCTACTCAGCCTTGCAGCAGACCTGAAAGAGGAGGTTGCAAGGCTGAGGACTATTATGGAGTGTGAGAGGGAGTTGGACTAATAGAGTCACACTCTACCTTCCGACATAGTCCCAACAGCCACACAGAAATCAGGACACTGAGAGCTTCCTATCCTCTCACCATCTTGCTGAGTGAGATGAATTAAAAGGTAGGGAACACTGGAGACAAATTTCTACCAGGTGTGGCATTCCAGTAGCCACTGAACCACCCCAGGTGCCCTTGCAAAATAGGTTTGCTGCTCTGGGTGAAAGAGGTATCAATGAGAATGATGTTCTGCAAGGGAAACCAGTCAATGTCACCTATGACAGCTTGCCTAGTTTGCATGATTCACAGAAGCTAAGACCGAGCAAGCCTAAGATCAAAATATCTGCAGTTAAGAAAACAAGATGGGTCCTTATCATTGGGGACTCACTTCAGAGGGGTGTAGAAGGTCCTGTATGCAGACCTGATCCACTCCTTAGGGAAGTATGTTGCCTCCCTGGGGCCAGGGTTAAGGACATACTGAGAAAACTTCCTACCCTAGTCTGTCCATCTGACTGCTACCTGTTTATGATTTTCCAAGTAGGAAATAATGAAATCTCAACAAGAAAACTGACAGCAATGGAAAAAGACTTCAAGGCTCTGGGATGAATCGTGCAGAGATCCGGTGCACAAATAGTATTTGCCTCTATCCCACCATTAACTATGTTTCATGAGGGCGTGAAAAGGAAAAAACAGAAGATTAATGCCTGGCTACGTGACTGGTGTCATCGGTAGGATTTTGGGTTCTTTTATCATGGGCTGCTTTACAAGACCCCAGTCCTGCTGACTACAGATAGGAAATGCTTCTCTCAAAGGGGAAAAAGAATCCCGGGGCAAGAACTAGCGGGACTGATTGAAAGGTCTTTAAATTAGACTTGAAGGGGGATGGGGACAGAACGGGGCTATTCAGAGAGAATACCAATGTGCACAGCATGGACAATGAACAAGGGAAACTGAAGGCTATACCAGTCTAGCACCAGTCAGCTTCAGGTACTCCAGGTACTTCATTAGGGCCCAGCTCAAATGCCTTTATGTGAATGCCGGCAGCATGGGCAATAAACAAGTGGAGCTGGAGATGTCTGCGTGCGTGCAGTGCTGCAACCTGATCAGCATCACAGAGACATGGTGGAATGACTCCTGTGATTGGAGTATTGGATTAGAAGGCTATAAGCAATTCAGGAAGGACAGGCAGAGGCAATGAGAAGGGGCTGTTGCCCTCTATGTCAATGGAGCTCCACCTGGCAAGTGATGATGAAAAGACTGAGTGACTACGGGCCAGGGTGAAAGGAAAGGAAGGAGACATTACAGTGGGGGTCTGCTACAGACCACCTGAGCAGAGGGACTAAGTGAAAGAGGCCCTTCACAGACAGATAGGAGTTGCTGCTAGTTCACAAGCCCTAGTCCTCATGGGGGACTTTAACCACACCGATATCAGTAGGAGAGACAACACAGCAAGGCATAAGCAATCCAGAAGATTCCTGGAATGCATTGATGGTAACTTCCTCCTCCAAGTGATAGAGGAACTAAAGAGGAGAGATGCCATACTAGACCTTGTTCTCACCAACAGGGAGGGGCTGGTGGGCAATGTTAAGCTCATGGGCAGCCTTGGATGCACTGCATCCCTAAAAAGAAGAAATCAGGCAAAGATTCCAGGAGGCCTATATGGATGAACAAGGAACTCCTGGCTGAGATCAAACACAAAGGAGAAATCCACGAAGGGTGGAAGCAAGGACAGGTAATCTGGGATGACTACAAGGAGATTATTTGTGAAACCAGAAACCAGGTTAGAAAAACTAAAGCCCTGATGGAGTCAAACCTGGCCAGGGACATTAAAAATAATAGAAAAGGATTCTACAGGTATGTCAGAGAAAAAAGAAAAACAAGAGAGAATGCGGGGCCTCTCCAGAGGGATGCAGGTGACCTCGTTACCAAAGATATGGAAAAGTCTGAAATACTCAATGACTTTTTTGCTTCATTCTTCACTGGTAACCACTTGAGCCACACCACCCAAGTCACAGAGAGTATTGGCTGCGTCTGGGAGAGTGAAGAATCACCCAGGGTAAGAGCAGATCAGGTCCAGGAACACCTAGAGAACATGAAGGTGCACAAGCCCATGGGACCTGATGAGATACATCCAGAGGTCCTGAAGAAACTGGTGGATGAAGTTCCTAGGCCACTAGCCATCATATTTAAGAAGTCATGTCAGTCTGGCGAAGTTCCCAGTACTGGAAAAGGGGAAACATAACCTCCATTTTTAAAAAGGGGAGCAAAGAAAACTACAGACCAGTCAGCCTCATCTCTGTGCCAGGTAAAATCATGGACCAGATCTTCCTGGTAACTATACCGAGGCACATGAAAAATAATGAGGTGAACAGTGACAACCAACATGGCTTCACTAAGGGCAAATCATGCCTGAATGATTTGGTGGCATTCTATGACACAGTTACTACTCTGGTTGATATGGGAAAAGCAACTGATGTCATCTACCTGGACTTGTGCAAAGCATTTGACACTCTCCCACATGACATCCTTGTCTCTAAGATGGAGAGACATGGACTTGATGGATGGACCACCCGTTGGGTAAGGAACCGGCTAGAAGGTTGCACTCAGGGAGTTGTGATCAATGGCTTGATGTCCAGATGGAGACCAGTGACAAGCAGAGTTCCTCAGGGATCTGTTCTGGGTCCAGTGCTGTTCAACATCTTTGTCAGTGACATGGACAATGGCATAGAGTGCACCCTCAGCAAGTTTGCCAACAACACCAAGTTGTGTGGTACGGTGGACTCACTTGAAAGAAGGGATGCCATCCAGAGGGACCTTGACAGGCTTGAGAAATGGGCCAATAAAAAATGCATGAGGTTCAACAAGTCAAAGTGCAAGGTCCCATCTGGGCTGGGCCAATCCTAGGCACAATTACAGACTGGGCACAGAGTGGGTTGAGAGTAGCCATGAAGAGAAGGACTTGGGGGTGTTGATTGATGAGAAGCTCAACTTGAGCCCGCAGTACGCTCATGCGGCTCACAAGGCCAACCGTGTCCTAGGATGCATCAAGAGGAGTGTGCGCAGTAGATCATAAGAGGTGATTCTCCCCCTTTACTCTGCTCCCGTGAGATTCCACCTCGAATATTGCATTCAGTTCTGGTGTCTCCACCATAAGAGGGACATAGATCTGTTGGAACAAGACCAGAGGAGGGCCACAAAGGTGATCCAGGGGCTGGAGCACCTCTGCTACGATGATAGGCTGAGGGAGCTGGGATTGTTCAGCCTGGAGAAGACTCTGGGGGGACCTTATAACTGCCTTCCAGCATCTGAAGGGAACCTACAGGAAGGCTGGAGACAGATTCTTCACAAGAGTGTCCAGTGATAGGATAAGGGGAAATGGTTTTAAACTGAGGGAAAATAGGTTTAGATTGGATCTTAGGAAAAAGCTCTTCAGGTAGTGAGACTCTGGAATAAATTGCCCAGAGGGTTTGTGGATGCCCCCTCCCTGAAGGTGTTCATGGCCAGATTGGATGGGGCTTTGAGCAACCTAGTCGAGTTGAGAGGTGTCCCTGCCCATGGCAGGGATGTTGGATTAGATGATCTCTAAGGTCCTTTCCAGCCTATGCCTTTCTATGATTTCCTCTTATCAGTGCTGATCACCCAGCATGGATTTGCTGGTTTGGTATAGGGAAGAAGTCTCCAGAAACTGAGAGAATGTGTAAGGAAGTTGAGGAAAAGTGGACTTTAGCTGGATGAGTTTAGTGATGAGTCAGGTTCCTATCTTATATCAAAAGCCTGTTTGCTAGCTTTTTTAATGAAGTAAGAAAAGATTTTGGATCTGAAATTGTTTGTATACTCCCATGTACTTTCAATGTGCTCTTACATATTAAAGTCTATAGTTGTTTTTATGTTTCTTAGTACATATTATGCCTATAAAACCACATGTAAAATAAATTTTTCTATTTCTTCATGTAAGTGAATGTTTCTTCTGCTTGCTATATGGGTACTTCCTCTGATATTTGTGAACCTTTTTTCCTCTCTGTTATTTATTGTAGGAGAGAGATTGTCCATTAAGGCTTCCTAGGCCAATTCAAAAACTGTTATTTATACTTTTGATTCCATTAGGGCTTACATCAGTTAAAATGCTTAGAAGATCATGATGAACAATACTCCCCAAACCTGCACTCTGTTCTTTGAAAAACTGCCATGAGTAAGTTCTGTTTGGTTTTTTTTTTTCCCCTTTGATGATAATTTTAGGTGGAGGATAAAATGGATGAAAGAGCTGAAGCAGTAGGATGAGATAACATTGGCTGAATTGTATAATGCTGTATAAGTAGGTCTGTTCAGCTACAGAAGGGTCTATATCCTCACTCAATAAAGTGCTCTGTGAGTGTACTATTTTTCAGAAAGGTATGGTGTGTAGGCAAAATAAATGGAACTCAAATGTGGTGAGAAGAATTGTGCATGTATATGAAAATGTAATTACTTTCCATGAATGTAGCAAGAGAAAGTTGAATACTGTGTGCTACATGAAGTCAACAGAACTAGTTTCTGATGAGCTTATACTTACCTTATTTTGCTCACACTGGAAGAAGAGGTTGACTTTAGATTTGATGTACGTATGCCTCACCGAGGTATCTCTCTTATTAAAATAAAAAATAAAAAAAAAGGAAAGGTTGTGTCCTATTACATTCACTAGATCTGCAATTCTACCTACTTATATTTCTTATTAAAAAAAAATAAATTATGAAGTTCTTATTAAAGAATTTGAAAGAAGAGTTTTAACAAAAATGTCCTAGTTTCTGGATGTCATCACAGTTTCTGATTAGAAAGGTCTAATTAAAAAGGAGGCAATACCATGAGATTTTGGGGACCAATCTTACAGTTTAGATACTGAATTCCTGCTGTACTGCGTTCTGCTGAACACCAAGCAATATTCTCAGTCATCAGCTCCAAGTTCTGTAAGCCTGTGCATTTATTGCTCTCTGTAGTTTCCTTCTTTCACCTTTTTTAGATTGACACTAACCCTAAAAATGCTCTTGCCAAAAATGCCTAAAGGTACCTTCGAAAGTATGATGTAGGATGTTATACTGAGAACAACCACTAATGTCGTGAACAATATGATCTTATTGTTTTCTGTGATATCTCTGCCTGTTTACAGTAATTTTTATCTCTTATATTTAGATTGATGCAAGGATGGTGACTGTCTTGCTGGTCTCTTTTTCAGAGTGTGTAACAGAGTATGATCTGGATTCAAGAATAGGAATACCCTGAATTATGGTAAAATAAATCACAGTTATTAAGAATTAGGAGTTATCTTTTAGGTGGTGGGGTAGTCACATAATTTATAATGGATTTTGGAACCTTTGGGACTTTAAAATTTTAATTTTTAAAACTAAAACCCAATATTTTTCTCTCTAGGCTTTCTGATCAAACGTATTCCTGCAGGGTGTTGTGTTGTTTTTTTTTAATTCCAGTCATTGTTCCTGTGTTTTTCTAGTTTCAGCCAGCACCTGAACTTAACTATGTATTACTAACGTCATGCTGGAGGTCACAAATGACTTCAAATAGCTGTACTCCAGTGGGTTATTAAATTGTGAGATGTCCTCAGAATATTTTGTTCCTGCACACATCACTGGGTTGTCCCTTTAGGTTAGTAACATACCATGAGTGAAGATCCAGGGAGTACTTGGCTTGCTGCTCTATGGTAGGGGACAGACATCAAATCATGTCTTTGAATTGCCTTTGGAATCTTCCTGCACTTTGCTAGGCTGAAATATTAGCACTGGGAAAAAATATTAGCTGTTAAATAATTCCTAGAAACCATCCTACTGAGATGTAGCTTCTTATTGTAAGAATGTCTTACCTATTGGCATGAAGAAATAATGCTTTTGATACGTGACATGGAGTAGATCAGACTAGAGGGTCCTATTGTCCTAGATGTGTTTGTTGCAATTACACCCAAAGAATCACAGAAATAGAATATAATTCCTCCTTTTGGTCTTACGAAGAAACATAATTCGATGATTCAATTATCATTATCATTATTCCTGATTAAAACAAACAAAAATATCCATAACAAAATCTGTCTAGTAGGTTTTTTAGACAGAAAATAGCACTAAACACATCTGGGGTGAACATCCTTAGCCTCTTAATAATATGATACTTCCAGGACTGACACTAAATTTAGTATTCTGGTTTCTTTCTCACAGGAATGAATAACATTATGAACTCTCTGGTACTGGTGTTATATAGACAGTATCTTGCCTACATGGTTTGAATACTTTTGCATTTGAATATTCTTTACTCAGCCTTTTTGAAGAATAAAATATTTAACAGAATCAATTCATTTTAGTTCAGATATACCAGTGAGAAATATTCAGATGTAAACGACATTCCCCGTCTCCCTCTTCTTCCCGTCCTTTTCCAAAGAGGAACAATGCACTGTAGTCAGCCTGATCATAGCTCACTGGCGTCTGACCATTTAGGAAAATAAGAATCTATTTTGCCTGCCAATACCTCTCTGAGCCTTGCAATGGAACTGTATTGCCACATTGCTACAATCTTCTTTGAACAACCCAGTGTGTGAACCCCATGCTATATGTTGCTATCCTATTGGAGTTTCAGCTGAGAAAATTAAATGGATATGGTCATTTAACAGGAAACTGAAATGTCTGAGAAATGCTGAAAAGGGTCTATTCAGACATGCCTTATTTTACAATGAAATAGTGTCAGGTTTCAAAAAAGGATTCTCTCTCAGAATGCAAATAAACACTGCTTTCCCCTAGAGCCCCCTGTCTGGCTATGGAATAATAGCTCTAGACAAAAGCTATATATTGTCATCTTTGACATTTTACCTTTATTATATGCTTAGTTTTTCCATAAATTATAACATTTTTCAATTATGATTAGATATGTTCAGTGGTGAATCGGGTATTATTAATCAAAATTGCTTTAAACAGCCAGTTATGAGAACAGGTATCAGTGCAATATGGAAAAGGGCATGATGCAGAGAATATTTGCAACCTAAAAGGTTCCCTTTAGCAGGATGCCATTTTAAACAAGGTGTTAAGAAAAGTAATATGGGTGTGTGTATTAAGGATTGTGGCAGAAATTGAATTTATAATGATAGGAGCTCTGATGAGATGGCTTAAAGGTTGAGGAAGATACAATAAGCCAAACTGACAATTGAACAGTTTTGTGCTGTTCCTTTTAACTAATATGAGAGAGAAGTGAAAGGAAAGAAAGATGAGAAGAGAGAGGGGTGGAGAGTAAGGTGAGTGGGAGAGAATTAATGAATCTAACAAAAACATAGTGAACATTAGAGATACTAAAGCATGTCATTTCAGATACTCTGCTGCAATGACACAATCAATCTTTATCTGTTGAGGAAGTAGAAAGTGAAAATATGACTCAAAACCACTACTAGACCTCTGCTAAGAACCTTGGTGTGGTGGGGGATGACCCACCAGGAGAAGGGAATTATTTTTAAAGCCATCTATTCTAACTTCAGCCAGATTTCACTGGCTCTTGTAGGCTAAACAGCTGCTGAACTTTAGCCAGGTGTCTCCCTTACCAAATGCAATAGCTGTGGTCCCAGATCTTTATTACTTGGAGGATTTCCCTAACTAAAAGTTGGCCTCAGGTGGCCAGGCTAAGTTTTTAGTTGCTTTACATCATCACTGTATGTGAGTGCACACAATACAGGTTAGAATACTAAAAGGAGTGATAATAGTTACAGTTTGTCAAGTTTCAATGAAAAACTCTTTTTCATTAGCTCTGTATTTTTTTTTCAGTGTGATAAACATTACATACTAATCCTAACTTAATTTTCTGAGGAGTTGAATTTCTCTCTAGTTGTCTGTGATATTGTCAAATAGTAGCCAGCTTGAAAGGCCTTGCTCTTTCTTTAGAAAGGATCCTCTGATTTAGTCCATATGGGTTTGCTGCTAAAGAATTAATTTAAACCCTATTTCTGTGGCTTTCTTACACATAATATCATGTTCACGGATGTAGTGGCATATCTTATATCTTGTATACTGGCAGCAATCAAGAGTTTTCTTTGTTGACACACTCGTTAACCTCTGAGTTTGGGTTCAATTGTTCTGCTTTGTATACACAGGAAAATCCTACTTATGAGACAGAACAGACAGACTGGCGTCTTTGAAAGTCTCTATTTATCCATTGATGAGGGTTTAGCACACATAATTTCCCAGTGTTCTCCTAACAATATATCCCAAACTCCAGCTTTAGGGACTTCTTTTCAAAGTATGCATCTAAGCAGTTGAAATCCGTAAGTCTTTAGCTAAGATTTCCAAGAAGATTAGCAATTAATCAATAACGAAAAGTTCTATTCTGTGGGTTTTGTTTCATGAAGAATAAACAGATCAAAATGTCACCTAGTTGCTTAAATATCTTCAGAAGGGAGTTCTGAAATGCCTTTTGCAGATCTGAAACTGAACAGAGACTGTAATCATCATTTTACATAGCCCAATAAACTGATAAGTTTCTTACAATACTATGGTGTACATATGTATATAAATATATCTTAAATCAATATATCCATTAAAAAAATCCAATAAGAGAAAACTATATTGTGCATGTGTGTGCTTGTTTTTCCTTGTATTAAGGTTTAGTACTGTATGAATAGTATTTTCTTCCCAATCTGCCACAAATTGGAACCTGGTGGTTGTCAACAGCCTCTAATGAAATTCAGTCCTGGGTTTAGGATCACTCCTGAGCCTATGTAAGCCCTCCAGCAGTTTTTAAGTGGGGGATTGGACCAGTGCTCTTAACTCCCTTAGCAGAACAGAGCTGAGTGCCAAATCGCCCTGCAGATTTGGGAGGGCTTCCCAATGAAAGGAGAAGTAGCTGATTAGTGGGGAAAGCAAAATATCTTTGAGTACAGAGACTGTCACTTGCCAAGAAAACTTAATCCACTTCACTGTCAACAGTAACAATGCTGGAATGACTCTGCTAAGGCTTTGCTAACACTTCATGGTTTGAAAATTGGTTTTCAGGCAAGCAGGGAACTTAAACAATGTATCCTCATTTTAAAATGTTTTGCTCAGGTAGCATGGGTTTGCTGTCACATACTAAGAGGGACCACAAAGATTTCCACTTCTCTTAACTTACTAGAGAATAAATACTCTAATACTAAGTAGTTTATCTTCACCTTTATGTTTATCCTGTAACAGATCACACTAAAATTTGTGTAGGAAGATAGTTTACATTTGGAACAGAATTTTAATCATATGTTTTTCCGTGGCTATGTGTACTTGTCTCAGTCCATGGAAACACCTCACACAGGAATAGGCTGAAGTATTTTTAAAGCTTTTCACTGCCCCTCTCCTATCTTCCTGGAAGACCAATAGACTTCTGCTGTTCAAGGTGTGAATGAGGTATTAATTCTGAGGGGATCAAAGCCTCTAGGGTGATTCATAAATCAGGAAAACTTAAATGAATCAACAAAGTTTTTATGATTGGAATACCTCGAAAGAGAAGTTACTCACTTTCCATGAGACCTGTTCTAAAGGAATAAGATCAATGCGAATCTTAATAGAAAATCTAAGGACTGTGGGTGAAACTATGGTTCACTGCCACCAGCAGAGGCAGGAATTGACCTGTAACAGGCTTGATGATAATACTTAACTGTGAAGCTTTCATTTAATCTGCAATTTGGGTTTACCATAATAGTTTATAATCCACAGTGACCTCCTTAATAGTGTCTAATATAATTACGATTTATTTATTTACTTGTGGCTGTCATTACCAGTGTTTCAATTATGCTTCATACAAAAGATTGCCTGAGTTCTCTCAAGCTAGTATACAAGTCCCTTAGGCAATCTGCACATAAGGTACCTGAATATCAAAGTTTGGATATGTAAGGCTTGGCGTAACAATCTTCATTAAGTGTATTTTCAGGTCTGCACAACTTAATTATTGGACATAGCTGTCTTACATCATTCTTATAACCACACCTTAAAACTCCATTTAAAACAAAATATTAATTGGGATACTGGCATTTTCCATGCTGCCAGATGAATGAATGTTTAGGAGGATGTAGATGCCTCAGAAGCTTAATTAACTGGTAATTTACATTCCACCAAAGTGCTGTAATACCAACCTGATGAATAAAAATGTATTTACAAAGAAGGCTAGAAATGAGTGTTATTTCCTCTTACTCTTGGAGAGGACCCTTTATACAAGGCAGACACATGCTAAGGTTGTGGAAAGAATGCTGCTTTTCAAGTGCAGCAATGAGTTGTCTGGCCATTGAGAAAGCATGAAAGACTGGAGCACATCAGCTTTTGCTTTAGGCTAAGTACATATTTAAGCCTGGAATACAGATGTTTTCCTCAACTGTAAGTTTATTACTTTTGTTGGATAATCCTTTTCAGCACAACATATACTTCAGTCATTAAATAGTTGAAAATAGCAAATAGTTGGTTTCTATATGGTTGTGTTCCTAGCTCAGGCTTCATGGTCCTAAGTCCTATCTAATAGTAGTATACAGTTTTACCATTGTCACTAACCATGCTGCCTGAATAATTGAATGTCAGAGTCTGATCTAGTCTTGAATTAAACTAATGGTTTGTGGCTACTGGTGGTTACAGGCTGAGGTGGACTCTGTGCAGCTTACCTTAGAAAAACATGAGCACTTTAGGAATCTTTCAAGGCAGTAGAGGAGGCAGACTGTGCCAACAGGATGGAAGCATTGTGGATCTGGGACTGCATGCATGACTATCATTATTATCAATGTATATGTTTATTGCTTTCTCTGTATAGATACATTACCTTTTGTTCTCATTCATTCTCAACACTGACTTTGATTTTAACTCTTCTCTGATTTTATTCACACTCACCATAAACCTGTCAGCTGAAAAACTAAAAGAATCCAGACAGGGAAGAATAATGTACCAAATGACTGATATTTCCAATTAAGCCTTCTCTGTGGAGGTATGAGATACTCAAAATGTAATGCTGGTAATCAGTTCACAGGGCAGAAAGTTGTATGAAATATTATTTTAATAAATAAATTCATCTAGGGAACCCTTGATATACTGACAAACTTTTCTTTTGGCAACAGGAAATAAGGTTGAAAAACATAATTCCTATTTAATACATTCTGCTACATTCCTGGCTGGGCTTAAAATAACTGCTATTCTATTATTTTTTCTATGAACTTAATTTTCCCATAAGTTGTTGCTTCCCTTTTCTCCTGCTCTGCAGATTTTAGTTTCCACAGAAAAAAAAGTGAAATTTCACAGTTTCCTCATGTTCCTTTTAACCTAGACATGCTCTGCCCTTTCACTCTCTGTGAAGAATGTCGTGAAGATCTCAGATAATTTTTTAAGAAATCATTAGTCTTTGGTAGGTGTGTGTGATATAGATAAGTGCATATAGAGCTGCTACTATGAAGAATGAGACAGACACCTGTGCATTGGCTTGCAGGCGTTACCAATTAGATGGTGTGGAGAGGGTGAAATTTAATTTCTGTGTTGCAAGAAAAGCAGAGTTTGAAAAATTATTTGTTTTAGTTCTTAAAGAAGATCAGTCCTTTCATCAAAAAAAAAAAGAAAACAAAACAAAAAACCAAACCAAAAAAGAGATATTGAAAAAATATTACAAAAAAGAATTGTCCTGGATTTTTGTTTCACCAAACCCATCAAAAATATGATGGAACTTCTTATTTTATGTCTAAGAAGCTACCAAATCTGCAAAGACTCATTAGATTGCCTCAAACTCATGGCAAATGCCCCAAAGCAAGGGACAGATATAGGTATCCATATTTCTGAGAACCTACATAACATGATGAACACAGTTTTAAGACTCCTGCCTGGAAGTGCTGACTCCTGACTGTCTGCAGGAGCCTGGGTCTCTAGAGTTGTGCATACAAAGCGCAGGTCTCTGGAGATATGCATACAAAGCTGAGGGCTGCCATGTGACATGCACCTCCAGTTGCTTGGTGAACACAGCCAAATGTGCTGTTAGTTCCAAGCTCATGATGTGAAAGTTGAAGAACTCTTATTTGCAAAAGAAAACTTAAAAGTCATGAAGTCTCCTAGAGCTCTGAGGCAATCCTCTTGTTGAGATTGTGGACTGTATGATTAGACTTTCAAGTGCCATGCTTGTTAGTTGGGTTGGAGCTCATTTTTCCAGTCCCCAAGACACTTAAGGGAAGTTCAGTTCACATGACTACACTAAAGAAAGTCTGAAGTAAAGCAGATTGAAATGCCCTATTGTGGACCTCAGTCTGTCAGTACCAGTGATGCACATTTAGACAATAATACAATTCAGACTTAACCCAGCAGGGTTTTACATTCCTTTGGTATAAGGATTTCCTTAGTAGACTAATAAACAACACCACTCCAAAGTACTTCTTGCAGAGGATCAGAATTAAACAGTATTTTGTGATAGCAGTTTTAGGGATTATCACAGGAGTAAATATTTCAGATCCAAGTGCTAACTGACTGCAGGGACTACAGGGAAACAATTTGACAGTGGTAGGAGGATTTGAGACTCTGATTTTTCCCTTTTAAATTTAGCAATATAAAGATCAATCAGGTGTGTCATCTAAACCAGTAATCCCATTTCACAGATAGGCACCTAGACAAACTTTTGAGGTTTCACTCATCTCATCCTTATTTACAGCTTAATTGTTGACTTTCAGTTCAAACCACTGTAGATTTACAGCTTATGTCAAAATCAGTGGAGATATTTATGTAGAAAAACAATTAAATGGATAACATAGGAAATAGAAGCAATATTTAACACAAAGTATTACCATTTTTACTATAAATGTCATCTTAGCTGCTGCTTTTCAGCTCTTCTAACAACAGATTTACTACCTCATATAAAACGTTAAATAGTGGAAAGGTGTTTATTTGACAGAGGATGGCAACTGAAGTAGTTTCTTTACAATTTGCTGCTTTTGGTAGCCTTGTCTGTCTGTTATGAAGTAATTCCTTTACATTTTTCCTTAAATTTCCCTCTTACTCCTGTGAACACACACCATTTACTAATAACACTTGCAGACAAGTGGGGGAAAACATTCTTAGACAGTGGAATTGTTAAGATCTCCAGTTCATTTTATAATACATTTATAGAATTCCATATTAATTGGACATTAGGTATTTTATTGTGATTTGATATGTGCTGGTATGTCTTCAAGAAGAAGATTATTTCCATGAATGGATGTTTACTCTCTTTACCCTCTCTAACTGTACTCTCCATAGTAATGTATTCTCTATTTTTTTCCCTATCCATGTATTTACTTTCAATTTAGTGGGAAAAAGAGAAATAAAAAGTGCATTAAGTTGACTGTAGCTGCCCTTGTCAATAATTTAGAATATAGAGATTAGATAATAACTCACAACATCATTCAGTTAACAGAGCATTCTGACATACAGAATGTTGGTGAGGAATCCTTCCCCTCCTACATTGCCTACCATTCTTTGTATATTTACTGTTAGAAATATGACAGACGTAAGCTGAAAATGTTGCCATCAGATTTGTATCTGATTACACAGCATTTACAATACTTGAGTTGGAAACTGGAAGTTCTACTGCTTGTTTGTTTTGAGTGTTTGCATTAAAAGAGTTTGAGACTTTAAGAAGCTTTAAAAAAAAGTATAAAAAGGCTTTATAAGGTGTATGTCTCATTTTTAGGTTGCATTTAAATATAATCCATTTAACACAACATATAAATCACTATAAGGTAGGAGCTGAAATTCCACTACTCTAAATTCTTTGCTTATGAAATATACACTTATTGCATTTCCAGGGAAACAGGAAAAGGGTCCTCCATATAGTATGAAGAAAATTTATGCAGCTATGTCTAAACTATATTTTCATACCATGATTTTCATCATTTGCATGCCATGATGGTTGTTCTGTGAGAGTTGTGTTTCCCTTAATTCACTGTCAAAATGCCTTTGTTTCAGAATCATTCATGCAGCACAAGGAGTTACAGATATTGTGAATTAGATGAGACTTCATTGCCTCTCCTCCCTCAAGGCACATATAAGTTTTGACTTTGTAGAATCACAGAATAGTTCAAATTGGAAGGGACCTCAAGGATTACTTGGTTCCAATTCCCCTCCCATGGGCCAGGACACCTTCCACTAGAGCAGGTTGCTCAAAGCCCCATCCTGGCCTGGACTAACAGTTAACTATCAGGACAAATTCCTTGATATATGCCCAGAATCACTGTCGCTGATGAAGGGGTTTATCAAAGCCAAGGGAAATGTTAATCCTAAATAAAACTTTCTTGTTATAAACACAAAATTTAATTAGATAACTAAAGCTGTTTACAGATTTATAACATTTGGACACTTTTTTCCCCCAACTCTGTTCCCCAAAGTTTCTACTTTTATTGTTCATTTTGTTATCCAAACTTTCATTTATCCACTTACAAAATTAAACTTCTCTGTTCTATTCCATCTTCCGTATCTTCAGGTATGCAACATTTTCCTGTTATATTTATTTGGGAATTCAGAAAATAATGTTGTTTGATTTAAAAAAAACAGACGCTATTGTTTAGTGAAAAGTGATAAGGCAAAATGACAGGCTGTTATGTTTATGAGCAAGGAAATCTTTTATGAGTCATTTTATGAGCAGGAGAATTCTTCTTTCTTGAGGGAATCCTTGCAAACTGTTCTCAGATGTTAGTAGTGGGGCATTTTTTGGTAATGGAATAAAATAAAGATGATATGTGGAATAGCAGTCATTTATTTTATTTTTCATTTTAGGGCAAGATAAACATGTAATCAATAGCTATGAACACATGAAATAAGAAGTAAAAAACCCAACCCGGACTTAAATTTTGTTCTACTGCAAGATTAATATTGTGTATTTATATACAACTCTTACCTTAAGGTTTTAGTTGACTTCTTGTCCAGGCTTTTAATGTTATTTTTTTCATGAGCTTATTCCTTCATTCTTCAGATTTATATTTTTGCTTTAATTTTCTTGGTTAATCACTTTCAGACTTCTTTCTTTGTACTTTAAATTCTATCTTCCCAGCTTTTAGCTTGTTTTTTTTTCTATACATGTCTTTTTGCTTCTTGCATTTACTGACCTCCCTATTTTCTCCATGATATTCAGCATATTTTATTTATGCAAAGGTCTTTTGTTCCAGTTTTACACAAGATGAGAAGCTGTTCATTTCTTGTACTGATTCCTGAAATAAACTGCACATCAGTGCAATCATTTGGAAAAAAACAGGTACTGAAAATAAAGGAGATCTTGACTTTAATCATAACTGTGCCTGAGCCCCTAATTTACAGTCAATACACTTTGGTAAAATGTATTTCCTCTACTTCTTTTAGAATGGCCTTTGGCTTTTCAGTAGCCATGGATAATGACTGTCTATAACTGTAAATTGATACTTACAGACTGGAGATCTCAGAATACAGAATAGATATCTCAATGCATATCTGAAGTGGATATGAGCTGAAAGCTTACATCAGTCTCTAATGCAGCTGAAAAAATGCACATTAGGAGTACAGGAGCATTATGTTTAGTGTCTGATGAATTTGTGCCTTCTGGATGTTTTTCTTTACAATGAAAGTTGTATTTTGATCATCTACACTTAAGGTGGTTTGCATGGTCTCAAGAATTAATGTTTGGTAAGCACAACTTCTCACATTAAATGCCCTGTGTTTTCACCTAATACATCTGGGAGGTGCAAGGGTGGCTACAATTGAATGCCTCCTGCTTATGTATTTTCTGATGTTCACCACCGTGGTTTCTGTATGAAACAGGCAAGCATGAAACTAAGAGCATTAAAAAATGTTTTAGCCTGAAACACATGTTTTTGGGAAGGTTTCCACTGCTTTTGTTTGCCTGAGGTCTCATATGCAGAAGGGAGTATGACAATGCCAGAGACAATCAGCTGCAACAAGACCAGTTCTGGTGTGGGGTGATGAGCTGGAGATGATTTTCAGAACCAAAGGATATACAGAATAAAGGGGGAAGACACATGCCGGTTGGCTATAAAAGCTCGTTCTAGACTAAACTTTTAATTTCATCTTCTTCTGTAAGGACCTCTGATTCCTATTCTTCATCACCTTCTAGCTCTTTGGAGCTCTTTCGTCTGTTACAGCTTCAATAGTGTCTTCATGGAGTTGCATGAAGAAGGATTGTCAATTAATTCCCTCCTTCACCTTGTCTAGGGAACAAGCACCCTGGAGAAATGAGTTATATGAGCAATAGCAGCTATGCTTCCTTCTGACTGTTGTGGAGGCCACAATGAAAGCAGTGTCCTTGGAGCTTTTCAGATTTAGTGAAACTGATGAAATAGAGACAGCACAATTTAAAAAATGATGTTCTTTAGGCCTAGAGTGCTTACCAAAGAACGAGTCAACAATTAAAAAAAACCCAAACCTGCATAAATGTAAATGTGATCCAATGAAGAAGGCTTCTCTTCACACTTATGGTAGCTTTCTGTTACAGAAAGAAAAAAAAGTGTTTGTTTTTCTTTAAATAAATAAAAGTTTTGAATGAAGTCTCTATGGGAAAACTCAGTAGTTCTCTATTTTATTTTTTTCTGTTGAACCCTAAATTACCAGCCTTTTAAATTCATTTTAAAAGCTCCTGTATGCTTGGGAACTGCACTACTCCTTCACAGCTCCTTGACAAAGTCACCATTTCTCAATTCCTTTCCAACACAGACTGTTCTCTTCAAAATAAGCAGAACTCTGTTTAGTATATTATATGTAGATTTAGATCAATGTCAATGAGATACCTCAGAAGAGATGTGAACTTTCTTATGAGATGATAATCAACTAAAGGTCTCCCTATAACAAAAAATAAGAAGTGATCAAGAACTAAGACAAACAGATTATTTTACCTCATCTTACATTAATGACATGAAATGTGTGTGCTGTTAACTGGTTCTGTAATTAATTAAAAACTTTATCTGAGTTTGATGTTTGACTAAAATTACCAGCCATTGGTCACCATAACTTCTCATACCATGCTGTACACGATTTTTGTACTGAATATAAATATGTAGATATTATAAACCTAAAAATTAAATAATGTAATTGCACTACAGATAGTATTGAGAGAAAAGTTTTATAAACTTTCCCAGAGAATAACACTCTACCTGAAACAAAGCAATATTTCTCTCAGTTATGGGTAAAGGCCAAATATTTGTGTCGTATGTGAAAATAAAATTAAAGGGTATTTTAAATTTGTTCAGTTTTTGGATATGAACTTTCATATCCACTGAAAGACACCAGTAATGAGGCCCTTAAATATATGATATTTCTGTGACCTGTTCAGATTTGGTAATAACTATTACTACAGCTTGTGAGCAGCAAAAGGGTGGCCTCCTTCACTGCAGACCTCAGGATATTTACTTAAATAAAAGCTTCTAAAGCACAGAGTAAGCCACAAGCTATGGAGAAACCCGGTGGTACCAGCTTCTCATGAAAGAGGTATATATATCAGTAGAGCTCCTGATAAAAGAGAAGAAGAAATCTTTGGATCTGGCTTTGTTGTTGTAGAACTAGGTAAGAGACAGTTAAATACAAAATTCTTTTTACATGTTTGAATGTCTAATAATAAGAGAAAACAGTACAACTTATTCAAAGTAAACATGAGGAATGAGGCAATGTTAATTGCTCAGAGTATTAGTTAAAAATTAGGTGGGAAAATAATCTTACCTACTCTGTGACATCTTGGAATCCTAATTCAAGAATTCTAAGATCTAGATTTGTTCTCATTCTCATTCTCATTCTTGTCTAGACTTCTGTTTTCAAGGATCATATTTCTCAGTGGCATATTGCATCACTTATAATGACAGCTTAGTAACATCTTTCTTAGAAACAGCTTAAAATAGTGTCAACAAAATCCTTCTGATGATGGTGAAATATAGAGCTTCCTCATTGATTGTTCAGAAACATGAGGAAAAAGTGTCCTAGAATATTCAAACTAAACTTTTGATACTACTTTGCTCATGCCATGTCTTAAGTAAAGATTGTGCTTAGGGTTAGGTCACATATTTCAATCAGAATTTGTCAGTGTCCATGGACCCATGCAGATTCTTTATCCTGAAAAAAACATGCTGACATTGGCTACTCCTACCAATCTCACTGCAGGACTAACACCTCAAATTTGTATCTGTGTCCATATGTATTTCCACAAGTCATTTTAGAATAAACATTTTGATTCACAGCTGTCATTGGTCTAAAGTACTGTGAAACCAAACTTGCTTCCCTATTCTAATCTATCAAATACAGTGCTACCAGGAGTACCTCTATTCCTGTTATACTGACCATATCTCTTCCTGTATTTTTTTTTAATCACTTCATTGGCTTCCAGTTTCTATTTATACAAAGCTCAATCTCATGTTTTGCCATCATCTTCAATATTTAATCTATTTATTTTTTTTTGCTTAACTTATTTACCTATCTCTTACCTATAGCTCTTTTAACTGAAGAGTCTAAATGCTTCTTAGGCAAGCAAGATCTGTGCAACCTGGAAATGATTAAAGCTTCTCACCTGATTTCAGTCCACATTTGCATTATAAGGCTGGTAGTAATGATACTCAGTTTAAAAAGTTCATCGAAATGAAAAAGACTTACCTATGTAACACTTGCCTATTACTTAATAGATGATTTCAGCTGCAGACTGTTCATCAGAGAAGTAGTTATAAGATATGCTATTAGGCTTGTTTTCTTCAGGGTTATACACAAAGAAACCTAGATGAGAGAAGAATTGCTTAATCAATGAATTTCCTTATTTCTTGGGGGTTTTTTTTCAGGCTGATTTGTTCTTTGATGTTATGGGCAGCTGTCATATCAAATAAGTAATGAACACTTGGACAATGACTATATTGAGCTATCCCAAAATGAAGACTTTGAAGGTGAAAAAGAGAACAATACAGTATTTTTGAATAAGGAAATCACTTTTCATTATCTGACAGGAGGCTGACTGCATAGAGGATCATGCCTCGTTGGAGAAATAATTGGGAACTTCATCCAGGTTTTTGTAGATCGCAGTAGTCTTTTGTTGACTCTGTTTCCCTCAAAAGACTTAGCATTCTGGATATTTGTAAGTGACACTCTTATGGTACCTGTGTTCTCAAAAGATGTCTATGTTGATTTTAGCTGGTATTTTCAATGCTGCTGGACACTGAAGTCTCAGATCACTTTAAGGGACTGGGAAATTCAGTTTTACAAATTCCAATCACCTGTTTTCAAAGTTGGGTTTCTTTAGCTATACTAGGGAACTGAGTCTTTCATTTGATCCTCTGAAATCAGCATTTTATCAAGACAAGGTACTGTTTCTCCTCTTTTGGAAGATGTGAAGTTTTATGTAATATATTTAAATTATTTTCTGATCTCAGAGGAATGATTAAATATGTATGGAGATATCAAAATGAACATAATAGAAACTGTGTGAAATCACACAGGTTTACTTTCATAGTTCTATAATGCAGTATAAGATATTTTTATCTGACAGTTCTCAAATTATATATGTAGTTCAGTAAAGAAATTCTGAAGTTCTAATAGCATATACAGATTGAATTTATTTACTTGTAAACAAGGGAAGATAATCTGAGTTTGTAACTCAGGCACACAAAGGAAAAGATATCCTTACTATCCCATAGAGTTTCTAATATTACCATGGGTTGGGAATGCTGTATGCAACTGTTTTTTTAGGTTTTGTGATGGAATAACTCATGTAAATTCAGTTAGGCATTAACACAGTTATCTACAGTACTAAGGGCTCAGTTTATTATGGTTAAGCAGTGGACATCATCTCTAGGTCTGGATAACGAAGATATTTTTATAAACTTTTTTTTTTTCAGAAAACCAATAGATATGAAAGGAGAAATCAGTTTAGAGTCTAAGAGAATAAAAATAAACCCTCATTACTTAAAAAGTGATTTGCAGATTAGCTACTGCTCTTTTCCTTTCCCATTGCTCTTCATCTGAATATTGCTTTTCACCTTGTTTTGGTTTGTTTGTTTTGTATTCAGAGATTTGTGTTATTTTTGTTAAGAAATATCAACAGAAATAGTATTTTAAACTTTTCCATTCCTCCTATGCTGTCACTTCCTTTAAATCAAAACCATTAGAGATATATTTAAAATAATAAATAGCTTTGATTTTCATGAAAAAGTATTTTCTAACAAATCAATAATTTTCTTCCTTTGCTCCCCTAATTATGTCTGCATTACTTTTACATCATTACCTTTCTCTGAAAAGAGCTTTCTGCCTTTCTGAGTGTTGCTGGAAATACTGGCTTCTGGAGCATAGCTAAACAGACCCAACTTTGAAAACAGGTGATTGGAATTTGTAAACTGAATTTCTCAGTCCCTTAAAGCGATCCGAGACTTCAATGTCCAGCAACATTACAAATACCAGCTAAAATCTACATAGACATCCTTTGAGAACACAAGTACCATAAGAATGTCACTTACAAATATCCAGAATGCTAAGTCTTAATGCTACCTGTTGGACTCCCTTTATTTTTGAAAATGTCACCTAATTTAATAAATTAAAAGAGCTCCTAATCCAAGTAAGTATATGATTGAAGTAGTGGAGATTGAGGACTTTTCTCACTTCATTATAATGAATTTTGTAAGGGACTGAATAGGCTGGGTTACATATCTCAACCATGGGACACAAAACCTCAAAATTTTGACATTTCTAGAAAATACACCCACAGAATATTATAAAGAAAAGGAGTGACATCAAAAGCTAAAGAGATAGGGGGCTTTATTTCTTAGGAGTAATAGTCTATTTGAAATCTTAGCAGCACAGAAAAATCTTTGTGTCTGTATGCCTGTGTGTACACTCATAATTTAATTGAAAAAGAAATAGAAACAAAATTGTCCCAGACCTAGTAGAAAATAAAGAAAAAGATACACATTGATTTTGTACTTTCAAACTGCCCATACACAGATCATAGTTCTTGCTTTTTACTATAGTGGATGCCATGATAGCTGAAACATTTGTGTGATTAGGACTGCATGCAGAGATAACCTAGTTATATATAGGAATATGTGCCGAGGACAAATCACCCATTTACTTAAAAAATTAAAGCAGTGCTGATACACATCTGAATACAAGAAAAATGTTAAGAATTGAAACATGGAGCACTGTGTGATTTGTTGAAGAAAATAAACAAACAATTCCATAAACTGACTTATTTATGAAGAAACAATTTCTCAGACAAAACTGGTTTCTAGACATGAGATTTTTGCATGATTAAGAGCTACTGGACTGTACACAAAGATAAGTTCAAAGAAGACTCCTTCATTCATACTGCGCTTTAGAAGGCTATAATATATTACGATCCTGTGTAGATTTGTTCTTTGCAGCATCGACTAATTATTTCAACAAAAATTATTTCTCACAGTGGCAGAGTATACTGACTATCAAAAAGTCAAATAGAATACTGAAACATTTTAAAACCAGGAGAATTCATGTTCAGAATCATGGGTATTGAAGAAATCTTGTGCTGGGAGGCCATGTTGAGTTTCTCCATGGATTATAAATGAGAATTTATCACTCGTCTCTTTTCCTTTCATATTGTTTTTTAATATCTCTGAGGTTTCATATACTTCTGCCTGTGCATTTCTTGAAACAACTGCAAAGATCTTTCAAGTAACAAATACTAAAAATTCAACCAAAATAGAATCATGCTGTCATGAAGAATGTCTTAAAAGCCCATTTTTATATATGCCACTTCTTAATATATCTTCACTTATTATCATGTTTTCAAAAACATGCTTTGGGGCAATTATCACCTCAGCCCTTTTTTCTCTATATCCTCAAAGCTTCAACTGATTTGTATCATTTCCTTATGTAGCATACTTAATAGAGATAAAATGTGAGATTTTAAGATTTTTTTTCCTCAATTAAGTCACATCATAGTTCAAGATAAGAATGAAAATTGTATTAGCTTGTATGCAAATTTGGTTAAGATCAGCTTACTCACTTGCTATTCCTCCACCTGAACTCAGGGATCTATGATAAAAATGGCTGTTTGAGGATGGAAGAGTAGGAAGTGAAACAGACAGATTCAATACCTCCACTGTAAATATTATGCCCTTAGAAAAATCAGTGGGTGAATTAACCATTAGAAAACTCACCCTTTCTAATATCTGGGGTTTTTAAATTTATTTATTTTTTCCCCTGAATCCAGAGAATAAGCTCAGGTCTCTTCCACTCGCCAATGCCGCTCAAAAAACCCAGCACACCAAACCCAAGATGACTAATGTTTCCGCTGTAGATGAAGACACAGAAAGGCAAAGGGCAGGCAGCAGCTTTTCAGGAAGACATACTTATAGAAGTAGAAGCATACAGCAAATGTAGTACTAAGCTAGGAGAGTTTGAATGCTTGCCTGTAATAACCATATTTGAAAGCACCACAATGAGCAGTGGTCAAGCCCCAGAATTGGGTTTGAGGTTTAACCCTTTATTTGCACATGCTTTTTGCTGTCAAATAGACAATGCCGTCTGATTTCAGCTCCTTGGTGTGTTGAATACAAAATCACACAGTCTCAGTTCTTCAGCTCTCATGCTCTGCCTAGTTGTGCCCTACTCTTGGTGGCAGCTCTGATGCCTTCAAAACAGTAGGACTCTCAACAGCTTGTAGACTTTCACCATATTTGTGTGTGCACATATGTAAAACTACAGAAGATTAAGAGAAAAATATTGCACAAACGAGAAGGGTCTTTGAAAGATACAGCAATATTCAAGATACCATCTTGTGTATTTAAGATAATACTAACAAGATGCGACTACTTAGTTGGAAAATGCTGGAAAAAGTAAAGAAAATGTAATTCTTTTGTCATAAACCTTGCAGCTTTCTTCTATGTGCTCTTAATATGATGATCATAAGTTTCCACATGTCTCTGTAAGCTTAGGGAAAGCCAGCAAAATCCCTTCTAACAGATGCTACACAGGTGCACAGATGTGTGAGAACTCTTATATTTTAAGATATGTTTAAAGGTAAAAACCAATCTTGTCTCAATTCCTAAGGAAAATGGCTGTAACTTAAAAAACCTTCTAACAAACTGGTACAAACCTTGCAGTTCCCACTTGTTGCACACTGGATGTAAATCTCATTTGAGCTGTGGTGCTTCAGACAGTCACTCTTAAAAACAATATGCAAAGGAAAGATTTTAATAAGAGTTCTTAGGTTCAGGTTCAGGTGGGGCTGGGCCCCCTCTTGCCCCAAGATAAGAGCAGCACCTGCTAATATAGGAGCATTAAGATATTCCTGAGTGGTAGGATGAACATCTGGGAATGTAAGGACCATAGCCATTCTGGTGGGGTCATCTTGACCTGTTCAGGAGACTGATTGACAAAGTCCCTTGGGAGGCAGTGCTGAAGGATATAGGAGTCCAGCAAGGCTGGATATACTTCAAGAGAGTAGTCTTAAAGGCACAGGAGCAGGCTCTCCCTACCTGCCAAAAAAACAAGCAGGCGGGGAAAGAGACCGGCCTGGCTAAACAGGGACCTTTGGCTGGACCTCAAGAACAAAAGGAGAGTTGATGACCTTTGGAAGAGAGGACAAGTCTCTCACGTAGACTATAAAGATGTAGTGAAGCCATGCAGGGAGAAGATTAGGAGGGCCAAAGCGCAGCTAGAGCTCAACCTAGCTACGGCTGTTAAGGATAATAAAAAATGTTTCTATAAATTCATTAACAACAAAAGGAG
>WUAM01000049.1:278844-290926 GCA_024336885.1 Actenoides hombroni
CTACAACTACCTGAAAGGACATTGTAGAGAGGCTGGTGCTGGTCTCTTCTCTCAGGTAATTAGTGACAGAACCAGAGAGAATGGCCTAAAGCTGAAACAAGGTAGGTTTAGACTAGACGCTAGGAAAAAACTCTTCACGGAAAGAGTGGTGAGATATTGGAATAGGCTGCCCAGAGAGGTGGTTGAGTCGCCATCCCTGGATGTGTTTAAGCATCGCTTAGATGTGGTGTTAGGGGATATGGTCTAGGGGTGAACTTGCAGAGTAGGGCTAATGGTTGGACATGATGATCCCAAGGGTCTTTTCCAACCTAAATGATTCTGTGATTCTGTGATCTTACTCTTCTGAGTCAGAATGGCACAGGGGAAAGATCCCTGTGTTGCTTACTACCTTACTAAACTCCTTCTTAAAAGTCTTAAAATTTTCTTGTCCTTTCCCCTTCTATTGGAAGTTTTTTGCAAAGTCTCACTCTTTTCATGATTTGGATCTTCTAATTTCTATCCTGAATCATAGATAACATATGTATTTGTGTCAGTTAGCTGACATATTTGCACATCTTTTCACCTTTCATTTTTTGGCAATAAAGAACCAAGTTCTTCTCTGTCACACTCTGGGAAGAAACATATCTTCTCACCTCAAGCATTTTTTGCAAGAACAGAGCTGAAAAAATAAACATAAAAATATGATGATTAAACAAAAACAAAAGTCTAAATATTGGATTTCCTTTTTTTGTTGATAACAGAGTTATCATCTGTTTGAAGAAGTAGTTCTTACAAATCCAGAAATGAAATAAAATGATTTCTTAAAGGCTGCACTGAAATATATTTGTATGAAATAACAACTTTGACTTTACAATTTCTTCTTACTGAAGCTTTCTCTTAGTTCCAGTATAGATGGCTCTGGAGCATTGGTTATGATGGGTCCAGAGCTATCTTTAGCTTGTAGACTCATGGCTCAATGTAGTGCGAAATGATACCATATGGAAGCTGTGAAATGGAAAACAAAAGCACGTTCTCACCAGCATGTTCCCCTTGACCAATGTTATGTACAGCAAAACACTGTTACACAGCTCCAGAGTGCTGGTGGCTTAACCTGCGAAAGACTGAATTTGTAATGCTTTACTGGTTTAGAAGCAAAATAATAGCTCTGCTTAAGAGGACAGGTAATCGTATCACACTAATCATGGACATTTATGTTAAAATTTTGTTGGTGTTATTGGAAGATTTTTTCACCAACTACTGAAATCTATAGGATTAAACATAATGAAAAGAAAACCTTGTACTTGTCAAGGTATTCTTTTTGTCTTCTAAGCCTGTTTGGGGAACACAAAGCTGGTTCTTACACAGATTTTTGATAGGTCAGGACTTCTTGAAAAACCTCAATGTTATACATCTCTAAAAGTGAAAGAATGTTTTCAAATTTAAATTCTGGCATATTAATAGGAAATACCTACTACCCACTGATTTCAGTCACATGAAGAAATTCCATTCTTCTATATACAATTTAAAAGCACAAGAATATTTTTAAATTGTCTATCAGAAAGAAAAGCTTCCAGTTTTTCCAGGGAAAACATTAACTTAAAAAAATTGCAAAAGAAATCTATACGGATGAGAAATGGAACTGAATGACAATCTATCCTTCCTTTTGAAGAATCTGAAAATAAAACAAGAATTAAAAAAAAATCAGCAAAGATTGACTTTCTATTTTTAGTAATAAGTATTTATTTTTTTTAAACCAAACTAATAGTATAGAATAGGTAAAGCATGACAGTAAAGGAAAATACACAACTAACAGGCCAGAGGTTAATGATGGAGGGATGGTAGACCCACAAGATAAAATGACTACTTTTCTTCTGTTTTTAGTGCAGTTGCTGACTTTGAGTGTGGGAGTGAAAGCAGAGCTAATTAGAAAGGCAAACAGAAAAAAGCGAGTAGTACATCTGAAGAGCAAAGCTCTGAAAATCCGACACAAAAACTGAGGGTCTGGCTGAAATTGTAGGTCAGTCAGAATTTTTAACAAACCTGTGAGCTAGGGGACAGCTTTTGCTGATGAAGGATCTCTAATAACACCGCATTTGCTGGAGAAGCACACAGTGACTTGGGCAGCTAGAGAGTAGATAGTTTATTTTTAAAAGAGTATGTGTATTTTTTAAGGACACTTTTTGAGGAAAGTAAATTGAAGATATGAAAGTGAAAAGAGAGAGTAGTAAAACTGAGCATAGTTCATCAAAGACAACTCATATCTGAATAATAGGGTGTCCTTCTTTGACTAAAATAATTTCCTAGATAAAAGGAAGTAGTAAATCTAATTTACCTGCTTGTCAGTAAAGTGTTTGATCTGTGTCTTCACTGTAAAATATTAGTCAAAATTAAATGGTAACTCTGTAATACTATGTGATGGAGAAGAAGATGCAGCACATGCTGTGATGAAAAGTGAAATCACAGACTAGAGAGAAGTTACCAATGGAATACTTCAAGCACTGATCTTGGGATCAGTATTTTCACAATTAAAAGTGTTATTACATTGCCTGATTAAAAAATATTTGGCTCATTGTTGATAGAAATGAAATTCTAAGTAGAAATAAAAAGAATAATTCTAACAAGAGGTTAAAAAAAATTACTAAGAACCTGATGTTTGCATGCAAGTTTAAGCACACACTGTAGGAGTCAAGCGAAAGGCAATGTCTAAACATATAACTCTAGACTTGCAAATGGGTATAATCTTTGTATCTAGCCTCATAAATGCTGTAACCATCCCATTATTTCACTTTGAGATCTTAGCATTCCCTAGAGTGCCTTCATTTTGGTTGTGCTGAGCAACTGTGTGCTTACGAAAGAACCATTAAGTAAACATACCATAGTTCCTTTACTGAAACACTTCCATCTCATATGTGCTGACATTCACCAAGAAAAGCAATTTACATAAATAGTAAAATGGTTTTAATAAATAAATATTTACATAGAAAGTACAGAAACCATACAGGCATCAGGGCCTGAATTCAGTCCCTGGTGAAATACAATATTGTGTGGTTCTTACTTTCCCTTATGCACCTATTTTTCCTCTCTGACTCAGAGCACTCTAAACACTTTGCTGCACAGCTCTACAGAACTATTGGAGACTGAAGTAAAACCTGTTATGGCCTTGGTAGCAATGGCATTCTCCTGGGAGAGGAGTAGTTGGCATCAGAGTTTGCTCAGCAGGATCAAGACTATGCACTTAGGCTTTTTTTTTTCTTTCCTGGCTGAGTGTTGCTCTGAGAATGGTGAGCCCCACCATACTCTTCTCACAAAGCTGTGCTTCAGAAAAGAAAAACCGCTACGTAGCTTTTTAGATAAACCTTATAAGCACCATCCCTAGGAAGAGATTCCAAGTCAACAATTTGCAGCTGGATACCAACACCTCCCAGCAACCTAGTATGAGGGCTGTCATATTTTTATAAAATCTCCCTGTTCTCAGCAGTTCTTTCCTGCATCTTGGTCTTTGGATCTCATTTTGAGCTTCATATCACTCCCTGATGTTAACTGAAGAGTGATATCTTTTAACTAGGAGTTTTGGCTCATTGCAGGATGGTTTCAGATGCCTCAGGATTTTGCTGAATCTAGTCTTTATAGAGGATTAACTGTAATATGAACAGGAGTGGAAAATGTAGAGAAGAAGATGTGCATATTATTGATCAGTAAATATACAGTCAAATCACTAACCTGATATAAAAATACAAATTAAATTCCAAGTGTGATATATTACATCGTATTTCCAGTAGAGAGAGCAGTATAGAAACATTAATGCATTTATTAGACATTGCACTGATAATATTGCATTCAATACTGGCTACAGTTTTCATGTTTCAAAAGCTTATAAGATGAAGCTTCATCATTAAATGAAAATCTCTCTGTCCATGTTATCTCTCATCCCAGGGACAGAACAGAGGAACTGTTTCCTACAACTCCCTAAAGCATATTTCAAACAGGTGGTCAGAATCATTTATCTGTCTCTCTCACTTAGGTAATTCAGCAATGTGCCCATTAAAGTACTTCCAATGTTCATTATAATCTTGAAATTTATTCAGGAGGCATATATGTATCTGACATAAAAATGCAGAGGGGAAAACCAAAGTTCAACAGTACTTACCATGATAAAATGTAAATGAAGACAAGCATTTTATTTTTATATTTTTAGTCTTCAGAGTAAAAGAACATTTTTCTAATACCAGCTTAAGTTTTTGAGCACTTCTTTAACAAAGGAACATTATAGACAGGTTAGTGCAACTGGTAGAATGAAACTAACTGAGAACTACTAAATTAGAGAAAAGTGGATGGAATTTGTTTAATTAATCTACAAAGTTTTAATTAACCTCTCCAGTGGCCCAATTTAAGTTCAGGAGATATAACAGCAGATACCCTTAAAATAAAACCACAACTTACTTTAGATTGCATATCTATTGATTCCACCAACTAATTAGCTTCATTCCTGGTTTAACAAGCTGGATTAGAAACATCAAATATGTGGAGGAAGAACGAATAATCAAAATATTGTGAAAGCAGCTTTGACTAGAAGAAAATATCCAGAAGTTGTTCCAGCTGAATAGGGTCGCACTGAAGACTATTAGAAAGAGATGATTATTTTAGAAAGGTACTTAAAAGAGAATAACAGTAAAGTCCACTAAATTTGGGAATTAATCAGTATGATACCTATTCCCATGCTGAGTAGCTGATATACTGTAGCTACCAGACATTTTTAAACTGTGATTTCTCAAAGAAATGAGACTCTCTGTTCTAACAACAGTTCTGAACTCTGGCCTTGGGATCAGACTCTCTTCAGTTTGCTGCTGCAAAATGAAATGGCTCCAGTAGATTTGTTTTGGATGTACTCTTGGGAAGGTGAGTGTTTCTAATCCCAGGTGTCAAGTAGCTTGATATGATTGCTTCTTACAAGTGTTTGATATCTCCCAGTTCTTTCCTGTTGGATGTTATGATTGTAGGTTTTGGTCATTACATTTTTTAATGAATTTATTATTTAGGTTGGAAAAATGTCCTTTTGTATGCAGTCAGTTGAAGCTCAGAGTGTATAGTTTCAGCAAAACCTTTTGCATTATATGTTTATTTCAAAATGGCCTTCAGCAATGGGGAAGTGGACTCATGGTCCCAGCAACCTATGCAGTTCCCATGCGAAATCTATCACATAAAGACATAAATGATATAGCCAGGCTGGCATCCTTACAGTGAAATAGTTAGCTAAACTAAGGTAAGAGAAAAAAAGTGGTTTGGGTCTAGATGCAAAAAGTTCACAAGTCTACTGGGCACTCAAAACTATTGAAAAATCTCTCTCCTGTTATGTGCCTTTTTTCAATCTAGAAGATTGACTTAAACCTGTAGTTTTTATAATTAACTTGTAGGCTGGATTTCTTCATGTTAGAAAAGGTATAATAAACTTTCAGAAACTACAGGTCAAGGAAACCATGGATGAAGATAGAAGTAGGAAGAGGACCTATTGTAAGATTAATGATTTTGCACTATATTAAGTTCTGGAAGTTTTTTTAATGTTAGATCTGATGAATTCTGTCTCAAAAGGACTGAGAAATGCAATTTCATTGGAAATTAAATATTTTATAAGGTCAGGGAGATTTGAAAAACATTTGTAACAAAGAAATAATTTTCTGCTTTCTCCTTCAGAAAAATATCAGGATGTCTGATAACATTTAAATAATTTGCATGAGAGTGATCTCATGAAACTATAGCTATCTAAAATTAATTTATCTATCTTGCTAGTTCCCCAAGGTCCCTAAATAGACAGTGAAGGTATGGAGGTAGAACATTAATAAACTCACTTCTCTGAGATACATTTTTCAGAGAGACCTAAATGGTTCCCTGCAAAAACCAATCACATATCAATTAATGTAAAGGGAGCCCATGTAACTGAATTTGATTACTTTAGCAATTTTTCTTTCACTGGAAATGATTTCTGGGTTTATGTTCTGACAAACTCAGTCCTGGTAAACTGTAAAGAATTTTGGGTTTCTTTTAAGAAAAAATGTTCCCCACACACTGAAACTTCATAGTGCTATTGAAAGGTATTAGTTTTAAGGAAATATAATCTGGGAAATAGGACATGCGGAAGTAAGAGCTTTTTGTGTCACCAGTGTAAAAAGTGAAAGAAGTTGGTCCCTGGGGGCACTCACAGGCCAGGCTGGCTATGACCAGCCCCTTGGGAATCTCCACTTCTGTTTTGGCTCAGCCCTGACCCCCAGCCCTGTCTTGTGGCATGTGGATTGGGGGATCTCCTCTGGGAGGAACCCTCAGAGGGATGCTTCTCCAGCATCCTCTCCTGCTCTGTCTTCTTCTCCCAGCTGGATCCCATCTCTTATTCATTGCTTGCCTTGCCAAGGCTTGTTGATGGACCCTGTTAGTAGTCCCTGGCTCTGCCTGCCATGGTCAGTCCCCAGGGGATGGAAACTGTCATGGTTGGCATCATGGTTACTGGTTTGCCTGTGCTGAGGGAGCAGCTGGCCCTCATGACTACCCTATTGCAACTGGCCTGTGCATAAATTCTGGCATCCAGGACAGAGTCAGGAATTGAAAAAACAGGACATATCAAAGGAGACAAGCAAAAGCAAAACAGAAATGGTGCTGGAAGTTGAGTTGTGAAATTTGAAAGCCTGTGCAGTGGCCAAAGGCTGAGCCAAGAGGCTGAAAAGAGCAGAGCAGAGCAGGCTCAGCACTTGGAAAGAAACCAGCAGTGTGATCATTAATTGTTTATTAACTCCTTCAGAGCTACAGAAAGTCCTTTCTCATAGACCTTGCAAAACTTTGCTTTTAATAGTTAGCAGCTATGAGTTTTGCTTTGACTTGTGACAGTCTAACAGCTGCTGCTTCTGAGCAAACCACTACAAGGTGTGCACATCTTCTTTGAGGCACAGATGTAGGGTTGGAAGCTTCTGAGGGGAGAGAAGAGGCAGTATGACTCTACTGAGACCACCCAACAGAAAATACTGCAGTTTTCCTGTGAACAGTTAGCAGAAATCCATGCCACCTACTTTATTGCAATAAAGATTTCTCGATATGTTAATATCTATTCAAAAAATACAATGGTGAAAGTATCTGTCCAAGCAGCAGATGTACATTCTTACACCTTCTAACTTTTAATTGTTTATCTAGTTTATTTATCAGAAAATTAGAATAAAATTATAGATATTTGTGTTGTCTTGTGTAGAAAAGAAGAATAAGGGCACTGTGAAAGAACATTTTGGACAGTCACTTAGATATCAAAACTTTTTGTAAGCTGATTAATAGAATTAGAAAAGTGATAATTTTTGAAATAAAAATATATCAAGAAATTTTGAAAAAGTTAAGATAAAAATGAACCACCTTCACTGAGGGTGTAATTCAAATTGCACTGGACTATGGATCATATCCGATAACAGGAACTTGTGATTTTTTTTTTCCCAGATCTTTAAATCCAAATAGTGTAAGTCTATTTTTTGTGGGTTTTGTTGGTTTTTTAAATGTATTCAGAATTTCATAATCCCTCATTCTACATTAATATTTAAATAGAATATGTCTATAGTGTAATGGACAATGAATATATGTTTATTGCATATGCTAACTGTTCCATAGATTTTATGTGAATTTATTACATAACAATGTTATTAGATTAATGGGATGGCCCTGGTTATCTTTTTGAGAGGATGACATCATTAATCAATGCCTTGTTCACCAAGATGCAGCAAGTGAATGTCAAGCACAAAAATTTTGGCTAATGGAGTTGTATGAAGGAGGTAGTCATGCTGGAATTCAGTTATTACATCTTGAATGTTTCTCTCCATATTTCATGATGTGTGGGTTTAAAATGTGGATTCTGTCAAAAGATGAGGAAAAGTTCTTTACTTGTCAGAGGCTACCTCTCACCTCATATGGCCAAGGAACAGACAGCACTAATGAAACATCAGTATTACTCTAAAATACTAATATCCCTGAATGATACACTTTTCATTTAACAATATAGAGCAAATTTTAATTACAAGACAAATTATATGGTACAGCCATAAAGCAATAAACAAAGAACTAATTTGTGTTCCTTCTGCACTTATCATTCTTTGACTAATTAATTTCTCTCTCAGGTTCCGAGTGACTCTTATAAACAAGAATCTCCTGAGGATACAAAGGTTAAATTTGAAGTGATTACAAATATTCAGCTAACATTATAATTAATAGTAATACTTAAAACACAGCAGTCATCTCCCATCCCAATAAGGAACATTTGCTAATTAGCCAGACTATTGGCATTATTTGGCATATTTAACTTTTCATTATTCAATCAACTGAGCTTGTGAAGCTGGATAATACCTCTTTAAACTGTGAAGCTGATAGAAAGGTTAAACCACTTCAAATGCTTAAGCATCTAAACAAATAAATCTTATGTACTTAATTTTATCCTGACAGATCCTCAAGCACTTTATAAAACACTGGCCAGATCACACCATTACATGAATATAAATCTTCCATGGAGTCACAAACATTTTTATGCTGTTAACAAATAAAAATAAAATTAGTTTTAGGCCAACAGATTACACAGAATAATTCTTCCACCAGAAAAATTCAGTTTTTTAGTAGCAACAGAAATGAGTGCAAAGTAAAAGAAGTTGTGATATTAGGCATAGTTTAATATAAGAAGATATTCAATGTTTTAAGATGGAAAGTCTTATATCTAGTTAAAATAAGTTGCAGAAATGGGGACATTTGCTTATTTAATATAACATACATCCATTTTATTGCAGATCATGAAAAGTACTATGGAAGTTTCCGACCATGGTCAGGTTAGGATACAGTGTAACCTTTTCAAATCTAGAATAATTCTATTGAACATAGACCGTACATGAAACAGAATTTATGTTTATTTCATTATAACATTCAGCAGTCTTATGAATGAATGGAGGCAACCTTAAATGTAAACTCTACTGTAAGAGAAGCTAGTAAGTCAGCCTTGGATGCTTAAAAGGCTTTGGCAAACAGCATTGCAAATTCTTATTCCAAATTAGGACTCTTGAAAAAGAAAAAACTGTACCACCTACATATTGCTGGACATTGCTAGTCCACATTCCTTATTGAAGAAGGAGTTATGATGCATCTACTTAGATTTACAGACACGTTACAGTAAAGCAGACAGTAGATGTAGCCAGTTTCTAGGTACTTTCTTGAAAGTCCATTCAGTAGGTGTTCAGCAGAGATCTTGGTTTGTTGTTTGTTTGTTTGTTTGTTTTTCCCTGAGTATCCTTACTAAAATTACTCATTTATATTTACTTGTCAACCATAATACCAAGATCAAACTGGCAAATTTTTATTTTCTGTTCTTATAATTTATTTTTTGTTGTTTGAAAAAAAAAAGAAGTCATAAAAGGAAAGAGTGTCAAAGGTTGCTTGCAATGGTCTTTTTTGTCACTTTTTATGTCCTTGGCAGAATAAGAAATGGGCATGAAATGTGTGCGTGCTTGACTAATTGTAACCTTTGTGTGGAAAGGTCTTTTTCTGATTAAAAGCAAATCAATTTGAAAAGGTAATAATATTTTTTAATGTCAAATAGAAAGATGAAACTTGCAATGCATATTTTTTGGTAACATTTTAAAGTTGAGCCAAAACTGCAAGAGAAAGAAGGGCTACAGAAAGTATAATTTTTTAAATTAAATTTTTTTTTTTTTTTTTCTTTTTCTGGAATTATATAGTGTATCTATTTAGTTCTTGCTTTTATTAAGTGTTTTTTTAAACTGTCTTAAAGTCTTGAGAACTGAGCAAAAATTTACATAACATGAAAGCAGAAGTTGAAACGGCTTAGAGAAATAATGGTGTTGGTATGTTAATGATTTTGGAAGTTGCATACATATGGAAGGCATCTGCTGGAACCTGATGTTTTCTGTAAAACTTGTTTTATATTATGTCTTTAAAAGGTGCTGCATTGTGTGTTAATAGAAAAAGGAATATTATTTTCACTGAGAATTAATTGTTTGTCTCAGGATTGAGGAACAACATGAAATTATAACTACTGAAGTATCTCTTTTATTTGTTTCAATTTGCAATGACTGCTGTCTTTTTTCTTAAGTGTAGAAGCTTCTGTGGAGTATGAGAATTTGCTATTTTTTAATTGGTCTTTAGATTTGAAATAACATAAGAAAGAAACTGCTATTCAAAAGAGGACAAAATATCAGTTTCTATAATGCACTGCTGCTATGTGATAGAAAAAAAATAAATATTCTGTGTAGTAGGCCCTACTAGGTCATCCCATTTGGAATCATCCATTAATATAAATATTTTTCTTTATAAAGACAGAAAAAAGTTTAGTTTATAATATTTCTTAAATCTCAACACCTACAGGCATTAAGAGATTTATGCTAACTTTTTAGGAAAAGGTAGAAACTTAGAACCTGAGCAGAGTTATTGGGCTAGGTGGTAAAAAAGTGGATCAAAGATTTAGGGAACTTTAAGCAGCCGAGTCCAAAACTGTTATTTGAAGATCCTGATTTAGTTGCCTTTTACACTTCTACAGCTCAGAATGGCTGTAATAACCAGATGTTAGGTAATATTTGGATACTATGAAATTTTAGGTAACCAAATGTCCACCCAATACCTAATGCCTGGCTGTACCCAGAAATCCTGAGATCCTGAGTTCTGTCTATGGATGATGTTAATAAGATCATCTCATCACACAAAAAAAATGGTTGTTGTTCTCTCTCTCTTTTTTTTTTTTTTTTTCTTTTTTTTTTTTTTTTAGTGTAAGCAGTGGTAAAGACTCTGTACAGGAACCACACAACTATTCAATCATCTTCACTTTGAGTGTGACCAAGCAAAATTTTTCTAATTACTTTCCAATTTTTTCTCTTTACTTGCCAATTACTTTAAATCTGGGCATCTTATTTTATCCAGTCTGCTGTTGCTCCATAAATTTGGTTTTATTTTGTTTTAATGGCTTGTTGTAATTGATTTATTAAGAATTTCAGAAAAGAAGTAGGCAAGGTTGGTAATATTTTGCTGGGGAGACATACAGCTCAGAACTCTAAGGCCATGTGAGAAGATTAGAAATATTTTCAGTGTGGTCGAGAGGAGGGATGGGGATTGTTTACAGTAGGCTTTGAAGCAATGAGGAGGTAAAATGTTCCGCAGCAGAAGCTGATATTCTATTTATTTAGCCAGCCTGCTGTATTTATTTATGGTGCCCAAAAGCAATACGATAACATGTTCCAGTAAAGTATTTGAAGCGTCTAGAGTAATTATATCATATAGAAAGTGAAAAATACGCAAGATAACTTTTTCAAAATTTAACACAATCTCAGTGGGTTGAAATGCCATACCAAAGCAACTAAAGTATAGTATTAGGCTGTATTAGACTGACAGTAACAGCAACCACAACATGCAAAGGGAGATTTAGAGGGTGGTTAAAGCAGGAAATTAATTGTACTGGGATACTTTGATTATTCCTATGCTGACTATGTAACAAAAATGCATGATGCAAACTCTACACTTTAGAACTCCTGAATGCCAACTTATTGGAAAAACTGGTCAGTTAGCAAGCAAGAGGAGACATGAGTCTTGATTTACCTTTCTGTTGTGCACAGGACCTGCTTCTGAAATTGCTTCACACAGCTGTTGGGGATTCACAGTTGTAACACATCCAATTCAACATCCATGTAGGAATGGAAAAGCACATAAACTCAATGTTGCAAATTTAACTTGAAAAAACAGAATTACAGGAAAATGTTTATATGAATTGCATAAAAACATAAGTAAACAAGTTAAAGAGGAGCTGAGAGAGTAAAACATTCAGAGGCAGCATAAAGTTGTTTAAATATTTTACTTTATAGATGTGGTGAAAATATAGAATAATCAGTAGACTCTCTAAGGAACAAAAGTGTTTACTGAGGCTAACAGCAGTGAAAAGGAGACCATCAGAAGCAAAAAGATCTTGCTTCTTCTGAAAAGTAGAAATCTTGTCTAAACGAGAAATAATTTAAAAGAGCTTAAATTTTGGTGGGTTAAAAAAAAATGGTATTTTGCCAAATCAAGGCATATTTTGAGATGCATCTTAAAAAGCCAAAAAGTTAGT
>WUAM01000049.1:291026-305586 GCA_024336885.1 Actenoides hombroni
AAGCCAAAAAGTTAGTTTAAAAATAATTTAAAATTATATAAAATGATGGGGAAATTATGTCTATAAATTAAGATGCTCCTGCACTAGATCAATTTTTTACAAGGAATGGATATCAAGAATAATATCAAGTTAAGCTCATATAAGGGATTTTAGAAAAAACCAATACAACTATTGGTAGGAAATTACTGAGTGGATGACATGCAAGCTAAAGAGAAAAAATTATGAAAATGCTGAACTACTAATATTATGTACACCCTACTGTTTAAATCAGCATTAACAGAATTATTGTAGATTCTTTTCTGAAAACATGAGGTCAGGACAGAACTGTGTCCCAAAAATCTAATACTGTGTCAGGAATCATTAGGAAAAGATTTAAAAGGAAAGCATGGTTCTGAAAATAGGTTTATAAGACAATGACACACTCAAATGTAGAATATTGAGTGATGTATAGGTTAATCCATCTCAAAATTGATTCAGCAGAAGTAGAAAAGTTAGAGAGGATGGCTTTTATGCAAAGAGAGATAACATAGACTAGAATTGGAGAAATATTGAAAAAAGCTATGATCAAAATCATAAACGGTATGTAGAAAGTTAATAGGGAATATTGACAGAAAGGAAGGAGTGCCTGCGCACGAATAAATTATCAGTTAGCTGGTTTATATAACTCACATTTTGGAACTTTTCATGGAGTCATCCACAGACCAAAACTACAAAGGGACTACAGTAGGAATGAAAAATTTCAAGGAAAATGGGTCAATCAGTGGCTTCTCTCTGTCATAGTCCAGGATCAGCATCCAGTTCAGAATCCCAAACTGCTAATTGCCAAAAGCTGCAAAGGAAGAGTTAGCCTACTGTTGTTCACATGTTTAATAACCTTCCTTCATGCTACAGTATTGTCCAAGAATGGAAACAGGATGAACTAGGTGGAATTTTGATCTGACAGGGTCAGGATTATTCTTACATTCTTATGAAAACATACATGAAAATAAATCAAGAAAATTGTAACAAATAAAAAAGGAAAATAGCTTGAGCAGTCAAAATGTTTCACTTCAGAATTTTATGAATAGAACTTTCAAATTTTTTAATTGGACTATAAGATTATTACAATTTTTAAAGCCATACAGCAACAAGTGTTAACAATTTGTATTACGAACATTTTTATTTGACCACATAATTGTGCCAATAGCCTTGAGTGCAATTAACTTACAATTTATTTTTTTTAAAATTTAATTGTGATAAAATTGTTGGGATTTTTTTTTTTTTTTTAGAAAAACGAGACATTTTATTGGTTACAGACTTTTATTACTGAACTTCTAGTGACACTTTATCAAAACTGTGAGTGCCGGAAGAAGGAAGAAGATAGATTTTAGCAGAGCTTGTTGTGATAGGACAAGGAGTAACAGTTTTAATCTAAAAAAGGGTAGATTTAGATGAGGTATAAGAAAAAAATTTTTTACAATGAGGGTGGTGAAACACTGGTACAGGTTGCCCAGAGAGGAGGTACATGCCCCATCCCTGGAAACTTTCAACTTCATGTTGGACAGGGCTCTGAGCAACCTGATCTAGTTGAAGGTCCCTGCCCACTGCAGGGGAGCTGGACTACATGATCTCTAAAGGTACCTTCCACCCCAAACCATTCTGTGATTCTGTGATATAGTGTTAAAATCTGTATTCCACAGATGTGCTGTCCTCATGAATTTGGCTCTCCTTTATATTTATAAGTTTTCCATCTGCCTGGTTCTCATTTAGATTGTGAGCTGTGCATTTATAAATTATGTTCATGCAAATGAAAAGCTCTGTGTTTGCACAAGTACAATTTCTGCATTTGCTGTCACACTTTGACTTCCACCAGCTCAACCTGAAAATTATTTCTGTATAAGAGAAAGAAGGTGAAAATAGTCATTATTTCACATATGAAAGCAAGGAGCCACAGGATATTTGGCCATTCCTGAAGCAGGTATATAAATAAAAACTCACTGGCAAACTTGTTTGTATTTACTGCCATGCCCTGATTGTCCTCCTCCACTCCTCATTTTCATATCTCTTAGTCTGACAGTGGAATTTAATTTAATATAAGAAATTTCTCCTGTGAAAGCAGACAACAGTTATTTGTTGCAAGGTGCTAATTCCTCATATTACAGCAACTTCCAGCAAGCTGGTGGGGAGGCAGGAATAGTAGACTGCTAATGTATTACATGCGTGACTTTAAGATCATCCTTTCATGTTATGATCTGAAAGTACAACAGGTTTCAGGCAACATTTTTCTCTTGCAAATGCAGGATACACTTACATAATGCCAGGTGTTAAATCACAATAATAATAACAACTTGTTATTGGAGACAGATAGGAAGAGTATATGGAAGCTTCTTGGCAGGAATGATACAGTGTGCTGGAAAAAGAAATATCTCTAAATATGGGAAATTCTCTTCTTGAGCTGTATGGAAAATAAAATAAAACAGTTCTCAAAGTAGTTACAGAAAGTCATAAGGTAGGCAACTATCCTGCCAGAGTTAGCCACAGTGTTTATTTTTCCTTGGGGTTTTTTTGAGGGGGGGGTGTTTCTTTCTGTTTTTTTTTTTTTTCTAGTTGACCAGAAAGATCAGTTTAAATGCAGACTGCCTGTCTGAGAAATCATCTCTGAAAATGACTTCTGCAGAGGTGGGCTAATCACATAGATTAGACTGAACCAATTAGGAATATGAGAAATACTTTGTGACTTGGCCCATTTGACATCTACTAATGTACCAGTCTCAGCAGTAAAATATACTAAGAACATGAGCCTGAAAAAGTTGTTTTGCAATGCACGTTGAAGGAAAGAGAGAGGGAAAGACAGAGAAGAGAGGGAGAGCACTTGTCTGTGTAAAAAGCTAAAGGCAATTTCTGTGGGGAAGAAAAAAATTCAGAGAAACACTGATGCTCCTTCTTGGATAAAATTCAGGCTTGACCTAGGACTAGTTCTGAATACATCTAGCATAAACATAAAGCTGTTTATACATCAGCTGTAATCTTCTGATGTGGAGAGGACTTCTATAACATATGCTAATGCAACACACAATGTTTGTATTTTGCTGTTTATTGGAATCCCCAAGATCTGACAAAAAATGTTACTCATGTTAAAAATAACATTGGCCAAAAAATACTTCTTTTCTGTGGGATGAAATATTACTACCTTGTTATTTATATGCATTCACAACTCCATGCTATTATTCCAACCAGTTATTACCTACTTATCCATCTATCCTGCAATTTTGTCTCTTCATATTCCTTACTTTCTTTTTTTTATACTCTTATTTTTCCCTTTACAATACTGTCATCTATTAAAAATATTTAATGCTGTTGAGAGAAAGACAGGTAATGCATTTTGTCTTTTGTCTTGCAGTTTTTTATAGAAATTTTTCTTACACATTTTCTTCAATGCTTTTGTATTCCTTAAGTAGTTTCAGTAATAATTAAGTTAATGTTATGAACAGATCTATGTATGTACCTGTAATCTATTCAGTTCTTAAAGAAGGAATCTTAGTAGGAAGAGTGTGGATGTCCAATGTGGATGTGTTTAAGGGTCATTTAGATATGGTTTTGAGGGACATGGTTTAGGGGTGAACTTTGTAGAGTAGGGTTAATGGTTGGACTTGATGATCCCTAGAGTCTTTTCCAACCTGAATGATTCTATGATTTTAAATATACACATTAAACTTTACTGCAAAATAATTTCTGGATTTGTTCTTTAGTTTGAACCCAAAATTAAATATTCTAGTTTGAAATGAGAATGAGTTTAAAAGGAAAAAATACAGAAAGATATATAGACACAAGTTAATTTTTCACTCTCCATTCTATTTTTTTAAAATTTTCTTTGTGATTTCTAGTAAATTGTAGATTCCATTTCCCCTACTCTTGTTTTGCATTCAAAAAATAAGAACTTTTTTCCAAATTTGGAAGAAAATAAATTCTTTTTGATGATGTCTAATGATCTCCCATGAATACATGATACGAAAATTTCCTCTCAGCTTTAGAATGGATATAGTCATGATAAACTATTTGGTACTTACCCCAGGTCTAGGTACAAGTTTCAAATTTAAAATTTAAGGCTGGCTGGAAGCCTCAGCAGTCTTCTCTGGGTTCTTATTGAGAGAGTGGAAGAATTGCTCTATGCATTATATTACTTTTGACTGCTGCTGCACAGAGCACTGCAAAGTCATCACAGATGGGCAAAGGAAGGGCAAAGTTTAGCTCAGGCCAGAATTTACCATTGAAGTTGGAACCTGCTTGGTCATCACAAGCAGGGTCAATGCTGATGCCAAATGGAGATGGATGAAGTGGCTGCTTGACATCACTAAGATAGGAGCAGTAACCAAGAACTATGAGACAGGTTACTGAAAGAGATGCACCTTTGCTGTGGCTATTTTTTATGTAACATAGTTGTAGGTGGAGAAAGTGGAATTGAATTAAATTTTGTGCCTTCTGCAGTCTTGACAGAAAGTCGATTTGCCTTGATGTTCAGAAATGTGTTTTGGATCCAGATTATGAATTGTCAAGTATTGCACAGCTTTTAGCCAATTTACTAAAGTTATAATTAATTTTGAAAGCTATATTTTGTGATTGCAGTTTAAATCACCATTAAATTTGGGTCATATCTCATGGATGTGGACAACTGGGGAACACATATGGAAAAGCTGAGATTAACATTGCAGTGAAGACATGGCCTGTATCAAAAACTGTGTATCCACCAAGAGTAGGGAAGTGATCATGCCCCTGTACTTGGTACTGGTGAGGTCACACCTTGAGTATTGTGTTCAGTTTTGGGTGCCACAGTATAAGAAAGACATTGAAGTGCTGGAGCAGGTCTAGAGAAGGATAACGAAGCTGGTGATGGGTCTGGAGAACATGTCTTCTGTGTAGTGGCTGAGGGAACTTGGATTGTTTAATCTAGAGAAGAGGAGGCTGAGGGAAGACCTTATCACTATCTACAACTACCTGAAAGGAGGTTGCAGTGAGGTAGGTGTTGGTCTCTTCTCCCAGCTAGTGATAGCATGAGAGGTAATGTGCTTAGGCCGTGCCAGGGGAGGTTTACATTGGATATTAGGCAAAATTTCTATGCTGTAAGAGTTGTGAGGCATTGGAACAGACTGCCCAGGGAGGTGGTGGAGTCACCATCTCTGGAAGTCAAAAAAATGTGTAGACATGGCACTTCAGGACATGGTTTAGTGGTTATGATAATGTTAGGTAGAGGGTTGGATTCCATGATCTTAGAGGCCTTTTCCAACCTTAATGATTCTATGATTCTATGTTCATAGAGAACACAGTTCATTAGTTAAAGATTTTCTATTACAATGAAAGAAATTGCATAAAAAGATACTTTCAGTGAATCATACCACTGTAACACAGGGAGAAGCAGACCAAGTGGTATATAAGTACAGCCATTTTGCCTGGTAAGCACTGCTTGCCTTTGTTATTCTAGAATATAGTTTCATGTTTTCCTGGTGCTGCGATTTCAATGATACCTGAGTAAATTATAGAAGCTTCAATTAATGAGTAGTTTGAAGATGTTCTGAGTATTTTGTTATAGCTTAAATCTGCGATGATGAATTTTCAGGCAAAAATGCTGCTATCCAAATTTTAAAAGGAATGGGATGATGTCATTGCCAGAGAGATATAACAATGTAATACCACCTTTCTCAACGAGGGACTAAAACCAACTCTAAGTTATGTACACCATGAAGCAATGACAAATGAATTCCCTCAGCCAGACATCTTGGCACTACCTGTATGTTTTACAAGTATTCTCTGTTTTACCTAGGCCACGTTTGAACTCTGCTGCAGATTTTCTCCATAACCCAAACATGACTAGGCACTAGTAGAATTAATGAATTACAACACTCAAATCATGCAAAACCAGATATCCATGTCCTTTGGATAAAAACACAGTTCAAATGTGTCTCCCCAAGTCTTACAGCAGCTTCATGTGAGTATTGAGCAGAAGACATGTTTGAATGCCACAGTGGAGAAGTACCTGTGGACGGGAGCTGTTTCTTTTAACTATGATTTCCAATCTTTTTTTAAAGCAGTGGAAAATGCCCCTTCTAATGAACAACATATTAGAAAATGCTTATTTTAACCTATATGGATGTAAATTAAGAATTTACACTTCATGTTAATTACAGTAAGGACTTAATTATTTTTATTTAAGCTGACTTGCAACCTTTAATACAGGTTAATCACATATAATTTCTAAGAGGTGATGATCCTAAGCAACGCAGTGGCTGCAGAATGAAGTAATGGAAATGATTTCAAGAAAATGGCAATTTACTTAAAGCCATTCTTTAAAGGGATTGAAGCTAGCCCATTCCTTTGCCTTTGTTATTGTACCTATCAACACAGTATCTAAATGGTTTACAATTAAAACACCCAACAGCCTAAAATAGTGTTGCAAACTCTGTCTTAAGAAGAGCAGTTTACACGTTTTGTTACTTACTAATGTTATTTGTTACTGAGTCATCTCTGATACTTACTGTTCTTGATCACAAAGAAACAAGAGCACATTCGTTGTGTAATAATTGTCCATACATTTTTGTACAGTAATCTTTCCAGTATTACGGGAAAGTCATGCCTATTTTGATTTCATAGATATTTTAAGCATCTACGCTATTAAAGATAGAGGAGTTAAATTATAAAAGGAAGTACTCACTGTTCTTGGATGAAGCTGTTCCAAATGTCTCTCTTCAAATGTTGTCTCATCAATTCCTTATGTGCCCTGTTCATTATATTCCTTTGTTATTCTTCTTTCTGAGATTTAAAAACATGGCAGACCGACTGTTTTTTCTGTTTATGAATATATGATAGGTGTCTTGTAACTGTCATCTCTGGCAGAACCTCTAGAAACCAGAACAATATTAACAATAATTAGTATTAGTTATAACAGTGTTAGTAGTAAATATATACTAGATTCACCTTATGATTGGGGAAAGACAATACTCTTCGGAAATTTCTTTAATATTTAATGCACAATGTGAAACTCTGACTATTATCTATATCAAATTAGATTTGATATTACAGGTTTCAGAAAAGTTTGGGAAGAAATTTAAGTTACTTGGAAAACTCTGTGCCCTAATTTATAGGCTTTTCTTGCTTTGTCTGTGGGACAGAGTTTGGTAAAAAGGAAACCTCTTGTTAAGACCTGTCAACATTTCAAGCACAAGTGTTAACACCTGTTCACATCTTCTGTAAATATATTTAGTATAATTAGAATACCATATGTTACCAATGGTTGACAAAATGTGATTAATACACAGTGTTAGCTCCAATCTTCTCATGCCACTAAAGTGCAAGCAGCATTTCACTAAACACTGACGAGGTGGGGTTTTTTTTGATTCTGAGACATATAAAAATTGAAATAACAAATACAGGAGGAGTATTTATTGAAATAGATGTTTCAATTAACTCTTTTTTTAAAAAGTATTTTACTTTTTATGTATCTGAGAGATAGTATTTTCCCATTACCTAATCTCTCACGAATATGTTTAGCATATATGCATGGTCCTGTAGTTGCAACAGAAACAAAGTGTAAGGGACTACAAGCCATCTAACATGTTAGGTATTTACTTGCATTTTCTCTTGCATAACTGTTTTTATGTTTGTTTACCTGTGGAGTTTTTTACAGTCTTATACTTTGGTAATAGCTTATCCCTATTTAACTATAATCATGGGTCTTGATCCTGCTGGGATCTTTGGTACCACACATTATGAAAGAGTTTCTAAGCAGTGTTTGAAATGGAAATTGAGAAGTCTTGGCAGGAAACACTTCCTGCAAGCTATTAGCTGTTGTCTCCTTGGGAGAAAAAGTGATAATATGTATCTGTTGTGCTCAGAGAATTACTAGCAAGGCATAATGGGCCATTTTTGTTTGTAAGATAAGTGACAGTATGAATTTGAGACTGCTTGTGAATAAATATAACAAAAAATGTAGAAATATATGTGGAAAAATTTATGGAAAGGAAGGTATGTCAAACTTCCAGAAATCTTCTGGTGAAAATTAGATATGTTTGTTCATAACATGATCCATTTAGAACTGATGTTTCTTGTGGACATTTGAAAGCATGTATAGATTAAAGCAAAGGGAGATATGGTGTACAGGGCTAAGTTTGTAGGGCTTTTTTTTTAACAACTGATTAGATACAGAACATTCTGAAAGCACTTCTTCAAGGAAAAAAATGTTATTTCAGTGGACTTAAACCTGTGATGTTCTGTAACATTAAGAATATCTTCAAAGATACATATAATTTAGAGTTATGGTGAGGTCTGGAAAGCAGCAACTATTTCATTTCTTCAGCATTTCTAATCGTATGTCCAGATTACTATGAATACCCTGAATAAGGACATAGAACTGTAAATAAAATAAAAAACTCACCAGCTTTTATCTTGACATAAAATGCAAGTTTGCCTTGGAATCCTTTAATCTGACTGTCATCTTTTTTCATTCATAGCAGTGAACTTGTAAAGAGCTCTGCCTCTGCAGTGAAATACTACTATATGGAAAGAGGGTTATCAAAAAGCAATGTTTGTTTGTTTATTGAAATCCATATCAAGAGAATGTCAGTGCTTTTGAGAATGAAACATTTTTACTCTGAATTCTGTGTCTGAGCAAACTGTTTCTATTAGATTTGGAAATGATAACGTCCGCTGTAATAAATCTTTGTCTGTGTATGTTTTTCCCCCTAAGGATAGAGAACTTGAGCAAAATAATAAAAATAAAACTGCCTAAATACTGCTACTAAGTTTGCGTTTAAAAAAATCTCTTATAGTATTCTCAAACACCCCCATCAAAACCAAGTGAGACTACTTTTTGTCTACTAAAATATGCATTACTTATGCTAAGAGTCATCTTTTAGAATATGTTTTACATATTAAGAGTCACAAGTACATAAAGCTCAATTTCTGACAAGTCTTCTCATTACAGCTATCAATAAGCAGTCAAAATGTCTTGCTCTTTTTCAGCTTTCTCTGTAAATTCCATTTGAACATCAACCCATGGGGAGGGGAACAGATGTTTAGAACAGTTTAAATTAACAAAGGTTTCTTATAGTCCAAAGCGCTGGAATGAGATTTGCAAGCCTGCAAAACTCAAAACCATGCAAACAAACAAAAAGCTTGTTGCTATATGAAAAACATTTCATGAAACACATTGATTTATTTTCACATATCTCTTAGGTAAGAGGAACAAATTTACCCTGTTAGCGTAAACATGTTGAAGATAACATCTGCCTTAAACACAACATTTTCTTTGTTCTTCTAATTCAGCATCAGTTGGTATCCTAGGTGGCTCAGCTGAATGATTGTATTGCTTTCAACTGGGCTTGCTCATGTGAGAAGTGTTGCAAGGCAAGGTTCTGTGGTCCTTCTTCAGTGTTTTAGGAAAAGGTTCCAAGTAATTCTTAAACAACTGAAGGAATAGTTTATTTGTTCATACTCCAAAGACAACCCTGTGGACCTCTGAAGTCTGCAGCTTCTCTAGCTTCAGAACAATTAGAATAAAAAGATGTTTGGGATCTCACATCGCTGGCTTATGTTTTGTTGTGCCTGCATTTTAATCATCCTGCTCTAAGAGGGAAAGAAAGATGATCTTGTCCTTCTTAGATCAAGTATCTGTTTTCAGTAGTCAGTTGATGAAGTTAGATGCCTGTGAAAATCCCAGATTTTCAATCTGAGACATCCATTTAGTGAGTAGGAAATTAGAGCAATATATTATATTCTCCTCTCAAATTGGCAAGAAAAATAGTTTTGTTTTTCTTTCCTGTATGTGTATGCAATTATAATCTCATGGTTAGTTGACAGCTTTCATTGTACACCATTGTTTTTTTGTTTGAAGTGGTCGAGTTCCTTGATAGCTTGAATAAAGAATTCACTGTCAGTCAAAGTATGTACACTTATTTTTTTACTTCATAGAATCATAGAATGCTAGGTTAAAAGGGACCTCAAGGATCATCTAGTCCAACCTTTTAAGATAAAAAATAAAAACAAAACAACAACAAAAAATATCCCTGAAATTAAATGGCCCAGTACTCTGTCAAGTTGAGTCTTAAAGTTGTCCAATGTAGGGGAATCCACCGTTTCCCTGGGGAGATTATCCTGTGTCTGTTATCTTTTACCACACTAATTAGAAGGAGTGGTGAATGGTAAGATGAAGTGTTTTGTAATGGGGCCCCAGCCATCTTTATCCGGGTTTTTTAATGTTTTTTGTTTGTTTGTTTGTTTTATTGTATGTATTCTTTAAACACTTTTTCTGTATGTCTGTGATTTGTGTTTGGAAAAACAAATGTACTTTCTACAGGTAATGTCTGTGAAAGCACCACTGCACAAACTGGGGTGGCTCAGAGCCCTGGGCAGCATTATGTTCCACTTGAATGGCAGATGGACTTTGTCCTGGTCCTGACAAGTTCTTGTCTGCTCTTTGTTTGGTTTTGTTAGAGAATCCTAAACTACTTCCCTGGAATAGTTCAGCCATAGGCTTGAAAAGAAAGGTCACTGCTTAAGAACAATCTTCACTTGCCCGCCAAGGAGATATTTGCAGAATATTCATGAAATGTTGACAGCAGTACCACATTTAGCACTTCAGTCTTAAACACAGGGAAATTTAAATAAATATGATTATGCATAGAAAACATATATCCCTAGAAGTAGAACCTCCAACAATATATATTTTCTACACTTATGATATATTGAGTATTTGCTCCAGAAATTCAAAAGGACTTGATGAAATGACAGTTTGAATTGCAAAGCTCCTTTGCTGGCTAGTGGAATATCGCAGCTTGTAGAGAAGAAAATTAGAGTTGAGCCAGTATGAAAGATGCAAATGTAGTGAAAAGACATAGAAATTTCCTCTTGCTGCAGAAACAAGACACTTGCACTGGAGAATGAACTCCTTGCACATTCCTGGAGTAATACTAGAAAGCTTCTGAACAAACTATTTTGGCAATTGGTTTTGTCTCTGGAAAATCCAGTTCTGTGTAGACTGAAACCTGGAAGGAGCTGTGCATAAATAAATATAACTTAACTCCTTTTTTTTTCCATAGTGATTACAAAAAACTCAAGCCACCACAGTCAGGTTTCTAGGCCCTGCTGTCACAGATGATATTAAAAAGTTTCAAAATGTTTCTTGTCATTTCACCTACAGGATCCCCCTGTCCTATGTCTTCTTGCTACCTGAAACAACATGTTTCCACTTCAGGGGCTAAAATTTATGTACTGTGTTAATAAATTAATGTTTTTTGATCACCATGTTCATGGAGACTACCTATGCTGGCTGTAACTTTTTTTCACTGGAAGGGTTGTCAGGCATTGGAACAGGCTGGCCAGGGAGGTGGTTGAGTGACCATCCATGGATGTGTTTAAAAGACGTATAGGTGTGGTGTTTTGGAATATGGCTTAGCAGTGGACTTGATAGAGTAGGGTTAATTGTTGGACTCGATGATCTTAAATGTCTTTTCCAACCCCAATGGTTCTATGATAACTCAAAGAGCTCTTGAACCTGCTTTGAACTGGAGTGATAAATCCCGTTTTACCATTTTAGCTCTGCCTTTTTCTCACTTCCCATTTTCCTATTATGGTAATCTTTGGAAACAGAAAACATTAACAGAATTGAAAATGCTAGAGAGAAGAGCTGCCCAGAATACGCATGTTCTGGTCATTACAGATGTTACTGTTACCTTGTTATTCTGTGGTATGAATTCTTTCATCTGTTTCACTTGTATTGTTAAGATGTTTGAGTTTTGATGATGATAATAACAATAAGTTTTGAAAGAGAGAGTTAAAATCTCGGAAAAGTGAAAATCCTGAAGGGAAAACAAAAAAAAAAAAAGAGTTTCAGAAGTGTTTCCTGTGATTTTTGTCATCTGACAAGTTCACTTGGAAATTCAGCTTGTTCACACTGGATTACTCCACCTCAAAAATCTGGCCTAATTTTTTTACATTAACATTTTCTGTGGTTGCAATAGAGGTGCAGCAGTATAATATGGAATGGAATTGTAATAATTCAAATACACTTATGTGCAATAAAAGATCTGTGATTAGCTAGAACTGTAAACATTTAGGTACTATGGCTTGATACTATTCAATGGTACTACAATGGTTATTACTTCAGGATTCAGGCAATGTCTTTACTTGGGTGAATGACATGACTGTTAGAGATTAAAATATGAAAAATATTTACTGAAGAATCAATTTTAAATGGAAATTGAAACAACTGAATTTTTAAGTATGTGTTTGTATCTCTTCATTCCTATTTTATAACTTGAACAGGTGTTCGCTTTGTCAGGTATTGTCTGTTTGTGAAAAAAATGTTAAAATGTTTGATTTTTACCTCTTAATATATTTGTTAAAATCCAGACAAATATTTTTAAAAGTGAACATGCTGATGTAATAAATTGTGAATAGAGTACCAGTGTGTTAAAATTTAAATTCTGATAGAAAACGAACATGATGGAATATTTCATACTTGTCCTACTACATGAGTACCATTTTGGGTTGGTACACAAGGACCTGAAGTTCAAGTATAGCAAGAGAGTTCTTTAAAAGAGATCTGCCATTATAAAAAGAAAAAGGAAAAAACCAATTTAAAGGTTAGCATTTTAATAGTTGTGTGTGATGCAATTTGAGAAATGCAGAAGTTACTTCATAAAAGGAGGACAAAATGACATTGCAATAAACCTTTTTCATCTCCTTTGAGATTAGAGGCTAACCTACATTTCTACAGCAGTCTGCCAACTTAGTGGTATTTCTGCAGACAAAGTTAAAGTGTTACCAACAGAACTGTTTGGAAATGAAACTAATGTCGGTTAGAAATTTTAATGTCAGTTTACAGCTACGAAACAGATCTTCTGAATTTTACTTTTTCAGTATTACTTAAGTCTGTATAGCATATTATGGCACTCAATGGGTGGTTAGTTCAAGTTTTTCCACCATCAAAGGCACAACTCTCGTCTTGTAATTACTTGTTTGTCTTCCTTTCAGTTCTGAAACTGTCAAAAGCAGTGATAATTTTGATTAAATAAATTCAGTCTGGTTTCATTCAAAGGAGCTGAATTTGTGCACACTTTACATTAAAGACCTGACGGGAAATGATTTGTTGTCATTTATTGTGAAAATATAAATGCTGCATTTGTGCTGCATTTACATGAAATCTGTCATGGCCTAGTGTTAGATAGCAGCTGCCTTCAACTTCGTAACTTTTTAAACTCATATAGGCAATTCTAAAGTTTTACTCCTCAGTATTTGCATTTTGATCAAAACCAAGAGCATTTTGATCAAAACCAAGAGCATTTTGACTTCTGAAAGATTAAAACTACTTCGAAATTCTGCCTTTTTCACTCAAAAATTATTGATTGATTGATAATAGGATCATATAGAAAAGAAAATTGTTTAGTCTTCTACTGATGTGTAGAATAACAATTGACATAATAAGTTAAATATAATCAGGTTTTACTTAGCTAGCATTGTAAATTGATTCTAATCAATGGAACTGGCAATTCCATTTAAGATTTTCTGTTAACCTCCTATAGCACTCCTTTAATCAGAAAGCAATTTAGTTGCTATTCTTTATAGCTAAACAATGAAAAAGGCTGGAGCCTTTTAAAAGATTTTAGTTGATTGTTTTTTTTAAAAAATAAATTGCCTTTGTTATGTGTGATTTAAAATGGGGAGATCTGAGCTATCTCTTCTTAGGAATGTTCTTTAGTTGATGCTAGTAAGAGTGCTACAATTTCATTAAAGTGTGTATTATTTTAGAATTATGAGCCAGAAGAAGAAATATGAATTCTGAAGGAAAATTTTATGTAAGAAGACCAAACAGAGAATGATCAGAAAAGGTATAAAACAAATGTCTGCAATTTATAGGCCAGGATACAAATAAATTTTTTGACTAATGCGCTCTGACTCTCAGCCTGTCAAAATATACAAGACAGTTACATTTTATCATCTGCTAGTTGGCTTTGTCATATTGATGAGTAGTGCTCATTCTCTTCACTTTATATGTTAGTAAAATTCCTAGTGCGATGTGACCATATAAACCATGTATCTATAGCGAAACAGTGGTTTGAGTACTGCCTTAATGCTCTATTGTCTCACAGAATTAGTACAGTTATTTAATAGGGTGCTGTGCTCAAGATAATGTGCCTTGTTTCTCTCACCTGGGAAAATTAGCTAATACAGAGGTATGGGGATGTACAGTCTGGGTACCTCTGTGCATAGTGCTCTGCACTGAGGAGTCTAATCTACAAAGGCTTTTTCAACTTGCTGTCTGAGAAATTAAACCCAAAACAATGTTTCTCATTCAGTCTGGCACCTGGAAGCTATTAACATGATGTGTACCCATACAAAAATGTAAATTGTCTTCTTTTTTTCAGGGAATAATTTAGATCTAATCAGAGCAGGTTACTTGAAGGTAAACTCTTAGAGAGTTACCATAGTGAATTTCACAATCCTACATACCCAGCAACACAAAGAAATGGACACAGCTGGAAAACAAGTCAATTAAGAGAATGAGATCCTATTTCCCAATATCTTTATATAAAAT
>WUAM01000049.1:316976-336634 GCA_024336885.1 Actenoides hombroni
CCTCCACTCACTCCCCTCATCCTGATTACTGCCTCTGGACTTACGTGGGCAGGATGCAGGGGCCCTCTGTTCCTGGGTGCTACCAGAGGGGTGCCCCTGTTTCTGTTTCAGGGGGGCCAGAGCCTGGCTCCACCAGTCAATCTCCTGCATTAAATAGTTTATAAATCAGTGTTAATACTAATAATCAGTTAACTGATGCTTTTACTCTTCTGTTTTAAGAACTCAAGCATCTTTAACAGATTGGACTTCTTTAGGACCCTGGTTTACATTACTGTTAAAAAAAGAAACTGGTTGAATTGACAAAGGATCTTAGCATAATGGTAAATTTGTAAGTGCTCATAAAGAAAATGTGATTTTTAAATCTGGCTTTTAAATTATACCTAAAACATTTTCAAAATAAAAAATAAAATAAAATTGCATATTACAGTTACGCTATTAATATATGTTTCTATCCTTTTTGGAAATATGACCCTGGATCATCTTTCCTTTCAACAGGAGTATTCACTGATAGAGCAGATGAAATGCTTGCAGTAGATGCCCATCTTTACTGCAGTGTCCAGTGATTGCTTAAAGCCATATTCAAGTAAATGTGTCAAATCTTTTTTTTTTTTTGTATTAGGAACTTGAGATCTTTTTTTGCTATACCAATGTGTTAATACAGAAAATGAGAAATATTTCTGTAAATAGTGTAAACTAAAAGAAATAAAACTGAATAAAAATGATAACAGTAATATAAAACTTAGTATAGAATGTGATATGCTTTTTAATCAAAACCGTTACAGCATGGGTTGTGACATTGATTTATAAGAACCAAAACATATATTGACAGTCTACAGTGCAAGATCATTAAAAAAACAGTGCAGAGAAAAATCTAAAATAAACAATTCAGTGTAGGTGGTTCATAAATGGGTGAAATATTTAAATTAATACATCCATTTAATCACTAAATGTAATTTGCTCATTTATTCTTTTCTCATGATGCATATAAAACGGAGACCTGCCTCTGTGTTTACTTGTGTTTTATACTTAAATATATAAACCCCATGGGTTCTCAGTTCAGTAGATATTCTGCAAGGATCCCAGTGTTTTTTGCTGGCAGTACTGATTATTTCTTGAAACTGGAGCAAGTATAGCAGGGATGCTTGCCTCCTGCAGTCCTTTGTGTAAAGCAAGTACTGGAAAAATAATCTTTTCAAGGCAAGTGCATCGAAATTGACATTTCATATCTTCATGTTTGACCCCCAGTATTTCTTGGATTGTTTTATCTTTGTCACATTCTTGTTAGTTTAATACATCAGAGTTTAATACATCAGAGTTTAATACATCAAGGGCATAGAGACTGGAATGACAACTGAAGAAGTATTAATGCCAAGAAAACTATCAATCCATTTCTCATCAAAGTATGTTCCTCATGTTCATTTAAGACTTAAGGGTAATTGGAGGCAAACTTTGAGATTTTAATCACATAATATCTAGCATTTTCACAACAATTTAGAAAGACTTAGAAAATTCTTATTAAGCCTAATTCTAGAGAGGACTTCCACCTTCTTTTTTTTTTTAATAAAATAAAAGGGATGTAATGCAGAATTTTGGATGCAAATCAGAGAAATTTATACTACTATAAACTTACTAGAAGCAAGTGTATTGTTTTAGTCCCTTTACTGCTTATCTATCACTTTTTTAAAACTACACTCTCTCATTCTCCTTTCTTCTTCTTGAATAAGATATCTGAATAGTAGCCTCTTATTCACAGTGACTCCAGTTACTTCCTGGTAACTGGTGTCATTTCTACGGGAGAATATCACAGAATAACTCAATTTTCTATTTTCCTTCTTGTATTTAAGTAACTCAGAGAATTACTCAGTTGCTCTTCCTGTTGAGTGGAAATCCTGAAATGAACTGTTTGTGTTACAGTCAAAATTATTCTTGGTACAACCAGCAGTCTTCAAACATAGCACAGTGGGATTAGCAACACCTCATTTTCAGAAAAGCTTAGATATAAAAATATAAAGAAGTCCCTGATACAATTAACAACTGAAAGAAAACATGGCTGACATGAAATTGAATTCTGGATATAAAACGGTTCTACTTTGTAAATAAACTATAGGACTCAATATCTGTTGTTGATGATGGCTATATGATGTAAGGATATGTTTTCAACTTATTTCCTTTCAGTCTCCACCTTTTTTTTGTGCACATGTAGGTCTACTAAAGTGAAACCGGTGTATCTTCTGACTGATTTTTTACAGGGAGTAATCAGCACAGATTTATGAAGAAGAAATCATGTTTGACAAACTTACTAGCCTTCTGCGATGAGATGACTGGTGTGGTGAATGAGAGGAGAGGAGTGGATCCTGACTTTATTGAGCTTTTTGACACTGGCTCCATAAACAGCCACAGTGGCTGGAAATACGGCCAGTGTGGTGGACAGGTTGAACAGCCATACTCAAATCCAAGTGGAGAAAAGTTCTCTAGAGGTTGATACTAAGGACAGTACTATTTGGCATCTATATTAATGACCTCAGATATATAAACTTTATGACTATGACTGTATGTATTGACTGTGCATGACCATAGTCAATGCAAAACTTGTTCATAGAGCTCATGGACCCTACAATCACTGCAGCTGCTGGCTAATAATTTGTGTCCACTCCCTAGGCTTTATTGAGTGTTTACCTAGATGTTCATTACTTATAATACTTAGACAGCAAGCCCACCTAGACATAAATTGTTACCTGTACATATCTTAATCTTGAGCTGAATCCCATCCATGGAAATCATATCTCAGAAGCTATAACTTCATATTAAAAATTAAATTAAAATAAAATCAGGATTCAACAGTTGTGATCTCTGCTCCCTGACATGGAATAAGTAAAAAGTAATTTGTTTTCAATTCAATAATCTAATCACGACTGAATTGTACATCAGTGTTTGTTGGTGGGTCATGTTAATAGTCACGGCTGTGAATATTAGCTGTGTCTCTTTCAATTCTTGACAAAGAGAATTGGAGTTCCTTCAGGACAGCTTTACATCTGTGGATTTCTCTAAACTCTGTGAGGCATCATTTTAGTGGTGGTGGCACTCCATGTCTTGCTTGCTTGCCCTACCCTTCATTCCACTGTGCAGTCATTTCATCATTACTGCCAGTGAGTTCTGCTCTCTCCCTAACCTTTTTTGCACCCCCTTGTCTGCAAAATGACTGTTTATATCTTCTTTACCATAGGTTTATTGTATCTTCTTCTGTATAGGTGTTAGAACATGAATACCTTTAACAGATATAGTTCCTGTGTACAGTCATGTTGTATTTTTACTCCCTCTTTTTTTGGTTCTGCCTCAGGATGGACCCCTATGGCACTCACTTCAAATTTTACCTATGTCATCACCCACATTCCGTCAGCACCATTCTGGATTTTATTTTATTCATCTCCAGTGTATTTCATTTGACATTTTTTGTCAAGGAAATTTGCCATGAGTTATTCCTGGTATTTTTTCTCAATGTGTGCTGTATGAAAAGTTATTTAGCACAGGGTCCTGCAAAAAAACCTGTGCAAAACTGTCAGTTTAAAACATTCTGTTGATCATTTGGGCTTGCATACTGTGGGTGGCATTTGGGGGCTGGTTTGTTACTGACAAAATAAAAAAAAAGTTGTGCCTTTTACAAATGAAAACACTGCTACATGACAACAGGTTGAAAGATTGAAATGAAGATTGAGTACTTGTATTTTTATCGTGAAACACCTACATGATATCAGCAGCAGTCATGCTACTTTGCTAGGCTGACCTTATTCAGTTTATCTCAGAGTGAAACTGCGGTTCCTTGTCCCTCCCTAGGCTTCTGTGTTGGTAAAAGTAATGTGTGTCAATAAATTTATAGTGAAAAAATCTTAAACTTGTTTTTTAAGTAGTGGAGTCTAATCCTTGTTTCTTCTTGGGAAACACTGGAATAGTGACCGCGAGAAGCTAATCACTGCTATTGGAGTACTCTGACATGGTGCTCCCAGCACTATCCATGGGGAGTAATCAGTCACTGGGTCTCATGGGAAACCCACTGGTACAAGTCATCCCAAGAAACTGCCTTGCAGACTAATGGAGGTTGCTGCCTACAGAGTAGAGGAACTGTTATGGGATGGAGGGAGAACAGAATTTTGGGATTGTGTAAAATACATTAGCAGATATTTTAAAGGGATTTTTTTTTTGGACTTGATCACTGCAAGCTATCCTACATTTCTACTAAATCCCAGCTCTCTGTTTTGTGGGTATATGTGGATGCTGCAGAAATTCAGCCTGGACTGGCTGGTGATAGACTGAGATCTGATTACTAGCAACTGGAGTAGAACTACAAGACTCAGAGGCTTGAAGGTCCAAGGTTGCAGCAAGTCAGGAAGACATAGGTCTTGAATCAGCTACTGAGTAGATAGAGTGTCTAAGACCAGATTCTAGCGAGACCCATAATTTGTGTATATTCCACTAGCAGATTTGGATCCTCAGCAGCCAGAGAGGAGGATCAGCACTGGACCATTCACGTTGTTTGTGCTTGTGTGGGTGTTCTTTTTGTTTAGGTGGATGCCATAAAGACCCTGTTTTCTGTCTATGTTGACCTGCGTGTCTGACTATGTGTTTAAGGTGTGTGTGTGCGTGCGCACAAATGCATGTGTACATGTTGGGCTTAAGCTTGACACTGCCAAGAGCTGGGGACACAGCACTGCTGCAGTGCTGCATCTACATGGCTGGATTAGGAGAACATTCTTGGTCCTGCCAACCTCAGGGTAGGGCAATATCTAATACACAGACACTAACAAATTAACATGTATCTGCCTGTAATCCAAAGCTCTGGAAAAGTAAAAGAGAGTCACAATTCCCACTAAATGTAGTTTAAGCAAATTCATTTCACTTACAATTAATTTTTTTAGTCTTTATTTTTTAAAAAAATTTAAATGGTCTCTACAGTTGCTTGAAATAAAGTATGATTTACTGTTGTTGGGCACAGTTCTTTGATGAGGCCAAACAGGAATAATCCCATGATCTGTGACAAAGAAGGAAGGAAACAGATACACAGAAAACATAATTTACTTTTTTTTAAGTGCAAGTCTTCTCACAAGCCCATAGTAGATATAAATCTGTTAAACATTCAGAAGTTTGTTGTTGTATTTTATGAATATAAATAAAGATTGGAGCATTCCTTCTTAGCTTTTTCTTTTTCTTTCCATGTTGAGCTCATAGGGCCTGGAGGTCATGTTATCAGAATGTTTTTAGGCTGCACACAATTACCCTCAACCCTGTAAAGCATTGCACAGCAGGAGAGTATTTATGACCTGTCACAATGAAAACCACTGTCTTATGCAGCCCAACAGGAGTCCAAGTATAATGCAGTGGTTTTGAAGAATATGGAGGTACAATGTAGGGATAACATATTTAAACATTACATTACTACACTTTTGAACATAACTTTCCAATCCGTATTTTCCACTCAGAAGTTAAGCTGCATGTGTCCTTGGCAGGTTGCTAAAGTGGGAATTCTATTTATCTACTACCTATTATTTTCTTAGCAAAACTATCAGCCTACATTTCATTATTTGTAGGGATTATTAACCTTAACTACTGAGATCCAAGGGCACTTCACAAGGCGTTGCCTCATGGTGTCCGACAATTTGTTTTAATTTTTTAATTTTTTTTTCCTTTAAAAACAACCTATTACATAGTTTTACAGTAAGTTCAAGGTAAGTCTCCATGCACCAGAAGTTGTTCAGGTTATGTATATAATGAAATGCATACGCATATGAAAATAAGAAGTCCATTAAAGTGACATAGTATATCAGAAAGAGGTGTTTTGCTTGATAGAATAGCCCTTTCACAATATGGCTAACAAATATTGACATAGTAAATGCAGAATTTTAATGTCATTTAATGACTCCCTTAAAACACTTTTCCACCAACAGTATTCCCTTCATTCCTCCAGTAAGGCACGTAAAGGGGACTAAACCCCAAAATTATAAAAATAAAGTGGAATGCAGCAAAGTGTGTTCTCAATTTCTTTTCTCTCTTTTTGATGTTATTTTGCTGATGTCTTTCTCTTTATGTTTACAATCTTGTAGATTTTCAGAAATGATTTCTTGGTTCAAATTCTTGAGTGCTTCAAATTCTTGGGTGCTTCATATGAAACACTTTTCATGAAGCTCTTATTTCCCCCTCTTTTTTTTTCTTTTTCTCCAGGGTTTGAAAATCTTTCATTTTAAAATTGTAAAATCCAAATTATGACATACTTCTAAAGTATCAGAATGTGTAATTTTTTCCCATTAGTTTTGATATCATAGTAACTTTTTGTTTTGAGTACTTCACGCATTTGTCTGAAATCCATCATGCCCAGCATTAGTATCATGACTTTAGCATCAGAATGCATCACATACTGATAGTTTATCCAAGCTGTCAATGATTTACATCCAATCAAGTAAATATCCTACAATCCTAAACACTCTCTTTAATTTACAAGGAGATAGAATATCTCTTAATGATTTTGTCTGAGCGGACTAACAACTTTGAATCAGTGTTAGCTGTCACTTGATTAATTACATACATAAGGCAGCTGATCACAGAAATTTTCCACCTTTTCCCTTTAGTATTTGTATTTGTTCTTCACAATTTGTCATGGTCACTCAATGGCTGAGTGCAATGAAGTTAGCAAAACAGACCTTAGCAGGGTGTTAAATACTGGGCAAAACATAGAACTTGTTTAGTGCAGTATATAGAAGAAAGAGAGTAAAGATATTGCTATTTTTGAAATTAATTTTTTTTTTTGTTGGCTTGGGAGAGGTAGTATTTCTCCTTTAAAATGCAATTACTATTATTTTTTTTTTGTAATACTTAATGATGGTGATCTTTTGCTCTTATCACTACCCACTTAATAACCTTTTCTCATCTTGTTCTTAATGATATCTGACTTAATGTTTTGGGGTTTCTTTCCAACATAAGTATTATGCTTAAAAACTGTTACATGCTCAGTAACAAAACCCAGCATTTGTTCTGTTACTGCAAAACTGATTAGGTAGCATTTTGCAGGTCACTCTGGTCCACTGTAAGTAGCATTATTCTATGACTCTTTAAGGGCACTTTATGTTTATGGTTGATCAGACATGTTGCCAAGATTAAGGAGGAAAACTATGGATGAAGGGAGAAGAGACTTTAGGGTAAGTGTGGTGCATCACTGCAGTAAGCTACAACCCGTTTTGTGGAGAGGGCTCAGGCACCCATCCTCAGTTTGTAAAGCTCACCTCCTCTGGGATAGCATGGTTCTTCATCCCATGCTCTCAGTGTCTGCTCAGAGATACCTAGTGCTCCTAGCTGTTCTTAAAGCTTTAGGTGTAGTACTTCTTTCCTTAGTGTCTGACCAAGATGTGACTCACCAGAAAAGCAAGCTGCTACATTTAAAATCTAGACATGTTTGAGGTAAAAGTAAGTAGGAAAAGGGAGGAATTTTGTGAAGGCATTTTTCGTTAAAACTTTTTCCTGGTTGACAACACCCATTATCAAATATTTGAATCAACCAGCTTGCTTCTATTGCTTTGTAAATCTGTTAGATATATAATAACTATGCTGACTGAAATGCTCATTTAACCAGTCCAGCTCTTAGTGGCCATGAATGACCTGCTGAGTGGCAGTGTTCTTTTGTAGGAGACCAGGTATAACTGTTGGTAGTTCATTCCCTTCTGACTTTCATTTTGAAACACGTTACTCCTTAAACAGGAAGGATCAGCACCCTAGACACACATCCTATGTACATATCCATATGAACCCTTCAAGTTATCCAGCTGGTAATATTAGGAAGAACTCCTAGTGCTTGATTGGAGACAATTGTAAGCTTGCTTTCCATTCATAGATGTCATTGAACTATTTATCTGCTGCTGAAGTCTCAAACAGACCTGTTCCTATTCTCCTGCTTTTCTCTGTGATTATGACATCCCTTGATACATTCTGCAGGGATGCCAACAGAGGACAAAATGTCTCAATATGAAGATGTAGATGACTGCAGGCAATGTGACCTTAACAAATACATACAAAAGCTGTCTATATAACCTGTCTTGTCATCAGAATGCTTTGCAAAATATGACAGCTACCATACACATAAATATAAACCAAATAGATACAACTAAGTCATGCATTTTCTCTTAACTCTATGAAGAAGGATTTCTGGTGTGCTTACTGTTGCTAGACACAAGGCAGCATTATAATAAGATGGTGTGGAAGTAATGGAAATAGTTCAGACTGCATGTTTGTTCTTTGTTTGTTAGCTTGTTTGTTAGCTTGTCTGTTTGTTTGTTTGAGGAACAACACAACAAGCCTACATCATGCACACCAGGGTAAGGAGTTGAAATCTGCACTAGGGTAATGGCCTGTTGAATGGAAAAACGTGTTTTGGAGGTTGTTGAAAACGAGGAATTCTGAATTAGAGCATCACAAGTTAATGCTTAAAAAAACCCCAAACAACTACATCTTCAACTATTTATAAATAAAAGAAAAATAAATACATCTAAGAAAACAGGATGTGAGGACATCCTTCAAATTGAAGTGATAGCAGTTCAACTTCACCATTTATTCTTTCTCACAGTGCAAGACAAAACTCAGCCTAATTGTGCTGGAAGTCAAATTAAAAGGCAGATAAAGAAAGGATTAAAAGGTAACAATTTTTTACTTAATATTCAGTCAGGTGACAAACATCACTGTTAAGGACTAATGGAGAGTCAAGAGCTTAGTAGGAGTGAAAAGAAATCAGGCATTTTTATAAATAAGGTTATCTATGGTAGTTACGCTAGCTGTGGTAAAAAAGAAACAGGTGAATCTCATGGCTTATGCACTGATTTCAGGACCACAGACTTTTAAAACCTTTGCCAGTGTGGAAATTTTCTGCTCATATTGACTGCCTAGCTGAGCTAGGAGCACCATTGCTCTAACTTGGTATGTCGATTTTTGCAGAAGTTTTATACCACCATAATGCAGTGAGGTTGAGCAGTGGTGGTGGTATATGAGGGACATGAAAGTTTCAGTGTATTTTAAGGTAGCTAAACAGAGTGGCAAACATAAACCAGATCTCTGACTAGCAGGCAGATAATATCTGCTTTTGTGATTTTAATGAAAAATTAATCATTTGCCATTTGGACTAAAACAGCATAGTGTTTATTGTTGACCTTTTTTTTTAATTTTTTTTTTTTTTAACATTCTGTAACTGCTACAATTGCTTTAAAGGGCTTTTAATAACTGAGCTTACAAACCACCTTAAAATGAGTAGTGACACATTTCAGGAAGAAATAAGTGACCCTGAACTTGTCTGATGATGGCACATAGCTCCAGACTATTTTAGCATTGTTTATTATGGGGTTATTTCCAAATATTTTTTCCTTTAATTGAGATTTTTTTTTCCTTTGAATATCTTCCTTTCTTTTCAAACTTTCCATTTTATATTTTTTAAGCAAATAGTATTGAAATCCTCCAAATGCCTTACATCTCATATAAGCCTCTTTATAGAACCATGGAAAAGGTATGTATTTCTGCAATATATTTGCCTTTAAAATTACAGTGTTGCTACAAACACTGTGATAAACTTTTTGAAAGCTTTTTCTAACTGCTATTCTTTCTCCCTGACTGGATTTTTTTTATGAACAGATAACACTGATATGAAAACTAAAGCTCTCAAATAAAATTTTTTGCAGCAGAGATTTGTACATGCTCTTTAAACTTTTATTTCCCACAATGGATACTGAAGCTTTAAATATTAAAGTGATTATAATATTGCACAGAAAAAGACAGAAGGTTGACACCTTCTTATATCTTAATATAATTCCTACAAAGTAGGAAACAGTTATGTATTATCAAGACATGATTTAGCTAGTGGCATGTCAATGAAAAATAACAAATCTGAATGCGGTGCCAGGAAGAATGTTGAGCTACTCTTTCATTATTCACTCCAATCTCATAACTTCAGTGGCATGCTATCATGAAATGCATTGTCAAAAATATATACTTCAGAATATAGTACCATTAAATATTTTATCCAATTGACAATGGTGCTGCAAAAAGACTGAACTTTAAACTGAGCCCTGTTCTTAAAAAAAAAAAAAAAAAAAAAAAAAAAAGAAGAAATTTCACTGTGTTTTCCAGCTCTGTTTTTACAGATAAAAGTTTTCTGTCAGCAATTTCTTTTCAAGTAAAGTGAAGCAAATATCTCTCTCTTTCTCTGTTTTTTGGTGTTTTGTTTGATTTTTTTTTTATTTTCATGAGGATACTAGAGACAGTCTCTGCCCCTGTAGAGAGGTTGCTGAGTTTCCTAAAACATGGAAAAGAACTCTTCACTCTGATTGCTGGCATGCAGATTCAACCTCTAGTTAGCATTGTTTTTTTATAAAGTCAGAATATTTTCTTAGATTGACAGACAGTAAGGAAATCCTGATTTACAAAATGTGATATGCAGATCATGCAAGGGAGAGAGAACATACCATAATTAGTAGTTCAGGATTCCTTACGTCTTTAACTCTTATTAAATCAAAATTACTCTATTCTACATTAGTGTCTTACTATGTAACTTCTCTGCCTGTTTATCTTGCTTATGGCAGTTGGGACATTTGATGAAGTTCTCAGCCTTTTTAAACTAAAAGCCAAGTACTTTGTCGGGATGATCTCTCCTACCCTATTCTTTACCACTGAGACTTGTGTGCTTTATGGCTACCAGCACATTTTAGAAGATTGTCCAAAAGCCTTTAACAGACTACATTGCATCCAGTACAGTCAGAGGACAAGAGAATATTCACTGTTCACATCAGCAAGTAACCAGATTCCTATAAATCTGTAGTCAAGATTTTTTGTAAGTTGTGTGCAAAAGCAGTTTTTTAAGAAGGATAATACTGACATGGCTTTATGTCAGTTTGAGAACTTTCTCAAGTACAAAGAATAACGTAGGAAAAAGGGTTTTGTCTGAACATCTGGCAAGTCAGTCCTGAAGGATACTATGTAGAATGTCCAAACTTGACTCCTCTGCTCAGCCAAGTTTACATTCCTGTGAGTGTGAATTTGTATTATTTAGTATAACCTTAAAAAGTAAACACATATAATCTTTCAACTTGTGTATGGAAAAGAGTCCCTAACTCTCTTAATCACTCATATAACCTAAAGTGTAGCCAGTTAGTGACTGTGTGCAGAGGAAAATTTAGAAATTTTGTTCAGTTAGACAGCTAATCACGTATAAATTGTATATATGTGATATATACAGGACAAATAAAAGTTGCAGAATGCATGGTCTGGAGAGTCTTGCCTGACTAGCTGAGAATGCCTCCACAAGGAAGCTTGCAGAAAAAAACACCTGTTAACACTCTTTTAATGGTGACTGACATCCTGTCCAGGAGATTTCTGCTTGAGCTGTACCCTGTTCCAAGGGTCCAAAAGCATTGCTGCAGTTGGTCATGTAATAGAACTGCATCATGGTGGAACATGGAGTGAGAGATTTTCTATTTTACTACCTAGATACTATATTTTTATAGCTTTTAAAATAAAGGCTAGCATGTCAAAACCACTATTTCTTTCACTGTTCTCATCTACTGAGTTTTTACTTCCCAACAACTTTCTGCAATGTAATTTTCAATGAGCTTGAATTTTGCACATTATAGATGATTACAGGCTTTTTTTGGGATAGGATGCAGCTGACTAAGTTTTCATAAAACTAAGGGTGACTTCTGTCAACATCTTTTCTTGGTAGCAGGTATACTTCGTGTTGAGCAATGATTCTCTAGGTGGTATATTGTTCTATCTGCATTATTCTATTAATAAACCATGTGTTGCTATGTCTGGGCTCAGGAGCTGTTAATTAGTACTCAGTAAGTGAGAGACCTTTTTGAGGGCTTGAGAGAGAACTTTAATTGAAAATTATTGTAAGGCTTTTTGCTTGTACAACCTTTTTGCCAGGTCAGAAATGTGTGAAGGAGATTATAGGAAGCTGACATTTGTATTGTCTATAGAGGTATGAAAACTGGTCTTAAACAAATATCACTCCAGCCTCTGTGCATGAATCTATTGCCTATGCAGACAGATTAGGTGCACGGGGCAAGGATTTCATTTCACTACATCAGAAGCAATGAATTCCTACCTTGTCATTGCCATTTTTCACACGTTTTCAAGTTTCTCTGTTTTCAATATCTGAGTAAATGCATCTCTTCAACCTACTGCCACAGGCTGCAAAAGACAACAACAAATCTCAGCTGAGATTCACATCTAATGAAAGCATAAAAGGTAAGAGTTAATATCCACAGCCTTTACCCACAGGCTTTGCATGTTTTGGAACAAGCTGCGACAATGACATGGTATTGTTTTTACCTTCTTTGTGGTCTATCTTTTTTGTGGGCACTGGGGGAATTTTCCGGCAAAAAATATTCTGTAGGAGAGGACACCTTCAGTAGCACTTTTGAACACCTTCAATACCTACTAAGCTTTTCCTAGCTAGTGAGTTGTTATAAGATTCCTGCATTTTCTGGTCACGGTTTAGACAACAGGCTAAATGACTTACTGTAACTGTGCACACAGAACACCCAAGTACCAATGTGTACCAATGTACTTGGTACAATTAGAAGTGTGAAAATGAATACACTTGTCTATAAGCACGTGTTAACAGTGTAAACAAATTAATTCAGTTTATGTTTGCGTCTATTATGTATTTGGCTTTTGCAGCACCTTCTAAAATCTTGTTTGGCCACCCTGGAGATAAAGAAGATAAATGCTCAGGATTACTATATACAGGTGTTCAAATGGGCTTTCAAAAGCAACTTTTTTTTTCCTTGGTATGTCTATGCCCACATGACAGCACATAGTGTTACTTTTAGTAAAATAGTGGAAGTAATTAGTTGGTTTGCCTACCACAGGGTGCCAAAACTGTTCCGAGGATGGGCTAGCTGTGTACTAGCAATAGCCTGTGCTGTGTGGCTGTAGCTGGTGTATTCCTCATACCACAAGCAGAAGAGGCCTATGTTAGCAGCAGTAACTGTAGTGGACACGTGCCCTTAGAAATGTGGAGTTACATTTAACCAGTCAGGCAACAGAGAGAGGGGGGTATCACATCACATGTTGAACTGTGTTCTGATAACAAGCATAGCTTGGAAAGAAAACTTCACAGCAGGGCAAGTGTTTCTTAAGCTCAAGTGTGGTTTCTACTCTAGGATGAAGTAATGTAAAGGTGACAAGAACGTGTTGGCTTGGGTATGGTAAACTACTGGAATGCATTTGATGACATAATTACAGTCTGTTTGCAGGAATAAAGAAAGCTCTGTTAGCATTAATCTGAGCAAGGTTAAGCTGATGCAGAGAATCTAATTTTTTTTTTTTAATGTTATCTGGACGTATTATTCCATCTTGTATATACAAATATTTAGCAGAGCATCTACCCATTGGTAGTATGAAGATCTGGTAACAGTCACAAAAACACTGTTGTTCACAATGCAGTTTGCCTTCTATTTACAGTGTTTTATCAGTGGAAACTACTCTCTAAGCAAAAAAAAAAAGTGAACTAAATAATTCTTCAATGATGATTATATCCTACAGTGTTTTTCTGATATCCATAAAGTAAAAAAATAATCAAAACAAACCAAATAAAAATTGTTTTTACAATGTATTTTTTATTACTAATACAATTACAGCAGTGATTAAATGTAATGCCATGCTCAAGGGACTTGGGTATATGGGTGTTAGCAGAGAAAGTGGTTACCCTTTTACCCTTACACTGTTTGACTCAATAAAACGAAATTGGAGTTGTAGGAGGATAACAAGATTATTGTAGAGTCATCATTTCCTGCAGCATTTATCCTTTAAATTTGACCTTTGCAGAAGTTCATTATGCCAAAATTGATAGATCATGCTCATAGGAAAAAATCTTGTGGAATACCTGAGAGCTATTGAGCTAACTAGCTAAACAACTTGAGACAGTGAGTGTGTGTATATATGCTGCAAGACCTGTCACAGTAGCTTCCTTTTTATTACCATTTGTGAAAATAAATACAGATTTAGTTATGATGGATACTAGCACAGTGTTTGAAAAAGATGGAAGGAAGTGACAGAAATATGCCACTCCTATGTAAAGACATGTCACCAAATCTTCATAGCAGTGAAAAAAAGTAGATTTTTCCTTTTTTTTTTTTTTTTTTTTTTTCTTTTTCTCTATTCCTGGTCTAGATAACCGATGGAGTGCAAAACAACAGGAACTAAAGAAGACTGATGTGATACTTTCAGTGGAATGGAAATACTGTATTAAAAAAATACCCTCAGTTCAATTAGTCCCACCAAAGAAGCTGCTTTCAAGACTTCAATGAGTGGCAAGCTTTCAGAATTTGCTTCTGAATTACAGAATATCCATGGTACAAGTACCTTCAAGCAATTGTAATACACCCACCTTTAGAATCCAAAGGTCTGAATTAGTCACTACATCAAATTTGGATTTAAAGTCCAAATCAACTGTGCCATGACCATCTCAAGACATCTCAGCTCTCTTCAGCAATAATGACTGTCATACACAGGTGTCTATCATCCAGATTATAGCTTCTGTAAACAACCATATTGCTGTCCAATTTATTGTAAACATGCCACCCCCTATTCACTTTAAAGATTAAATGTTTTAATCAGCTAGTTCTTTTGTGAGATCTAACAGTCTACCTGGGATAGTAACTCTTAGAGTGTTCAGAAACCTCTTCAGCTGACTCATTCTCTACTGAGAACCTTAATAACTAATTTTTAAATCTAGTTTATTGTTATTGCCTACCTTTCTTTGTTATTCCCTACCTTTCTTTTCTGAAGTTGAAATGACAACACCAAGCTGTAACACAATCCATCAGTCTGTATTAAAGGATTGGGAAGAGGTTGTAAACCAAAAAAACACTTTAAACCTTGAAAGAATTTACATGTTCAGTGATCAAAATGCTTATTACTCTCTCCCTCCTATTCTCCCCTTCAAGTTAAGGAAAAACTCCATGCTGTTTCTGTAAAATGACAGCACCAGACACACCCTTTAACACACCGAAGTTTTGGTGGATGCCTTGCAGTAAAGGCAGCAAATAAACATTGATGTGTCTGCGTGTTTTGGAAACAAACAAAGGGAATACAACAAGTAAACTGAAGTGGCAGTGTGCTGATTTGAACTTCCAAAGCAGAAAAAAGAGAGACAGGACACACTGAATGTGCACCTGCCTATTGGTAATTGGGGCATTCAGCAGACAATCCCATGACTGAATCAGTTTTAACTTTTTATTGTAATATTTACTGGTGGCCTATAAAATTGATTAATATTCATTTGTTGTGAGAACTATTATCTTTTCACTTTTTTTCAGATGAGTAACTTTTATAAACACTCAATATACTGATTCATTATGTAATAAGTACAATATAGCTCAGACCTCTTTTTATAGACATGTTTTGAAAGATGTAGTGGATGTCTGACTTGGATTTTTAGAATGTAATACTAAATGCTAATACTAATGCTTTATATTTTCTTCTCAGTACATATAGATTATATTACAAATGAAGAATCCCATGTTAATTCCTGGAGACCAGGTATTTCAGATTCTTATTTGCCTGCATTAGGGTACTCCTTGTGAAAATGAGCTTGTGAAATTGAGATCTCTGTCAGTTTCATTCTTGTATTAAAATTAAATGCCTTGCAATTTCACATATTAAAATTAGCTGGGGTGAGACTGGTTCTGATAAACATCTTTGCAGGCTTGGTTATAAAATGTAGATCAAATCTCTTTCAGCAAACTTTAAAGCTCTCTGTGCTGGGACTTATACTAAGTTTCTTTTAATTTCATATTTCTTTTGGGGGTTTTTTTCTGTCTTATATAATAAAATTTATAATTCATAATTATTTTGATTAAAATTAAAGATGGTTTTAAAACTAAGATGACAGAAGATTACAGAATAGCTGAGAGTGACAAATATTAATTATTATTTGAGATAATGGGACTGTATCTTGGGGCTATATCATACTTAAGCATTTATCGCCTCCTCAGTGGATACCGAGGATTTCTGATGGGGATGTTATTCTGGGGAGAACAGTGATTGTGGAAAAGCATCCTTGATGAATTCTTAGAGAATTTTCTTATGCAGTTCAAGGTTTTTCCTTTTTCTTTTGCTACCTGAAAATCTACGTATTTTAATTCCAGGTGAACATAGCACAGTTTAAAAAAATATGAAGAAAATATGAGTAAGTGTGTTTTAGTCACACATTTATTTTCTCATATATGCATCAGAATGGTAAAACTATTATGACCTGAGGAATTGTTTCTTCATTACACCAGAAAACCATTGTACTGATTCCTCATACATGATAATATTTTGAAGGACTACCAGCCAAAAGCAACAGTCATAGACGTCTAACTATTCTTTTGTGTACTTGTTCCTAGGATCTTCATTTTCTTGCAAAGAATGATACTGCAGTCTAAGCTTTTCTGCATTAACCTACAGATCACTAAAAAACTACCACTTTTATATGAAGTTGTCATATATTTAAGAAGTCTCTTATTTTTCTACCTTGACAAAAGGTTCAGACTGAGTTTCTTCTCCTGTAATTAGTAGCCAAAACCCTTTTTTATTTCCAGTGTCTTGTCTAGAATGGCAAAGGTGGGCTGATCATATATGTAGGCTGTCTTAGCAAGAAAAAAGCCATCAGACTGAGGGATTCATTATACCAAGTGTATTACTCCAGAATATAAAAAAAACTTACAATAGAGAATTTTCCTGGGTTTAATCCCTTCCAGTGCAGTGAAAGGGGTCTAGGGAACTTATGTTGTGAAGATAAAAATAGGGCATCACTGTAGTTAAAATGAAGACAATCCCCAAGTTTATATCAACTGGGAAGATTTTGGCTGTTTTGGGGAATACTCTACAGAAGCAAAACTTCAGAAGAAGGAATTCAGGACTTTAGCTTACCTCTTAATGTTTTTCCTTCCAGATGACAACAATAGAAAACTTCGCTTTTGTTTTGAAGTTCTTAACGTACATGTAGCTAAACAGTTGTAGCTCTTTTTATGACTGAAGCATCAAAAAGGCCCATCAGATACAAGGAACTGGATGACATTTGTCACATTGTTGTCAGTGTTGTTACCTTTTCCTCTTTTACATATCTGTATAACTGACAGCAGTTATGGTTTACATACACAATTCATACACAGCATAGTGAAGTACTTTCTTTTTTTGACTGGTGGCTGCTAATCTTTCTATGACTTCTGTAATTATTTTGTGTCCTCTTGGTATTATTTTTGCCTTAAGGAATACAACAGTCTTCCTTTGGGAATGGAATAGACAGAAAGTCAGTGATGGACATTGTCTGCCACAGGGAAGCACTAAGAAAGATATTTTCTTATGTTTTAGTATTCTGGGTTGCTATACATAGCTATTAAAAAAACAGGGAGAAGATGGTGTCCAAGCTGGGCCTATGTTAATGCAAACTGGTGAGAATTTTTCTATGAATAAAAGCCCTTTACCTGAAAAATGTTGCAGTTTTAACAAAGCAGAGTTGTGCATATGTTGGTTTTTTTGCAGTATTTTCAGCTGTGGAACACTGTGATTTTATCTTCAGTTCAGTATTCATTCAATTCTGTTTAATTTTATTCCACATTTATGTTGGAATCACTTCTCTATTTAAGGTGTTTTGAGGTTTGCCCATGTTGGAAGTAGGACTGTTTGGGTTTTATTCACCCCTAAATGATAGATCAGAAAAGCACATATATTACAGTTCATGGAAGCATTATAGCCTCTATAAACGTGTCATTCTTGAATCATTATTTCTGTTCAGCACAGAAATCTAGACTCTCTGTATGGTCAAGGGCTATATAAATAGGCCCCTCAGAGACAATTCATTCAATGCATACAGACACTTTGGGAGGGAGAAGGGCTTGCAGGAGTTACCTCTGCCTTCTCCTATCCCTGACTGTAAGAAGGACCTGGGTGGCTGATTTAAGCTAGCCACAGAAAGGCAGGTGAGTGGGATCCTCCCCAGGTGCCTCCGCTACTTCTGGAAAGTGAGATGCTCCTGAGAAGGCTGGATCCATCACCAAAATGAAAGAATGAGAAAATCTGTGCCTAAACTAAAGCCCTGAGCTAATCTCGTTACATCTGAGCCAGATGACTATGAACCTGTAACAGCCTGGTCATATCAAACTCCCCTGTTTCCCAGTGCACTCCGGCACCAAATGTTTGGCAATGTCTGTGTATTGATTGCTATCACAAGAATACTTACAAAAAAGTAAGTGTCTTGTTCTATGGCTTCTTCTCCCAGCTCTGCTTTGATTCCCGCCCTGCATGTTATATGTGATATGTTTCTCAAGAATAAGTTAGTTCTTTTGCTTGAAGGAGTTCATGGACTGCAATTTGTCCTTATGGAGCTATAGTAAATGCTCAGCATCTTCAGCCCTATTTAATTCTTTACAGACAATGTTACTACCTTATTATTTCAGAAAAGCTTTTCCTTCTGACACGTAGCAAAATAGGCCATCTGAAGCTGTTAAGGGTTTCAGGAGTACTTTTAACACAGTACTCCCTTAAACAAGGGATTCTTCTTCACAGCTTCTCTTTTTCTTCCACCAAAACTGTTTTCAAAATACAACCAGCCCAGATGATTGCCTCACATTCACAGCAATTTTCACTTAATTTGCTTGCAGTTATTGAAATTAGCGTAGCCCTAGGAGGACTTATTCAGCACCATTTATTAGGATGTTTTGCCATGGAATAAACTGCAGTCCTTCCAGTTTTGTAACATGAGGAGTGTGACCATTCTTGGAGCTGGCAATACTGTTAGGAATACTAATAGGAGAATCCTCTTTCTGATCCTCACTTTGTCTGAAATTTTTGAAAGACATCCCTAATGCCTGTGAGGCACAGAAGCTTGCAGTTTCTATTTTATCTGTTTGATATTTTCCTGATGTGAAGTGTATTTGTGCAGCAAAATGACTCTCAGACTTTTCCAATATCTTGTTGCAATTAAGAGGATATACCTTTAGGTGACTGCTGTGGCTCATGAAGCTACATCCCTGTGGACAAGTAGATACCTGCCCGTGGACTTTGCTCAGACATGCTAGCATGTTTTAGTATTTTAGTTCAGTATCAGAAAAATACCTGTTTAGTAAGCCAGAAAATATAGATAGTGTTTTGCTGCCCTCCTCCGCCCGCCCTCCCTCCTTCCCCACCTCCGCCCTCCTCCTGCTGACGTCTGGCTCTGCCCGGCTGAAAACTCCGTGCCGCGGCGGATGCGGCGGCTCTCGGGAGCGCGGCAGCAGCGAAGATGGTGGCCGCTCCGTGCGCCCGGCGGCTGGCGCGGCGCTCCCGCTCGGCGCTGGTGGCGGCGCTCACTGTGCTGCTCCTGCAGACCCTCCTCGTCTGGAATTTCACCTCCCTCGACGCCGGCGAGGAGCAGCGCGGCGGCGCCGCCGGCCGCGAGAAGCGAGACCGCGGCGGAGACCAGCGGGCGCATCCGCAGCGCCGCGGACCCGGCGCCCCGCACGGCAAGGCGATGGTAGGCGCGGGCGGGGGGCGGCGGCCGCGCCCCTGTCTCGTGGCGTTTCTCCGCGCTTCTGCGGAGGGGGCCGCCCCGGGAGGCGCGGGAAAGTTGGGGCGAGGGAGGCGCGGTCGCCCGGGGCTCGCGTCCCCCGGCT
>WUAM01000049.1:342236-390888 GCA_024336885.1 Actenoides hombroni
CCAGCCTGGTCTTAAAAACTTCCAAGGATGGGGCTTCCACCACCTCTCTAGGCAACCTGTTCCAGTGTCTCACCACCTTCATGGTGAAGAAATTCTTCCTGATGTCTAACCTGAATCGACCTATCTCTAGTTTTAATCCATTCCCTCTAGTCCTATCACTGCCTGACATCCTAAAAAGTCCCTCCCCAGCTTTCTTGTAGGCCCCCTTCAGATACTGGAAGGCCACAATAAGGTCTCCCCAGAACCTTCTCTTCTCCAAACTGAACAACTCCAACTCTCTCAGTCTGTCCTCATAGGAGAGGTGCTCCAGCCCTCTGTTCATCCTTGTGGCCCTTCTCTGGACACGTTCCAGCATGTCCATATCCTTCTTGTAATAGGGGCTCCAGAACTGGACACCTCCAGGTGAGGTCTCACAAGAGTGGAGTAGAGGGGGAGAATCACCTCCCTCAACCTGCTGGCCACGCTTCTCTTGACGCAGCCCAGGATATGATTGGCTTTCTGGGCTGCAAGAGCTCATGTTGAGCTTCTCATACCCCAGTACTTCCAAGTCCTTTTCTTCAAGGCTGCTCTCATGATACTATTTTTCTCTTTTGATACTATTTGATATCATTCAACAGATTTGATCTGATCTAGAAAGGAAGGATGAACTGGATTTCATTCTGATTTGTAAATGACTTAAGCAAATTTCAATTCTACACTCCAATTTTGTTTTGCAGTATATACCTATAAATCTGTCTCCTATTGGTGGGTTTGGTACATCAATAGCATTATTCATAACAATACTGTTAATGCTGAGGATGATCAAGTTAGGTTCTTCCACGTGTGAGACATGAAAGAACAAGACTATTAACTTGTCTTTTACTTTTCTAGGCTTTATTTTACACCCTGTTTCCTGAACCTATGAAGATGACATGCTTAGCCTCTCTCTTTTTCTAAATGAAACTGAAATTTTCACATGTACATATGGCAACAGGAGTTTACCAAATATCGTGAGCTTTGGGATGGATTTGTGAGAGTGGGAAGCATTATAATAATGAATAGTTATGTCTTGTGATGAAATTGTCTCCAGGATTTGAAAGTCTAATTCTAAGAGACATAAAAGAAAAAAGGCTTTTCTAAACACCAAGTTCAAAGCTATTGTTTACACTGTATTTCATAATATTTCAACCTTTATTTTACTGCAATGTAGATCCCTTAAGGAAAATTATCAGTGAAAACATAATAAGAAAAAATATAAATTGATTGTATTTAGTGTAATACGAAAAGATAGATCTGTCAGTGTACATTCTGAAGTTGCATTATGTCTAAATGCCATCAGTGATGCTAAAGTATCACACTTTCTGAGCAACTATGTATAGTCAACAGAAGAGATGAAAAAAAAAAAGCAAATTATTGTTGCTAATGCCATGGATATAGTTTTAAATAAGCTCAGGAACCAGATGAAAATGCCATTCACATTCACATACACTTAATTTGACCAAGCTCCTGCTGTAGTACTTGTCCATCTTATCTTAATACTTTTAATAATACAGGGGTTGTGTATGTAATTTTTATGTGAGTTGACTTATTTGTTTCAGTGGATTTCTGGTTAATTTATGTTAGTGTGAAATGGGAAGGGGTGTAGAGATTTTCCTTGTTTAGGAAAGAAGAGCAGTTTGCTGTTATTAACCCATGGACACAGAAATAGATAACTGTTTACTTCTGATGTTTAATGGCAGTCTATTTTTGACACTTTTTGCCTTCTTTATTAACATAACTAACAATGATCTGTCATATTTTTTTTTAAGCCACTAATATCACACAAAGGAATCAAGGTTGAATAAGAGCATGATTAAATAGAGTTTAATGTTTGACCAAAGTTTAGATATATGTAGTAATGTTTTTCTGAACCTCATTACATGTGAGAACTGTGATTTAATGAAGGTGTCTGTTGGAAGTACAAAAACCACATTGTTCAGTTCATTCTTCTTCCTTTTCAGATTTATAATAAAATTTATATGAATTAATAACAGTGCACATATAAGTACTTTTTGTATGATTTTAAAATTAGATCCTGCAAGTTACAACGTGAAATATAGATTGCTAGTATCCAGCTCCTTCAAGTTCCTGGTCTCATTTGAGTACTTCAACACTGATACTAGGGTAAAAAAGTACCATTTTTCAATATTTGTTAGGTTCAAAACTCTGTCAGTTCTAGAATGTATTATTTCTTTATGTCTTGAGCTGTAAAATCATACAGTCTGTTAAGTATCATATTTGTATTCTTTTTTAATGATTAATTAAAATTTAGATTGCTTGTATGACTTGAGAATTCTATACATACGTGAAAAATACTGCTAAAATCTCTTTTTTCCAGAAATAGATCTACAAAACTGAGGAGATGTTAGAAATGAAAGGAAAGAGAAGAATGAGACAATGGTGGTCATCATCATACTGAATCTGAAACTTTTGAGATAAACATGGACAGAGTTCCATGGGTTTTTTTGGTTTTTTTTTACTGATAATGAGTGAAATATTTTCCAAGCTTGAACTGCAGTTTTCCAGGTCTGTTCTATATTCTCAGTTCTTGTAATACACATAATTTCCCTTCTCTAGGAATAATATCTTGCTATTATCTCATTTTCTTTGGAGATGCAACCTTTTATATTTCTTCAAGCTCTTTTTACCAACCTAAATCTACAAACAAACCTAAATTCATCTTGTTTTTCATTGGCACTGTTTTGCACTTTGTCCTTGGAAGAACCAACATAAAATAAAAATAAAATATCCATAAATAAATATATACTTTAACTGCTTATGCTCCTGTGGTTACAAAGGTGGTCTTTTCCCTCTACTTCCCACCTGGTGTTTTCACACAGGGAAAACAAGGACATCTGCAAAACTGCTTTATGTATTAATGTTGATGCTTCAGCATATAAATACCTTGGTCATTTAGTTATGAATGAAATCTTCAGGTCTAAATCACTATTATAAAATCCCATTCCTGTACAGTAATGAATTCATATGCATTTTGGTCATTCAGTTTTATTCCTCAATTATCTTTCATTATTACTGAATTCAGATATGGTCATTAAGGCATGATATTCATGAAGAAGAAAATCCTAGAGGTTATATATCTAATTCCAAAACTGTTGTTGTATAATTATTTACAATTCAACCCTGTAGCCACTTTTAATTTGATATTTTATAGCTGCATCGTCTAGATGCCAAAAACTGCTTAGCCTTGTCATGACTAGAAAGTCCAAATGCTATGTCTATTGTGCTTAGCTACAGCTTAAATTCTGCTAGGAACAAGATGGTATAAACTTCAAGAACTGAGTCTTTTATCAGTACAATGTATATCTATACCACCTCAAGGTGACACAGATAAATTGCGTGGCATGTAGAACATGCTGTCTCTTCCATGTTTGAAACAGTGATTTGGGGTTGACTGCTCAACCCCAAAGGTGTCTCTTAGATGAAAGCCTGTGTCCACGATAAGCCATTTGCACTTACAAAAGTGTTGCAATGGTCCAATGCACTTGGTAAACTAATTATCAATGGGAGAACACTGGATCCTCTGAATGCAATGTGTTTGCATTGTACTACAACTGCATTTGATTACTTTTACATAGATTATCATCTGAGTAGGCATGGAGGTTTATAAGATAGGTCTACAGATCCTCAGTGTAGTGCAACACTTCGTAGAGACAATAACTCAGATCTCCAAAGTGCTATAACTGTGATGCTGTAGAACTCTGCTGAGTTACTAAGGGATGTTGACTTTGCCTGGTTGTTTTTGTTATGATGCTGGATTTTGAAGGTCAATTTCTAAGAAGGTATGTGTAACGTAACCTGGACATTTTTTCTTAGTTACTCTTTTATGTAGTGTATGTCAGATGACATAAGTGCATTAAGTGCAATATAAGTGCACACATAAGTGTTTTAGAATGGGAGTGGTATATTTTTCTGAATCTAGACTAATAAATTATGTATATATAATTTTATCCATCATCTTTAGGACTGCTTTCTTGACCTTGTTTTTATCATGCACAGAGTCCAGCTACTGATTTAATAGGATGATGCTTTATAAGTAATGGGAAAATTATCATCAAAATGAATTTATTATTTGTATTTCTGTTCTTCCCTGCTTAGTGCTCTCTTGCAAGTGATATAACAGGCTGCCCAGAGAGGTTGTGGAGTCCCCTTCTCTAGGGACTTTCAAGACCTGTCTGGATCTGTTCCTGTGTGGCCTGCCCTAGGTGTTCCTGCATTGGCAGGGGGGTTGAACTCAATGATTTCCAGATGTCCTTTCCAACCCCTACCATTCTATGATTCTATGACTCTAAGTTAGTTATTCTCTGGCTTATATTGTACCAGGACTTTAGGACAAATAAATTCCAGTGTCCTAACACAAAGCTGACCTTACTTGGCTCAAATTTACCCTCTCCCAACCTGTGCTGTTATTATGACACCTATAACCACCAGTTTCATCTTAAAGAAAATTTTTATTCACCCCTTCCTCCTCAATCAGCTTGGCAGTTCATTGTTCTGTTCTATTGCCTAGTCTGCATCATGGACTTAAGTGCAATCCAGTACAACTGAAGAGTAAATGTTAATGTTGGAATACCTAGTCAACATCTGAGGACTTTTGCAGTACTGAAAACTGAATAAAAATAAGATTTTAATTTTGGAGTTAAACTTAGTCTTTTATCTGGAACAAATTTCCTGGTTTTAGCAGAAGACATGAACAAAACTCTTTGGTTTCAGTTGTTTATCTTGGGAAAGGTCAGCTGTGCCCAAAACTTTTGACTTCTCTAGGAAAGTGTGTGACAAATAAAATATGACTGAATCGTTAGGTCTTCCTTGTACCACTGTGATACTTTACACATTTACTAAACTATTCATCACCTCTCTTTTCAGTAAGTGGCTTCAGTAAAGCATTTAAAGGTTCCTTTGTGTCCGCTCCTCATGGCTACACTGCAGCACTAAAAAGCAGATTCCGACAAGAGGGCCTGCAGCTTTGGCAGGCTGCCAGTGTCTGGGGAAGTAAATCCTTTTTGAGAATCAGCTTAGTGGAGCATGAATAAAGGAAGTGCACCATTCTGTCTGCTTACCTGGCAGTTCATACAACCTTCAAGGCCAACTTTTCAGCCCTCCTTATCTCCTTTATAAATAGGATGATGATTCCAAGTAGGCTCAAGCTCTCAAACAGGCTCTTACTTACCCCTGGGGAATTAGCTTTTTCCTTTCACCAGGCCTTGCTGCCCAATCACCACAGAAGTAACCCTCCCTTCTCAGCAGGGCTTGCTGCCAGGTCATCACTTAAGCACTCACGAGATCCCCAAGTGATATCTACAACCATTTTCTGAACTTGGTTTTACTCCTTTTCTTCTTTTAAATTGGCACTTGTCAATCCTTGTTGAATAAACCTGACTATACAGTTTCACTGAAAGCACATCCTGTCTGCTTGATAATATTACTTGCATTGGTAAAATATTTTGAGATACAGCTTGAATGACATGAACTTCATAAAATATACCCGTACTGTACAGCCTGTGGTTTGCCACTGAATGCTTGAAATTAGAAAGTAGCTGTCTGTTTTTTAGCATTCTTAGCATCTTTTTTGTTCAGAAGTTGCATGTTAATAAAAAGAAATGTACTGGCTTAATCCATGGATACAGGATTCTAGTACTAGAACAAGTCAACATCATTTCATTTGAACTATGTAAAAAACCCTGATGTCCCTATTATATTTATCTCCTGATAAATAGAACTAATTCTGTTCAGTGATTTTACTTTTTCAACTCAGTGTCTTCTAACTGCACTATCTGAACTGAACAGCATGTTTTTGCAGTCAGTGTTTCTAGCAGTGATAATGCTTGATGTTGAATTACTACTAAGGGTTGGTGTGCAGAAAGGTTCTTGCTTATACTTGTTTCTATGAAGATCAAGGTCACTGCTAAAACTTGTGTGCCATGATGGGGGTGCAGAAAGTAAAAGGCCGCACCTGTGGGGAAAGACAGACAGGACAGGTGACCCTAAACTGACCAGCGAGGTATCCATCCCATATACATCATATTCAATATAAAGCTGAGGAATCACAAAAGTCAAGCTCTCTTTTTCAGTGACTGGAATCCAAGGAGGACTTTGTCTATTCTGCTTTTGATCCCAATATGTATATTCCTGAATCCAGTTCCAGTTCCTGTCTGCTGTTGAGTCCAGTCTGGAACTTCCCCAGTGCTTGCTCCACAGCAACAGTGGTGATAGTGTTCTAATTGCCATCAAGGGGGTTGGATTTGATATTGGTTTTGTTTATATTTGTATAGATTTCATTTTATTGTAATTATTTTCATTAAAGCTGTTTTCATTTTCTTTTCTAATCTGTAAGTTCTTCTCACTTATTTCCTTTCTCTTCCTCTTTGGGAAGGAAGAGGGGTCAATAGAGAGCATCTGTCCTTTGTCTAGTGGCTGGCCCAGCCCTAATTCTTGAAAACTTCTATCTACCTAGTGCAGAAACTGTACCTGACCTGGGTGAGAATGCTGCTGAGAGAATCATTACAATGCAATCTTACAAATTCTCAACCTGAACAGGGGCTGAACATCCTATTTAGAAAATATTGTTCCTTATATTAATCTACACCAAAATCCTAATTTATTGGACTATTTTAATAAAGTATTCTGTTTATGGTTTCTGTGTACACCAGCCTACCAGTTTACCAATACGGAGGTATTTCACGAGGACTAATGGTACACATTCTGTTACCCAAATTTACCCATATCTCTTCGCATTCATTTGACAATAAAGCTGGTTACTGGACCTTTTCCTGTCATTGACACATGCCTGCCACTGTTTTTCCATACTTTTTGGTCAGTCAAATAGAAAATAATTCCTAGTAATAATAATATTCTTAATAATAAAAACCTGTGGTTTCCAATAAAAAGATACAATTAAGCAATATATTACAATATGAACTTGTGTCATATCCAGAGATGCCAGTGTAAAATTTTAATATTTACTCAGAGTCCTGTTGCAATATCCAGACTATGTAGTGTATATTTACACAAAAGTTCCCCAGTGAATAATTATTCAAAAGTTCCTCAGCTTTCCTGAAAAGACATTAAGGACATAAGGTAATCCCTGGTGGAAAGTAATTTTTGCAGTAGGAAACCACCAACCTTGTGCAGAAAAAGAGGTGGAAGAATGAATTAATTAACATCCCAATGTTTAATTAGAATAAACGGAAATGCCAGAATGATTGAAGAATATGTGCTGAAGATTGAAGAGTTCAACTGACATATGAAAACCAGATATTTGTATTAGAAACCTGGGGCAATTTCCTCCATTTCTTTTCTCATATACTCCTAAGAGAATTAATTTTGTAAGAAACAGATATGTGTCTGAGCTTCTAACAAGGCAAGTAATCACCAGCTGGCAACTGGATTAGCCTAGGCTGGGTAGATTACCCCAGGGTGGCTGGGTTCTGGGTTGCATGTTAAGTAGGGAGGTCTTTTTAAACAGGAGGTGATGAGGAGTCTTGTTCAGAGTCAGGTAGGAGTGCTGTAATGATGCCATTGTCTCAAGTATTGGGAAGAGGTGAGTAGGGTGATGGATGAGGGTGATATAGAAGACTCTTCAGAGGCTAGGAAATATGGACACTGGTCTTATGAGATTTTGTATGAGGTGCGTGCAAGGGGCTTTTGATCTGTGACTTGATTCTCTAGAAATATCAACATTTTCTAAGTGAAGTGTACATGAGTCACAAACACATTATACAATTATACATAATTAATATGATAAATTGGGGAAAAACAGTTTTCCACCTCATGAAAATTGTGTGGGATTTTTTCTTAATGCTTTCAATTAACATTTCACCATAGACAGGGTTATTCTTTTTGAGAAACAATAAGTTTAAATCCCTACAAACAATAAATAGTAAACCTCTACAAAAAGTGAGACTTCTGTTCACATTTTTCCTTCATCTCCTCTGACCACTGGCTTATCAGTTGTTCTGGAACAAGAGTTTCTGTCTCCCTGTACAACCCTCATCCTCTTCCACTCCCTCTCCTCCATATAAATTGTCATGGTTTAGACCCAGACAGGAGCTGAGCATCACATCATGTGGCCACTCACTCACTGCCCCCCAGTACATGCCCAGAATGTGAAGGAGAAAAGGAAGAAAAGTATAAAACCCTTCAGGTTGAGATAAGAAGATTTTAATACAACATGAAAGGAGAAGTAACAACAACAACAACAGTAACAGTAATGAAACAATACACAAAAGGAGCGATATAGAAGGAACTGAGGTGCAGCTCCAACCAGTCCAAACATCTGTGCCCAACCTAACCCCCACCTTTATATAGCAGGCATGATGTCAGTATGGTATCAAATAACTCCTCAGCTGGTTGGCTGTCTATTCTGACTGTGACTCGATTCCCAACTTCTGGTGAAAATTAACCCTATCCTAGGGTTAGGACATACATGAACATCTTTTTTAATTAGAAATTTCCTGAGACTTTTTTCCAGTGAAAACATTAAAAAAATGTAGTTTCTTTATGAAAGGTTTTGTGTTTAGGGAATGGCAGTCATGTGTTTCAGTAGAAAGATGTTTTGCCAATAATTTTTTTTTTCCTTAAGCAAATCAGAGGGATGACTGCTTGTTTCACTTGAAGGTTCAAGATTTCAGTTATTCATTAGCTTGACAGAGCACATTTGGGAGAAAAGATGTCAGAGTATTTCATCCATACAGGTTAAGTCAGAAAAACATCTGGCAGAGAAGACTATTGCATGCATTGAGATTCAGCCTTGCCTATGTGTACAGGTTCTGATGGCTCCCACAGCCCTGACTGTCCCTGACCCCCTCCCTGGGGCCTCTGCCCACCCTGTTCATGTCCCAGGGCACAATTTTAGCCTCCCCGGGCCACCAGCCCCTGCCCAAGAAATGCCACAGCAGGGCTGGTCTCCAGCTCCCCACAGCCCTGCCCTGCCCAGCCATGGGCCCTGCTGAGCTGGGTTCAACCCCAGGCCCATAATCTGGCCCAGTTTTTTCCCATTCCAGTCCCTGCTGCCCTGCCCAGCCACGCTGGGGCTCTGTTTGACCCTAGTTCCTCTCATCAAGACTGATCTTGACCCCGACCTGCAAGATACACATCTAAATAGGTATTTAACTCAGTATCAGAGTTTATAGCAATCTGCATTTTTTACAAGCATTTGCCATTATAGGAAGTGTTGGGTTTCCTTAATTTAATTTTTTTTTTTTCTTTTGAAAGATTGGAACCCACATAACTTGGAAGTTTGGTCAGATTCTGTAAAAGTAAATATATTAAACAGTATATTGCAATGGCTGTTAAAGATAAAATGCAGTATATATTTGAAATGGAAAGTTCTTGTCTTTTATTCAAGCTTGGAAGTTAAGATTTTGATTGCCCAGGTTTACTGAGAGAATAGACCTCAATTTGTCTGTTTGAGCTGAATTTTGCAAGGATGTGTATGTAAAACATCCATGAAAGAACATGAATGTGAGATCTGAAGAACTGGTTATTATGGATTTTAGGAAATAGTTACTCTGTGTAAATGGACTACCCTTGATCAAATTGCAAGACCATTGTTGGGTGATGGGATTGTGGAGGAGGAGGAATCCTCCTTCTACTGTGTCCTCTCTCCTGACAAAGAGGAAATATAAAAATATCCAAAACATATTTATCTCCTTTACTGACCAATGAGTTCCTGTATCAGCCTGTGTCCTAGAGAACCAGGGTCTTATACCTCAGTCATCTTGTACTTGGGATCTTTCTCAGCAAACTTCTCACAGTTTTCCTACCACCAATATAGGCAAGCTCCACTTCCATCACACAGTTGCATCTACACCTCCAGTAAAGGAGATTTATATATCTACCTTCTCTTTAGCACACACACAAGCGTGCATGCTTGTTCAAGCACACATACTATCTCTAGAAAATTGCAACATTTAAAACAGTCCTACATCATATATCATTTTTCTGAACACTCAACTAATGTGTTTAAGGATTTAGCCTTATGGGTGTATTTGTTGATGGGTGTTTTTCTTAAAGCTGATAGTCAGCTGACAGCAAAGGACAGGGGAAGAAACAATTCCAGTCAAAAAGAACCAGCACTGCTTGTGCCCTTTATTTCTGTTTTACTCAAAAAGCAGTCAAGAAAAATGTAGCCTTTTTTTTCCTGGTAAAAGTGAACTCTTAAGTAAACTCTTGAGATTACATTTCTGTAGGGAGCTACTTACTGCAGAAACAGTTTTGTTAATTACAAGACAACAGTCTTCTAAAAATATCTATCATCTCAAATGCTATAGCCATTTATAAGAATATTTCTTAAAAAATGACAGGGTGGAATTTGTTGGACTGTTTTCTTTGAATAACCAGCTAACATCGCAAGAGGACTGTTTAAATGCAAGGAAAGCTACAAATTCCAGTGTCAAGTAGCCCTCACAACAAAGGTTCCATAATATGGACAAATATGCATGCACTTTTGCCTCCTTCAGCATGAGCACTTGCCAGCCCAAAGAGACTTTCAAAGTGGGCATTATCAGTATGCTGAACAGACTCAGTGAACCTCATTTTTAATAGGACTAATTCCAGTATAGTCATCACTGAAAGGAGACAATAGGGCAAAGAGAAGGAGATGTCTGAACTATTTAAAAGGGAAGCCCAGAAGTTGACATGCTTCACAGTATTCATCTGCTAATATTTTGAAAACATCTCAGAAGATTAGATGTAGAAACTATAATAATTGCTATTGTTTACTAGTCCCAAAGGTGTACCTAGACAGACCTGTTTCCTATGTGTGAATATCATGCTGAAGTTCACTTGAATGGGGGTGTTCTAACAAATGAGATGTCTAAATTCTCCTTGGCAGAAATAAAAATTCTTCACCAGCTCAAGTCCGTCAGGCACATTCGATACTATGAACTCTGAATCCATGACAGATTTCTTCCAACTTATAAAACAAAATGAGTGTTAGACCTAGTTTTTATTTAATTAACACTCGAATTCTTCATGTGGATGAGAAAAGAAAGCACTTGAATAAAGTGGAATATATTAAGCACCATACTCCATTGTTATATAACACCTGTTACTGAACAGAGAATCAGGAAATCTTTCTGAAAACGTTCTGAACATAGTACTTTACTTTGAAATTTTACAATGCAAAATGATGCAGAAAACATATAGTAAAGATTATTTAAAATGTATACCCTTGTTGTCTTTACTGAATTTGAACTATGACAAATATATGTCTGAGGAAAAATCGTTCACATTCATGTTTGTGTGTATGAAGGGTAGGCAAAAATAGTCTATGCATTTGTCACTATGGTGGTGGAAATAGGACAGAAAAGCTAGTCCAAGTCAACTAAACTCTTTGTGTGACAAGAAAATGTTACTTGGGTGCTGAATATACAAAAAGTATGCCTTTTTTTTTGTTTGGGAATGCAATAGAGAGGACCCAGATCATAAACAGTGTACAGTTAACATTGCAAAACCTGTACAGAATATACTGGAGAGGCAAAGTGCATGGTTCCCTTTAGGGAACCAGTGTAAGCTTTAAAATGTAAAGATACAAAAGTTGGTGAAAGAATCATTTAGGGATTCCTGTTCAGGAAAGTTATCCAGATAAGTTTGCCCTAGACATTGTAGATAGTTGGGATTTCATTCAAAGACTTCATGCCTACTTTCTTGAGTTCTGTTCCTGCTTGTGACCTAAGCACTGCTTTTGTTTTGGAAACCATCCTTCTAGTCCTTAGACATATGTGTGCTGCCTAAAGACATTTGAAGTTTAGGCATTAGACCTCGATTGTTCTCAGAACCTACCTAAAAGACTGAGGAGATCAAGCTGTGAATAACTGCTTAATGTGATGGAGTCCTTGCTAGGAAGAGGATTTCCAGGTTTCCAGTTCTTCTCAATGTGGTTGATGGTTGCCTACCTCTGATAACTCAGCAAATGTTCTGACAGAAGACATGTCATCCTTTCTGATAAGGTGGACATGGTGATGTACAAAACCATGCCTCGAGGAGAGAAATAGCAGGAAGTATGACTCTATAGCCCTGGAGATAAGTGAGCTTGGTGGGAAGCTAGGTGTGAAGCTATATAGTACTAATTTTTTTTTTTCCAGAAAGTCTTCATATATTTAGTATTAAGCAGTGTTTGCCCATTAAAATTTCATTTCCCTCCTTCTTCAAAATGTGGGCAATGTTCCTCCCATATATATGCGATGCTCTATGTTTTTGGACTTGTTGTGTTTGTGCTTAATTTTAAAAGTGTGATTTTTTTATTTTTTTTTTTCAGTCCTGGTCTTCTACTGAAACCCTTATTTTCTCCAGGGCCTGCAGTGCAAGACACCAAGTTCTCTGAAAAACACTTCAAACTTGCAGAAGCATTGGGTTAATATTAAAATGCTGAAATTTAATTAATTTTGCATAAGAGAAAACCCAATCATTACAGTGCTGCATCTTATTTTCATCTTGATAGTTGTTATTATGCTTTGTTCCTGACTTTTCTATTCTATGGGTTTTGTTTAAATAAAACTTAGCTGTTATGTCATAATGACTTCTATGAGAGCTTATGGAAATAGGAACTGTTAGTAGTGTTAAAAGACTAAGGATTAAGCAGTCTATCTCAAATACTAGATGTTGGGAGAGTTATGCTGTTGGTAACTCCAATCTCAATAAGATTTGTGATGAAAAAAATCGACAATCCATATTTCTGAGCTACTACTTCAGATGGTCTGGAAAGTGTCATTGCAGCAACTATCTTAGGTCATCTTGTAAAGAAATTTTAGAGTTTGTGAATGTTGAAATGCTATTAAATAGATAATTTTTTTTTAAAAAAGAGTTTCCTGGAATATGAGAAAAAAATTGTATGGAAAAGACTTCACAAAACAAATTTGGTTTAGTTTCAGTTTAGACAAACTGCATTAAATGTATGTGATATATACTATTACAGGAACTTATTGAATTGCATTGGGTGTTTTTAATTAGTTTTTATGAGGTTAAATATTCAGTACTGTAGAAAGCCATTTTATCATTAGGAAATAGAAAAGTTTAGGAACAAACCTTTCTTATAATGGGGTCAAACTGTAGTTCAATTTGAATATCTGGTAAAACTGACATTAGATTGAACAAGAACAGAATACAGTCCTTCAAGAAGTGGCAGTGGATGAGGATTGCTCTTGTTCACACATTTGATGAAGATATGCATATATCCACTGCTCTGAACTAGTGGCATAGGGACACTTTGTCAATACTGCTACAGTAAATGTTGAAGTGAAATGACAGATTTTCCTCTTGGGGCTCCCAGGAGAAGCTGATGTGTAATCATTATTGAGAGTTAATTTCTTTCTTGCTCTTAGCTGGGAGGAACGTGGAGTTCAAAGCTGGAAAGGAATTTGCAGTCCATCTGAGAGCAGGAGATTTCTGTGTAACTTTCACAATGTGATCTGAATCTGTTTGCAACCTAGAAGATGGTGCTAACTGTCTTTGTTACTGTCCAGTGTATTAATCAGTGATTTTTGTGTTCCTTATGCATTTTTATAACAGATAAATACAATCAAATGTAGTGGTTAGCATCAGGGAAGATGATCCCAGGACTCAATCCTACAGAGGCAGAGCCAAAGAAGATTTTAAACATGAATGAAGTTAAGTGACTCACCATAAGACTTGATTGAGAAGTACTGACAGCATGGTAAGTAAAAGAGGACAGATTTGGGTAGCAAAAGGGAGAAAGAAGGTGATGGTTGGACAGACAGGAAACTCTGCCAAAGAAAAGTTTGGAGGAGGTGATCTGTTAACTGAGAAGGACTGTGACAAGAGGGAGATGACTGTGACAAGAGGGAGATGTCTCTGTGGGGAGCGGTTGGCATCGCATGGCACACCAAATATGCAGTTTCAAGTGGAGGAATTATCATCTCTTCAATTGTAAAAGCGCAGGCCATGAGAAACTTTAGGTGGAGGAATCCTAAAGGGTGTAACAAAATTAAGATGACATGGTAAAGTGACATGATAGAAATGTGAGGAATGGGATGTATAATAGAAATATGATATAAAGGAGCAATAGTTAAATGCAATGTGGCAATATTTGGCTTCCAGAAAAAGTTTGACTATATGGCATGGTTACATATCATGTCTTTCCTCCACATAATATGAACTATCTACCTCTTATTTCCATGAGACGACAGGTGGTCAAAACATTCCTCCCAAAAAAACCTTTTCTCAAGATGTAGATCTCACCTGAGTCCAGCACAGTCCCACAATGGCCCCCAGGTCTCTGATCTATAATTGCATTGTAACAGTCTTTGTTCTTCTGATAGAATAAAAGCATTATTCACTTTCAATCATGTGAGACGGTAGTTAACATGGATGGTTAAAATAACCTGCATGTTAAGGAACACGGCCACAGCAGGAGAGGAATAAACTAGATACTAAATTAGAGACAATCCATTTCTAGAAATCTATGGTGTGCATTTCAATGCAGGTCAGTTTGTCTAGGATACAAAGAAATAGAATATTACTTAAAAGCTACATTAGAGATTATTTCTTTATATCCTTATTCTGAAGACAAAGTAAATTTTCATATCCCTGTGCAAATGCTTAAAACTTACTTCTCGGTAAATTCCCCCAAACACGAGTTTCAACTCAAACACCACCTGTTGAAACTTTGATCAAATCAATCAGGCAAAGACTGCTCTAGTCTTTTCAGTTGGGAAAGAAGTCTCAGAGGAGAAAGGGCAAAGATGGAAAGCATCCTGGCATCAAGAAAAAGCATGTGCTTTTTGCCCTGTATTCTTCCTGCAGCTGATGTTTTTAAAAACAATTCCAGCTTTCAGTAATGTATTACTCTATAGAAGCATTGAGTGCTATTCTAGTTTAACTGCTCTGAGTCTTCCTCTCTGGCATTCATTTGGTGGAATTAAATAAATCATAATCTGTTCAAGAACAAACAACAGACAGTTTAACATGCAGGCATAGACAGATGTATGATAAAAACCTTTTTTTAGAAAAGAATCTGTAGTAATGGAAGTGCTTCTGCTTTCCAAGACCAAGAGGGGTTAAAAAGACATCTATACCATGAGCCGAAGCCTTTGAACAAACACCAGTAAGATATTTCCGTAACAATAATTCCTCAGTGTGCTTCATATATATTTTTTTCTAATCTTACAAGAAAATCTTTAAAATCTTTGTTTTATCTTCCATCTGGTGTTTATTCCAGCACTTGCTCATCTGAAGATGAGCAGGTATCCTGCTTGATACCTGTTCTTGCTTGATACTTGCTCTCAAAAACTACCCATGGATAATCAATACTACTTTACTTGGATCACTCTGTGTATGTTCAGCATGAAAAAAAGAAAGAATTTTCTTTTTAACACTTCTGATGTATTTCACTGCTTTAAAAGAATATTGTCAGATGAAGTAAATGTGTCATGTGGTGCAACAATATAATGTAAAAGGAGCTACCGTAGAAGCTTTTCTTGCAGAAGCCTAATGTAAATTTGATTTCAAATAGCCAATCCTTTCCTCATATTGACAGATAGCCCTTGAGATTCAGGTATTTCTCAGCACATTCAATTAAACAGAGATAATATTGCTCATCATTAGCCTTCCACTGTGCAGATTTTCCATTGTGAACTTGTAAATGCTATCATTAGAAGAACCTTTCAAAAGAGGTTACATTTTTGAAAGCATTTAATGTGTGTTTCTGGGTGGATTATTACTGCTGTTGTATTATTATCCAGCATAAAGAATCATACATCAGGTGTACTTAACATCACACCGTTTAACTAAGATTATTCCTGTTGGAGATACACTGTGTGTAATATTCTGTGCCATGTAATGCAAACCAAGAAGCGAAAGCCACAGGAGTTGAAACAACGTATAACTCTTTGTATCTTTCCTAATTTTTCAATTTCATCACACAGATCTGTTTCCAATGAACTTAATCACAGAATTATATTTTTTAAAAAAATCACCTGAAATAACGCATTTTTTTGTCATGCATACATAGGAAGCTCATTTTCTTTTCCTTTCCTCCCCACCCCAACTTTATTATTTCCAGTTAGTAGACTGAAATGATAGCTTCTATCTCCTGAGTCTAATAAAGCAATTTGGCTCCTTAATAGGCCTTGTTAGGTTTGAAGACCAATGCCTTTCTGGTACTATTTTTTGCATTATTAGTGTACTACCTGCTGAGTCATCAGCACAGAAAACAGAGGTTAATTTCACTTCTACTAAATGAAGCAGATAATCAGCCATCAGAGGATGACTCGTGCTGTAAATAAGTCTTGACAAGCTAAGGGACAGCACTATGCATCACTCATCCCTCTTCACACCATCTGTCTGCAAATTGAGACAAAGTAAGGATATTAATTTGTTACATTTCAAAAGCTGTACTGACAAACCCACATGGACATTTTAAAATGGCGATGAATAACTGAAACATTTTGCTAATATTCCATTGAGTCATGTCTTGTAGTTTTGTGAACTTATTTTCCAACAACGAAAGTGTGGAAAGTGTTTTGACCAGATGTACAGCTGTCAAAGCAAATCCATTCCGAAGTATTATGCTACAGAACATTTTTTACTTAGGTCAGAAGTGGTATGGCACGAGAACTTGATGGCACAAGAACTTGATGGCACAAGAACCTGTTGAATTTCTCAGAGATGTTACACAGAGAATAAAATTTCAGCTAATGGGGAAGCTGTTACATGGTTTCAGGAGCCAGGAACATTTATGAAAAAAAAATGAGCTCACCACAATCATGTATGGTGCAAAATAATTCCTGGAAATTGCTGAGGTGAAAGCATACCTTATCTATTTCACTAAATCCTTGCAACATGAAGGCATAACAGTGGTTCAGTTGGTCCTATACTAAATCACACCAGCTTGCTGTGGAAGTGGGATGGATGTATCCACAAGAGAATTAGCTTTACAGGTGTATTTTAATTATTCATAACATGATATGTCTATTAATCTACATCTCCTATTTTCAAATAAAATATAGCTGAAGGGGTTTAAAGGTCAAGTATGTATTAATGATTAAAGTATAAAAATATTACAGAGTTTTTTCTAATAATCTCCAAACTAAGCACTATGAAAACAGGGAATCCAGAGCTGGAGTTCAATTGAAAAGAAATGAAGGCACAAAGCAATTTTAATTTTTCTCTGGAACAGTGCCATGAAATAACTACCAGGCTATGATTAACGAGTAATAATGCTTCCATATCCAGATTAAGCTAAACAGCTTTTTAAAGGCAGTGTTTTTTAATTTTCCTTCTTCATTACAAGACAGAGATAAAATTGGGCATCCAAACAGAATTTAGCAAGAAACTTTTTTGTATAATGGTTTTGTAAAACAGCTTGAAGGTTTCAGATAATAGGTCCATAATGATCCAGCATAATGGGAGCTTGGACATCTACTTTATCTGCTGACACCTGAATTTAGATGTCATAAGATACAGCTGAATCCTACCCTTCTATCGCTCTCTTAGAACAGAGGAATGCCCTTCAGTGACTTGAGTCTCTACATTTACTCTAAGGGGATCAAAGGTAACAGACTTAAATTAAGAAGCTAATTTTTCATCTGCTAAACTTAGATGAGATAGGAACCACCTACAGTTCAGAGAAATACTTTCCAAGCATTTTTAATTAATGGTGATCAGATTCTCATTACAACCAGAGGAAAGTCTGTCACTGAATTGTGTCCTTAGTAAAAAAAAATAAAAATATAGGGAGTGAATGAAGTTACATTAGAGTTTTGGACAAGATTATTATTGAAGTTAGCTTTTATAAGAAACTTTTATATTATTAATTGCAATTATCTTCTAAATTTTATTCTTAAAATTCTCCAGTACTTATGTGCAGTAGAGAGGTGTAAGACAGGAACACAGTTAAAACTTGTGGGGTTCTTAAGCATTATGAAAAAATTAATTCACAGTATCATTGCACAGTAAATAATCAGCTTAAAATGCATTAAAATTATTTAATGAAATGCAATCAAAATTTTAAGAAATCATAAAATATATAATGTATAAAACCATATACATCAAGCTAAAACTGATTTCTAATTAAGTGGAAATTGGTGGCTTCAGAAGAGCTAACTCACCCTACATTTGACTGCTGCTGAGTCTGTGCTTTGCACTGAAGCATTTGATCCTGATGACTTCTTGAAGCCCAGTGTCTTGTTCTCATTGGCAAAGTGATGAGTCATACACCAGTGGGTTTTGATTTTGAACCTGGCCCAGGTGAACTGAACCTCTGTAATCATCTATTTAATGTCACCCTTGGTGACAGCACCTTCTTGTACCTCATTCTTTGCCTTTATTCCTAATATATTCAGCTGCTGCCTTCCATTTAATTCTCAAAGCTAAGATCCATCATAGCTGCCTCTGGAGTCACATTTTACTGAATTTAAGTTTTAGAGGATAAGCACAATTAAATTGCTGGGCACAGAAGCTGTGAAACTTCCTTTGTATTCCTAGGAGGTGGGAAAAAGAAAATAGTTGAAAAAAAACATACTTGGAAGAGTTAGCTAATTTATTTTTAGCAATGTTTACCTAAACTGTATTTACACATAGGTATTGAATCTAAAATATTGCTTAAAGAACAGAATGTTCTTCTTTGGGATAAATGTTGAAGTTAAATTGGATATGTCCAATTCAGGAGGTTGTTTTTGAGTATGAAATGGATGTTTCAAATATATTCACTACTCAGTTTCAAAGGTGAGAATCCATGATTACTGCTTTTGTAAAGATCTGTTCTTAGCTAAATAAGCATATAAAGAAGAGGAAAAGGGAATCAAATAGGCCTTCAAAGTAGCAGAGTTGAGTAGCTCCTTAAGACTCTTGTAAATTTTATGTAGTTTTAGTAGCTTAGCCGATCACAGCAAAGGGAAGATGTTCTCCTAGATTAGAAATTTTGGCTGAAGAGTATATTCAAATGAAAATGCCTGCTTTGCTTACCTTCTGTTGGATACCTCCCAATAACAAGGACTCCAGCAAACACCTGACGGCATTTACCAAGGGGATGCAGGATATTCATTTACATGTTACTTCAGACAGTCTTCCCTCTCCTAAGTGCCAATAGCTTTGATTCTGATTCCCATTTATCAAGAACAGTATAGATTACTTTTGCTAGCAGTGATCTAAGATGTTGCATGTATTTCCTATTTGAAATAAAGAAAGTGAACTGGATTACCCATAAATTACTGCAAACTAGTTTATCTTCAACAAAAGGAAATTAAATTTATTCTTCAATGCCTAGAGAATTTCTTCTAGTAATTTTCTCCTTGATTTTGAAACATTGTTATTAGAGGCGGTACACTACTTCACCTCTCCAAAAAGATTAATTCCATTATTTATTAAATTGTATTTTCCTGTAGTGTTTTCAAAATCGAGACTAAGAAGTAACACAGAAGTTCTAGGTAATTCTTCTTTAAAGCTAGTAATTGCTCCATTTTTATGATGAACTGATATTTGATAAATACTTCATTGTTCCACAGCTATTCCTTTTTCTCGTAAAAACTCTTTGGGATCTACAAGCAGAATAGTTTATGTTTTGAATCTGTGTAGCATAGTCTATAAATTGGAGATTCCTTAGAGTCCCTCAGTATTGCATGGAGAGAAAGAGAATTTTATAATGAATTTTGTTCTTCTTTATTCTCACACTCTTAGTTGTATTTAATTTTACTTTTATGTATGTTCATACTACATAGAAATGAGCTCGCTCCATGGAGTGCAGAAGAAACAGCCTGCATCAGCATGTAAACACAAAAGGCATTTCCAAAGTTTTATGTGTTTTTTCTCATTCTTCCCTTTTTGATTCATGCTTACTTGGATTATCAAGATGAAACAGAAGAGGTTCATAATAAATTAAAAACTAATTTGCATGCAAGCAGTGAGCTTATTACTATGGGCAAATATCCGCCTCATTTGCTTTGAGAAGTCTCTGTTATTATGACTTTGAGGAGTAGCTGCTTGATGGCCCTTGGAGCATTGTGCATGCCACTTTTCATTCAGTGTAAGGTTTTGAGAAACATTAGAAGGAGCTGCTCACATCCTCTTTGGAAAAGTGTGGTCAAAACGTGAGCTCTCATTTATTTTCTGGCTAACACATCTGTCTGGGTGTGCAGGATTGCTTTGCTCTTATTCTAAGCAGAGCTTACTTATCAATATTCTGTTGTTACTGTGATCTGGCCATTGCCTGTATTAAAGCTGATACAACAAGTGGAATCCCAGAAGAGGCAGAAGGGCCACAGTATAGCACAGGATGGCATTTGGGAGGCCTATTGCACTTCTTTTGGTTCACATAGCAACAAGCATCTACAACCTCTGATGGTAGATTAATGGGGAGTTAGGGGAACCTCAGCTGTCAGACCTAGCAGTCATTCAAGCACCATAGATGAAAGGGCTGTGAACAAGTACTTTCAATTGGTCATTTTTATTTGATGCTGGCTTAAATGATTTCTCCCTTTAATCTGTTTACTCAGTGGTATGTATACTACCTCTCTTTAACCAGCAGAGATTTCATTCATCGAATAACTTTAAACAACCATCCTCTTGCACTAATTACATTTCTACTAACTGTATCTCCTTGATTTATCCTGGTTTTATTATGAGAGTTATATTTGAAATGTTTAAATTTTTTGTGTGCTTTCCTTTCTTCTTAAAAAAAATACAAAACCTTTGTATATGTTAATCAAATAGCAATATTTTTTAATACATTAATATTAGAAGCACATTTGGAACCACTATAAACCACTGGCAAACTGGAGACTTACCATCAGTAATTCAATATCTACAGGTGCACACAGACAAGATACACAAAGTATCTGTGTCTGAGTCCTGCAGTGTTCTGGGCACCTCCTATCAAGTGAGTAATGGAGTCCGTTCTTGATCAGTGGTGTGCAGATCTCCACAAAGAGAAATCCAACAGAAAGCTGTGCCTCAAAGCACTTTTTAATTTGGCACAATACAAATATATATATTTTTCTTACTAAGTGTACTTTGTTAAGTAATTGTAAAGTGCATCATTAATAGCTGAGGAAAGCAACGTGATTACCAGACTAACACTCCGCTTTGCAAAGGACTTGTTATTTACTGTAAGGGAAAAGGATTATTTCTGCTTAGAACAAAAATTCTTCCTTAGTCGCATTCCTGTCACACCAAGGTGGAAATTTGTTCCCATTGTAAATGCTTGGGAAAACCTTGTACTGCTAAAGTTCAAGTGTTTTAAGATCTTTTTCTGGCTGCCTTTATATTTCAGATTTCAGGTGTTAGGAGGTTAAGTTCTCCAGTTTTGTCTGCTATGAAAATTACCTGTTGCCAACAAAAGCTGTTGGCAATAGTCAAAACTAAAGAAATATAATCCCAGTTTAAGAGCGAATATAGACAGGGATAAATCACACTTTGCACTTCTTCATAAACAGTGTGTAATTCTATCTCGGAATGAAATCCTGCACACTTCATCATATGAATGTATATCAATGCTGCTCAGTGCTATACAGAAACAGTGAACAGAAAACAAAGAATATTCTGCTTGTCACAGAAGTGTGAGGCTTCAGGAGGCAATGCCAAATAGGTTTTTTTATCCATTTAATGTTTTTTTAACTGTTCAGCTTTAAATGTCTTTGTATAGTAGCCTTGGAAGAAAAAGACATTTTTATTTTCCATGTTAGCACTAGTTATTTACATATATAAAAGCAAAAACATAAAAGCAAGAGTGTTTCCTGTCATGGAAAATATGTAAGGAGGTATCCTAAAATTTCTCATGGTCTTATTGTCAGTGAACTTTTAAAGTGAGCTGATGTGTGTGGAAACACACGTACTCATTTATCATCTGGTTTAGGACTGGGGATACAATTCTTTCTGAGCCAGAGAGAAAACATACATTTTTCTTCTGAAATGTCATTTAGGCCATCATCACAATGGAATAAGTTTGGATCTCTCTGTAATAATAGCCATACTTAATAAATCACTACTTATTAAGTTTTGTAGTTACTGCTCCATTCTATATGCAACATGAGACAGCAGGGACAGGGTTCAGTTTGAGATTAAGACAGCTAACTCTAGTTGTCCATGTTGTGTAAACTCCCTTTCTAGTCAAGGGTCAATAGTCAGTGGAGCCTACAGATTTATTCATCTGGCCAGAAAGTAGACTTCAACTTTTACATTGAGTTTAATCACATTATTTAATCTGTTTTCTATATTGACTAGGGCTTTAGCAACTACTATGGCAGTTGAAAACAGCTAGCTCACCTATAGACATGCAAATTTAAGTATCTTATTTAGTGGCCCTTCCATCATCAGTTTCTATGCAAATTGTTATTTCTACAGTGATTTCTTATGTTGATGTCTATCTGCAGACCACTGTTAAAGATGATGAGTGTTATCCTCCATTCAGGAACAGGAAAGGACCTATAGACAGATTGGGTAATTGGCTTAAATTCACTTATCTGAAACAGACTACTAGAAGTATTTGCAAGGAATTTGATGTTCAGAGGGTCAAATAATCATATTTGCTAGCTATTCACAGAATTCATGGTCTAATGACTTACAGGCACTCATACATTGACAGTTTCTGAAAGCAGTTGAGACAAATGAGGAAGCTCTCAAATTACTCAAAACACATCAGCCTTTGCAGCTCATTGGATAGACTCTGACTTTGTAACTCTTGGTTTGTGACCTTAAGTCTTCCACCACTATGTCTTCATATATCTGCTTGATGGTACATTTATGTAAATTATTCTCTGTAGTGCCATCTTTGGGATTATTTGGGCAATTAAGCCTGTTGTTCATGAGATTTACATCAGATTTTTCAGTTTAAATTCAGAAAGCATTAAAACATGTTTAATTCACCCCTGTTTAGGAAACCTTTTGATTCTTATGTTTAATCAATATTTAAGTACTGCACAAAGGATGATGAAACAAGTGCATAAAGTTTTATTTGTGAAGCCCATAACTGATGGCACAAATTGACTTTAGAGTCACTTGGGGAGGGGTGGTGGTGGTGGTGTGGAGTCGAGAAGAATCAGAGAATGAGAGGGGAAAAAGAACAGAAAACAAGAAAAGAGAGAGATATAGAAGGGGAAAATCTTTCCCTGGCTGCCAGCTAGGAAATGAAGTGGTAGAGTCCCCAGAAGAACATCCTCCACTCTCACACATACTCTCCAGCACAACAGCTCAGCAGATGGTGATAACCTCGATGATTAATTCAGCCATGCTTTTAACCTGATACTCTGTGGTTTTTTGTCAGGACCTGGCCAAACTTGCTATTTCTTTTCCTATTTATGACACTTTTAGCACTGACAGGAGCATGTTTAATTAGTGCAAGTGTTACACTCTGGTTGCTGAGTTTTGGGCATGCATGTTGTTGGGTAATGCTTATCGGCAAATTATAACTATTATCTGCGATGTTATTCACTACATCCTGCATTCCTGCAGTATAAACAAAAAACTACAAAACAAGGGACATGGAAGGGGGGTAGGGGAGATGATTCTCATGCCAGTGGAAGTAGTTTCCCATGAGAATCTGCAATAGCTACAACATGGGGTTGGCAGGTGCAAGGCCATGAGAAAAACAACATGAGAAAAACAACATGGGAACAAAAGCAGGAAAATACTGCCACATCAGTTTAGGTGAGAGGTTGCAGAGCTGGAAGTGAAAGTCAGACTACAGAATTGCAAATGGAGAGCTCTTAGCATTATGAAGGTTAACACTTAAGGCAACATGCAGTGCAAGTGTATGTGCTTAAAGACAAACAGCCACTTAGGTGCACTGAGAACTGGGAATGCTTTTCTGAGCTGAGGTCCATGTGAGGTACATTATAGAACTGTAGTCAGGTAAGCATTGACCTATCCCATCACCAAGCATCTTACTCTACCTGTTGGTTTGATATTCACTGTTAGGACTGGACAAAAGGTATCTGAGTATAGTGTCAATCCTTTAAGGTCTAGCTGTAGCAGAATACAGGTCTGCAAGTGAAGAATCTTTTTCTAGATTTTGATTTCTGTGAAGTGAAATACCTTAGACAATAAAAATCAAGTGAAAATCATTATTTTAAAAAGTTTTTACACAAGTAGCACAAAGGAATTCACTCAGAAGTCCTTCGCAGCATTGAAATGTTTCAAGTCTGGACACTTAACTGCCATGTTTTTAGTTGCCAGTCTATTGACCTGTGATTTCATTTATTAGTCTATTTATTAATGTAAAAAGCATACTGCTTTTAATTTGACAATTCCAAAATACTGTTGCTAATTTACAGGCCAATAAAAAAAATAGGAAGTCCATAAAAGATTTACACTTTCTAACAGTAATTTCAGATTGCATCACCTTTCAACACAAACGTCTTTATATTTTACCTGTAATTCTACTTCGATTATTCTAGATTGAGCTACACATATCTAGCTTCACAGTTGTACAAGTTAGCAGAGTATTTCTGAAAACAGCCCTGTTAGTGCAGACTCCATTCCATTGAGCTGGCTGATAATTAAAATCAGCAGAAGGTTCTGGAGATCTCCAATTCCCAGTTTTTATACAATTATTCAGACAGAAAAAAACTCCTGTGTAATACTTGTAAATGTCAGTATTTACACTTTGAGAAGCGAGGATGAAAAGATTATTGATGGCTTTTGGAGACATATATTTTGACAGAAAATTATATTTTTGTAATGTCAGCTTGCAACACATAATAAGAGTTTTTAAAAGTATTTGGTTTTATTCTCAAACTGCCTTCAAATGCAGTCAGTTCCTTCCCAAAGATTGCAATTGACCTTTAACCTCTGAACTGTTGTTCAATTTACTGAGTGTACAGTTGTTAGTCTTGGAAAAATTTGGAATCTATGTCCATTTTCTTAAAAGAGTATATGGATGTAGATACTGCAGGTTTCTTTCAACACAGATTTGAACTTACTATGACTACTGACAGTAATGAATGGATGGTCAGATGATTATCAATCTGCCAGATGATATCCTGGATATGTCACTGGAGTAAACGTCATAAATTTTTTGATAATCCATCAAATACATGTAACAGAGTGCATTACTCAGTAAAGATATATTAGCACCTCAAAACCTATTTGGTAAGGTATATTGAGACTATTGATGTTAAGCACACAATTCAGGTACACTAAGAAGTCCTTTCAGAGGGTGATAAAAACGGTAGAGTTGGAACGTGGAATTGCACTGCCCTAAGGATCACTAATTTAGGGCAATTGCTGAGGATTTTTCCAGTCTAATGCAGAAAGACTGACATTCTCAGGGTATGGTTCATCCTACCTGAAGTGATGGTTAAAGCAGTTGTTGATACTTACTGCTTTCCAATAATTTAAGCAAAGACAAGGGTGTATGTGTGAAGAATTAGAAAAAGAGGCTGATCGGAGGCTAAATATAAAGTTGTAGGTGCTCTTTGGTATTTTACGTAGGTAAGACATGAGTGCGCTTCAAGAGACTGTTCATGAAACATACAGACATCAATCAACATTTTCCAAACAACATATTTGGGCAACTGGTTAGTCAGGGAGACTTTGTGACTGTCATGTATTTACTTTATACATAGCTGAATAGTAGGTATCTTGCGTGATGCCCTTAAATTAGCTTTACTAAGTATAGACAGTCTACTGTGAGTTGTGCTTGCCTCTGAATCATAAAGACATGGATAATGATTAGGGCATTTTAAAAATACTGTCAAATAAAAGTATCTTTCAAATTACTAGTTCTTGGAATTGCTAGTTTTCACTTTAGTGTCCATTTTGCATGTCTACGTGGTTTGAAATAAATAAAGAATTGCTATGATAATACCATTTCAGGTTTCATTAAAATGTCCATATTTCTTCCCTTACCTACACTATTATTTACTTCTTTCTTCTTTTGAATAAGAAAGTTTGCTTAGCAGAAAGTTAGCAAGTAAAACAGATCAGCTCTGAACACTACTGCTACTTACTGCCTGTTTTGTTGAAGTGCAGTGATACAACTGAATTAATTAACTAAGGTAAGACTAACTTGATTTCAAAGGCATGGCACATTTTCAGTCCTCACATAGTTCACCAGACTGATTTGCTGAGGAGAATTCTTTGCTTAGGTGGACTTCTAAAGAAAAGCAGGATAGTTAGTCACAATAAAATTTGAAACTAATGTTATCCTTTCGGCTTTTTGTGGGGAAGTTTCTGCTGCTTCATGTGAATCTCAAGTAAATATGACCCAATTCCTGTCAAACATGGCAAAGCTACAGCCAAAATAAATTGCACAAAGGGAATGCTAGTAGAGTAGTAGCATATTTTTTTTCTTATTAAACCATAGCAGACTCCTCCAACAAAGCATTATCAATATTTTATTAGGTTTCTTATGTTATGAAGAAGAAAAAAATACAGTGTGGAAAAATTACTTGTCTTTAATTAAGATTCTATTATTTCTGTTGCATTCTACATTGCTAATTTTGATTTTTTTTGCCTTTGCTGCAGAGTATCGTATTTGGCACATTAATAATTCACTTTCTTTTTACTGTTGCATCAAATAATTGCTCTATTGACTCCATCACTTAACCTAGGGAACATTGTATTTTTATCTTTATCTGGCAAAATGTTTCAGGTGGAATTTTTCCACTATAGCTTTCCTTGTGTGAAATGTACCTATGTGAAATACAAACTCCCACTATAATGTGAATCCCCTTGCTAACAAAGACAGACAAATAGACAGTGCTCATACCTAGGCAATGAACCATCCTTTTGCAGAGGGTATCCTTTCCTTTTGAAATGGCTAAAGTGATGGAACCCCACCTTAGAAGACATCTATACAATCAATAAAGAGATGTGGGCACATCTGGGAGCTGGATGATTCAAGACAAGCATATTGACTTTGAAAGTCAACAGTTTCAATACATCTACAAGTTCATCCAGGTGCTACTCCTGAGTTACCACGAAAACAAATAGATGGTCCTTCTGAAATGCCTAAGGATATCTGATCAGGAGGTATAACATGAATAGATACTACATAGATGTGCTTTTTTTCTCTCTTTCTATTGACTATTGGGATATAGAAGAAGCTTAGTCTTGTCCTTTGACCTTTGGATGGTGTCATGGTTTGGCCCCAGATGACATTTAAGCCTCACCCAGCTGCTCACTCACTCTCCTCTTGTGGGAAGTGAGAGAGAATCAGAAGGGTTTAAAGTAGGAAAACTTATGGGTTGAGAGGAAGACAGTTTGATAGGTAAAGCAAAAGTTGTGCATACAAGCAAAGCAAAACAAGGAATTCATTCAGTACTTCCCATGAGCAGCCATCTCCAGGAAAACAGAGCTCCGTCATGTGTAACAGCTGCTTGGGGAAACAAATGCCATAGCTCTGGATGTCCTCCCTTTCTCTTTCTTCCCTGAAGCTTTTATTGTTGCTGCTGATGTCATATGGTATGGAATATCCCTTTGGTCAATTGGGATCATCTGTCCCAGCTGTGTCCTCTCCAGCTTCTTGTGCACTCCCAGCCTACTTGCTGATGGGACATTCTGGGGGGTGGAAAAGGCCTTGACACTGTTCAACAATAGCTAAAACATCTTTGTCTTATGAAGACTATTTTCATTACAAATCCAAAAGAAAGTCCCATACAAGCTGCTCTGAAGAAATTTAACTTTATCCCATTCAAAACCAGCACAGGTGGTCAAGGCTAGATAAGATGAATGTACATCTTAAAATTTTGTTGAGCCGAAGTCCATGCTGAAGTATTTTGCCATACTAGAATTTACAGTAGCAAAGCTGGGAATGCTCCCCTCCTCTGCTCAGTTCTCTTATGGTTACATGCAAATATTCACCGTAATACACATTTTCTCCTTTTCAAAACAGAAATAAGAAGATCAAATTAAAATATACATTACATTCAACGTAATATACATTACATTCAACATTGGTAAAAAAAAATTACAAAATCAAAAGAGAAAAAAAATTACTATATCTACGAACTACTTTTAGACAAACATACTGAAGCTTAATTAGTAATGAGATGGGATTCACGGTGAATCATGCTTTGCATTTGTTGGTGAGGTAAGGATTCAAACAAACTATGTAGAAATTTAAGCATGTAAATCTTCCTATATTTATGTGTAAATGTGACCCTGTATTTGCAGTATGTATAAATTCCTATGTATGCACAACTGTGAACGAGCATTTAGACTATATTTTTCCTTTGATATGCATGTTTTTACATTGCAAAGCATTTTATTTTGAGCATCAAAGACATTCTTTATGACAACTTATTGAAATTTCATATGTATGGTATATAAATCCTTTACATTGGCTGAGCTGGCAGAGCTGTTCTGTTTAATTGGCAGAGAAGCAAATACACTCTGCAGACTATAAATGAATAAAACCAGGTTTCCAGGGAATGACATTATTGGCAGGCTGGTAAAGGGGTTAATAGAATTCCACAAGGGAAGTTCCCTTTTATCAGCTGAAGTAGATGCCTGTGGCAGATTGTTGACCCTGCTAAAAAGCTTTGTCTTCTTCTGTATTTGTAAAGGACACAATGTATTTCTCACTTTTCTGATGTTGCTGATTTGTGTATTGTTTTAACCAAAGGAAAACAAAAGGATCACAAAATCCCTGATGTTCACGTTTGCAGAAAACACAGGTAATTGGTCACAAAATGTAATATCTTTATCCCTAAAAAATGTGAAATCATCTGGCTTCCATGAATGAAAATTGATAAACTCCAAATACAAATGTTGTTTAGGTACCCACATTTCTGGTTAAGTAATTGGAGAGATACAGTTAAGGGGTTTTGTTTTCTGGAGGTTATTAACACATGATTTTAAAAGTTCATCAATCAAATTTAGTAATCAGGTAAGACTCTTGCCCAAAGTGATTAGTTTTGTCACGGCCTGTATCTATGTGTCCCAACTTCCTTATATGAGTTTACCTTTGAGATTGGTCACCATGCAACTGGGTTTGGCCTGTAATCCCTTGAGCTCTCCTGGGTTGTTCAAGCTGCGTTCACCACCTCTGCTTCAGGCAACTCCAGCATTCACTGCTGGCCTTTCTGGTACCCTGGCAAGGAATCCCGTCTGACCCAGCTTCCCTAGCCTTCAGAGTTCAGTTCTGGTGTCTTTAATCATTCCAGTAACTGAAGGCAAGACCATAAGTATTATGGGTACTTTCATTATTGTTAAAAAGTCCTGTATTTGAAGCAATTAATGTGGTTTTTAAAGATGACTTCATAAAACAGCCATCCTTTATTCAAAAAAAGTTGAGATCAAGAAATAATTCTTCCCTCAGCATCTTTAAGGTCTGTAAAATGCTTTCAGGAATTCCAGATGCCTTTTGCTGTTCTGGGTCCAGTGATTTTTTTCTCACTGATTACCCTCTAATGATGACAATATGCTTAATATTGGATAATCAAAAATTCCTGTTCTTCAGTGAGTAAATGTCTTTTTGGGAAAAAGAGTTCCAGATTCTGTTGTCTATTTTCCTTTTATCACGTTGGTTTTTTTTTTTCCAAGTCCATCTTGCTGTTCTGGAAATACCTTGGCCTTTTGGCATATTACTATTCCAAGATAACTCCTAAAAGGCTGAAAGTGTGTTCAGGGTGATGACCTTTAGTTGTCCTTGTTGCACCTCCTAGAACATTGCAGGAACTATAAGACACTAATTTTGTTAGCAAGCAATTGTCTGAGATTCTGTGTAAATCCAGTGAATGAAAAGCCAGTAAAAACAAGCAGAGTTCCCATTTTTTACGCAGAAAAGTGCCCACAAGCATGATATTATGTTGTGAAATGGCTCTACAGTTGCTGGTAGGGTTTTTTTTATTGTTATTGTTTTTACTATTGGACTGTTATCTTGTTGAAAAGCACAGATGCTCTTGTTTGACATAAGAAATGTTTTTAGAACAAGGTTGGACTGATATTTATTTTTTGGTAGATAGAGTCAAGATACATTATTTTCCCACATCTGTGAACTACCACAGTAGGACTCAGATGATGTCATCCAATGTGAATTATTTTAAGTCCATTCCTGTGCTCAGTTTAGAGACAAGAAAAATGTCCTTTCACCCAACCTCAGAGCTACTACTTCATTTTACTTGCATATCATCTAACAGATTTCATCTTGTGGAAGTTATGTGTTACAACAGAGGCAGAAAAATGTTGAGGAGAGTAGACTTGATATTTTAATACAACTCTAAAAAAATACATTGCTTAGTCAACATCATAGATATACATATATGTGTGTGTATGTGTGTACATTTCATATGCTAGATGAGATGATTTATTCAAAAACATTCAGTGCAATTTTTTTCTTATTTTCTGACTAGCATAGATGGACTAATAAAATGTATTATGTCTCCTTATTAACATTGTCTTCCTTGTTAAAATATACTAATAGACAATATATATTATTAAATTATTGACTCATAGAAGAGTATTGTACATCATTTAACATGACTGTAGTTTTCAAGACAACATTCTGTACCTACATGTTTCATGTTAGACAAAATCTTCTCTTACCAAACTTCTCAGTCATGGTCCACTTTTTTCTTGTACACAAATTATTTAGAAAAAATTAATATACCTTCAAAACCTTTATTAAAACTAAAGGGTAATAGTCTATATTATCTCTCCATTTACTTTGCAAATTGCACCAATAATGTTCCAGCTCCACACACACTAAAGTATCACTTAACGTGAATATGAATTCTAGAACTTGAAATCTTAATACTTCATCAAAATCCTAATATTATTAGGATGTGTTACGATCAATACTGAGAAAGAATAAAAGAAAAGCTGTTTTATTTCATAACACAGGTCAAGAAAACCAATAGTCTTGCATTTGACATCTCTGATGCCACTTCTAATGATCAGAGATGAAGTGAATGTGATGCGTATTTATATAATGTCTTCCTAAATGCATATACTTATGCAGCAGGTGTTGATACACATGATCTGCACTTTTCTTGCAGAATAATGATACCATATACCATATATTATACAAATATGTTTATGTTGAACACCTTTCTTATTTCTTTCTGTTCCTTCTTTTCTCTGGATCTCTGTCTTGTAATATTTTAGATCTCGATTGACAACTTGAGGAGACCTTGGTGCCTGCTGTTTTCCTGAAGACAATAACTTCCACAACATCCTGTCCTATATTCTTTGCAACCATCTTCATTATGTAGGTGGCGCTATTGGAAAGGAGATGCGGGATGGGAGTATAGCTCTACTTGTGTTCCTCTGTAATATGCCAGTGCTTGTTGCCCCACAAATATCAAATGATGTAAAGCAGCTAGCTGATTTCCAGTAAAAGATTATTTGGACAAATGGTTAAAGTTAATGCTTACTGAACTGGGATCTAATAAAAAAATGATGCAAAAATCTTCAAGAACTTGTTTCTGAAGTGTAGTAAATGTTGTACAGGGAACAGAAAATGAAGTCTTAATTACTAATGAAATCTACACTTCAGTAGAATGCAGTTTATAGTCACCAGCAGGGAAAACTTAAAATTTTACTTGACATCACACACTTTCTAGCAAGATTTTGCTATCCCCTTTGAAAGGGTTTTTCAATTTCCAGAAGAACTACTATATGAAAATATTATTTCTGAGTGTTCTATTTTACACTATGTGTAGCATTCCTTCTTTACAAAAAGGCAGTAGCGCTTTGAGACTTAAAGCGCCAAGCAAGAAAACTACTTATAGAAATTCAGTATAGTTTATTTTAATTCCTTTCTTCTTAGAACTGACTTAACATTTATTAGTTTTGTACTTGTAATCTTCTCTAGCATTTCACCAGATCATAAATGTGGATATTTTTCAGCAGCTGAAAGCAGAACATATTTTATCCAACACATTCTAAATTATGCTGGGACAGCTCGAGGCATTTTGATCTAAAGTCAGCATGCATAACTTGTCTCTGTCTGTTTTGTTTTCTAATTCTGTCATCTGTTTTTCAATTAATTTAATTTTTTTTTTTTTTTGCTTCAGTCTTTCCATAGAGGAATACTTTTCTTTGTTGTCACTTTTCCTGTGTTGTCATTTACATTCACTTTTTGTTTTCTAATTGCATTAATTTTCAGCCTTTCCAAAGATGAAGTATTGTGGCTATTCAGGTAACCTAATTGGATGTTATACCACTCCCAGCCTTTGCAGAAACAGTCAGAACAACTGGCACGCTGACTTCCTGAGGGTAAGTCAGCAAGAAGTCTCCTTTGCTATGATATAATCTAAAATTTAATTGAGGTCTGTTCAGTAAAACTGAGAACTAGAGATGACTGTTCCTTTGGACTAATGCTCTAATACTACCAGGCCACTAACTTTGAAAGTTACTTCCTGAGTAAATAGGAACAATGCTTTTCTAGTCTTTTTTTTTTTTTTTTTTTTTTTTAAATACCACTTCTACTTCCAGAGATGTGATGGTCAATTGTTGTGGTTTGAGTCTAACCAAAGGGCAACAAAGCACCATGCAGTCACTTGCTCACTCCTACCCCCATCTGATGGGATAGCAAGGATAAAATATACTGAATGAATCATCATAAATTAATACACCTTCCTGCTGCCCTTCCTTTCTTCCTGGGTCCAGCTCTACTAACTCCACACCACAAGTGGTGCCTGGGGGCAAGGAATGGGGGTTGTGGTCAGTCAAAGTCCATTCCATGTTGTTTCTGCCACTCCCTCCTCCTCAGGGGAAAGACTCAGTCCTTCCCTGTAGCAATGTGGCAGTCATCCCACTGGACATGGTCCCCCACAATAATTTGTTGTTTTGGTTTCTACTGTTGCCAAGTCCACCTGTTTACACTGACCATGTGTAGAACTAACACACAAGTAATTTGATACTTCTTTGAGAATTGTTTTTGTGAAGAAACAAATAGTATATTTTACAGTGCTTCTAGATACTTGCCTTTTTTTTTTTTTTTTGCATCTGAGTTAAGAGTGCAGCTGAACTGCACTGGTAGTAGTCAGGATAAAGACATGGAGAAGCTATTCAAAAAGCTTATAGAGAATTTAGAACTCTATGTAAGTGTCTTTGATGAAGCTGTTTGTCTTCTGCCAAGTGCAGATTGTGTAATAAATGTTTTGTATTCTCTTTCAATATAAAATATTAGCAGTTAATAAGATAAAGTGAGCTTGGGTACCAAAACAGGTGTTTAAGGTATGTGACACCAGTTTTTGACTTTTCAGAAAGATTTTGCACTTTAAATTCAGTAGGATAAGGAAAGCTATTAGACAGTGGATTGATGCAGAGCTGTGTCATGTCTTGAATCTGTGACTGCCCTGCCAATTCTTTTGAAATTTACCTCAATGTAGCAAACAGCCACCTCTGTAATTCATTCAAGGGGGCTACAAATAGACCAGCAAATTCAAAGAATGTACTATGGTTAATTTAAGATAATCTTATACTCATGACCATCCCTTCTTTTATAATTTAGTTTAAAACTCTTTTATCCACTACCTATATACCATTCCAACCATTTAATGAAAATGTGGCATAGATTAGTTAATTTAAATAAATAGCACAACCAAAACTGAGGTTTGCCTAACATCTTTATATACACATTTTAATGATACAGAGTGTGTCAGTATGAACAGTGATTAGCAGATAAACGAAGCGCATAGAGTAGCATTTTCAAGGAAGAATCACTTGTAAACCAGCAATGTAATTTTAGTTCACAAAGCTGCTGATCTAAGTATTCACATAAATGTAGTTTCAGCAGCTTGTCATGAGCCAATCACATAAATATTTACTTATGGCCTTGGATCTTTTACAGGTATTAGTTCATGTTCCAGGGCAGTCAATGGACTAGAAAGTGAGTTCATAAAACTCAAACAGTATAGGATATTGAGACTTTATAAAAGTAGGCTTTTACTGACTGAAAAGAACAGGGAACCTTCTCCTTTCTAATAACTTTGTTGTCAATATCTTTATTCATACTACTTTTGTTCTGATAGATCTTTTCTGCTTCGTTCTACTGTCCTAGAAGACTGTGTCCTTATGTTCTAGACTTAAAAATAGGAAATTTGGTGATGTGCCCAGCATTCACAGGATGGGGCAGAAGCTTCTATCCAGAAGGTAATAGAAAAAACATGAGAAGCATTCTCCAGTTGTGATATGGTATGTCCTTTATGAGACTTTTAAAGCACAAGACATACGTTTATGTACATTGTTAAAATCTTGGACTCCGATGGGCTTCTTGTCCAGAAAAACATGACCCTAAGGCTGGCCAGAGGTTCAAGATAGAAAAAAAGTACAGTCACATGCTCCTATGCCCTGTAAAAAACAACTTTCTGGTGACTGAACATTCTACACTTATTGATTAAGAGTAATGTAATGTGTGGATGTGTTCTGTCATGTTCCTTTTTTTTAATTATATTTCTTTTAATTCTGTACTGGTATGTTTATAATATGTGCAGTGGATGGAAAAAAACAAACAAAAAAGTTACATAAACATTGCAGACTTTTATTTGTTATAGATTTTTCTGATCTTGTTTTTGAGGTGTGCAGTGATTAAATAGAAAGTTCATGTATGTGTGTGTGTATGTAAGTGTTATTGTTCTGTCAGCATCTTCCATGTTAAAACTACCACTTTTATGATGTAAGTATTTATTGGTGTGCACTAAGAGACAGTAGCACAAAAGAAAAAGACATTCCCTACTCTCCACATAAAACAATTAAATGTAGCATTAAACTAGTAAACACCTTCTTTGGCAATGATGCCCATGGGTAGTAGTTAATCCCGTCTGCTGTACTTTCCTTTCTTTTGGGATCAGGTTTTGCTTATGTCGCATTTCTGTACATAGGAGGGTGCAGTTCATAGAAGCGCAGTACAAGACACTTGCCCCTATTGCTGGGTTTTCCTACTGCCAAACCAACTGCAGAGGTTTCTAAATCCTGTATTGACTGAAGAATGATATGAGGTGGTGGGGAAAGTAGACAAATAGGCAATAGTGTCCCAGGCTGACATACAGATAGTTTCAGAATGTTATTACACACACTGACATATGAAGTTTCATCCCAAGACTACAGCCCATAGGTATGTGCCTCTGTACCATAATTAGGAGTGTCTTTATTGGACTGTCATCCTACTTCTGGCTTAGAGGTCCACACTTTTTTCCATTTTTTATTTCTTCAACTTTCTTTCTCTCATGTAGACCATCAAGTCAGATAGTGTGATGATGCTTGAAATGTCAGGCAATAAAATAAAAGAGAGGGTGTTATATTACTCCTTGATGTAAACCCACAGTTTACTGGTTTTAGCACTTTTCTGTAGGCCTCTATATTTTTATTTCTTAGATCAGTTTCTAGAAACAACAGATGAAAGCCATGAAAGAGAACAACTCAATACTTTACAGGAAGATCATTATGCACTCAAGTTGAAAACAAAAGGCTGTCATAAAGTTATCATAATAGGCTTCTGTGTGTGTGCATGTGGTAACCTACAGACACTTAAAAGTGCGAAGTTCTATTTGTTGTTTTCAGGTTGACTAACTGGCTGCAGACAAAAGTGGCTTGAAACCTTCAGAAACAAAGAGAAAAGTGGCATTTTGAGTGATGGTGATCTCTCTTTGCACATGACCTGCAGAGCTTTTCATACGTACTAACTTCACTGAGAGGTTTGAATGATAAATTTGAAACTCCCACATTTTGTGGCAGAAAAAAACCCCCACCATAATTAGAAGAATGTTAATAAAATGATAAACAGGGCAGATATTACAGATCCTCCTCAACTCCCAAGAAAAATAGCCAACAAGCTGCTCAAGAAAGGACAGAAGAAGGAAAATAAGGACTGATATTTGAGTATTTCACTACAAAGAAGTGTCATAAGACTGCTTTTTCAAGGCGATTTTGTAATGTGATCCTAGATATAAGCAGTTGATAATAACCACACTTGATAATAACCACTGCTCAGATATCTGTCATTTAGAAACAGAAAAAGTTGAGCAGGATGAAAACAATGCCAAGGGATTAAACACTATGAATGTTAATACATTAGGTAGAACAGCAAAGCTGCAATCCTTGGTTAATGCTTTCACAGCAGATTTATAGATAGCAGAACATATGTTTGAACCATTTACAAAAGCAAGAATTTGGGAAAGAAGGCTAAAACACATAGCTAGACATATAATTCCCATAATGTTAGTAAACATCGCACATACTATAGCTTGAAATAGCCGATAATTGTGTGTTTATCTTTTTTCTTTCTGCTTTGCAGCCTTATCATTAGGGAAAACCACTAGCAAAGGGTAAAAGAGCAAAAGGAAAATGTTTATACATAAATATCTTCTGTATGTTCAGTCTTTTGCCTAGGGACTAGAATGTCTGTTCCTTGACCCTTTACTTCTCCCTGTTCAAAGACCACAGTCAGGCTCACCACTGAAATGATTACTCAGAGTTCATGTAGGTCATTTGCAACATCATTTTAAATAAAATCAACCTGAGGTAACACTACAATCTTAATTGAAAACTGTTTAAAATTTCTATTTTCCTTTGTACATCAACAAAGTTATAGTTTTATTAAAATATTAATAATTACTTATCCTACAGAAGTACTGTGAAAGTAAATGAATTCATATTTGTGAAACAGAACTACTGCAATGAGGACACCTATAAGAGGTTATGTGGGAACTAATAATTCTGTCTTCAGAACTGAGCTCAAGCAATGTGCTGTAAAAAACCGTGAAGATTACAAGCCAAGCAACTGTTCATTAACATAGTACCATACATACTGGCCACTGAATGAGGCAGAGTATCTCTTGAAAATCTGGAAAGGCTAAACTAAAAATTGTATAATTGAGGAAACAACCAAGAGTAAAATCCAATTTCAGATTGGTATTTTCTATGCTGTAATCAGCTGATTTAATAATAATTCTCCTTTAAGGTGAATGACTGTGAAACTAATAGCACTGTAGATATTGAAAATAACTGATGGCTAACATATGTAAGAACGTGTAATTAGTATGATGCTTTGTGGGAATAAAGCTTGGAGATGCTTTTAGAAACATATTCAACAGAGGAAGACTTTTTAATGTAAAGTTGTAGCTTTGATAAGGCAGGAGGAGGGAAGGATGAAATGTAGTGTAATTTAATGAAAAAAACAGTGGGAACATGTAAGCAAATGCTGGTAACAAGAAATAAATCACATTTCAGCCTTTCACTTGTTTGGGCTCTTTCCTGTTGAAAAAAAGTAAGCTATGCACATAATTAGATATTCGTGCTGCCACAATAAATTACTTTTCTGAACACACTAATGCACCCTGACACACTAAGCCCAAACTGGCAGATCTGCTCTAAATAAGGATCTGCTGAGTAGCTGACTTGAACTTCTGATGCATTTCAAATAGAGACAGCAAGAATCCTTTAACAAGCATCCTCTCTGCTTTTCAAAGACTCCCACAGTGTCTCAATATTACTGGTTTATCAGAACAGTCCTGTGCATATTCTGTACATCAGTGTAACTATGTTCACTATAGCATTTCACTGATAACTATGACTCCTGTTGTCCTAATTTTCTGTTATGTGTTTTTATTTCCTGTAAACAGTTAGCAGCATGCATGAAATATTTGTATAAATGCAAATGCTTCTGCCTGCACCCAGGGACCTCTTTGAACAGATGACATTCAAAATGAATAAAATAAATACAGCTTTGGGGGAAAAAAAATAAAAAAATTACATATCTTTGAAAGCAAAGACTGTAGTCAGAAATGTTGAGTGTGATTACATTCAACTTAGTTACATGAAAAGAAGTTCAAGTCTTGCTCTGGAAACAGGGATGTACTGTAAAGTACATTCACTTGGTAAAATACAGATCTAGGAGAAAACCTTAGCAAATAAAGATGTTGCTGGTACCCAGGTTGTAAAATAAGTTAAATGACTTTATGGGAGAAAAGGACCAAATGTAGTCCAGTAGAAAAAAGGCAGTATGTGTCTTTGTGTTCATAGATCTATCCTTAATTTTGTGAAGGTGAACAAGTGGAAGACTAATACCTTTGGCAGAGTCACAGCTGTATCTGGCTTTGCCAGAAGTGAGATGGGAAGACTGAACACACTTGCCAGATTGGCATGTCATGCCATATGATCCAGTTGTACTGCTCACTGACACACTGAGTCTATAATCAACCAGTTATTCTGACAAACTTTACACAATTAGTGTTTAAGGATTACTATTGGAAAGGATGGTGCATACCTTTCTTTTATGTACTAGAGCGCTATTCCATCTCTCAGACCTGAAGATGAAGAACACTAGTTTTTCTAGCAACACGTTGCACAATAATCCAGACTTATTTTTTCTGTCCTTGTTTATCAATGTTCATCATGCTCAGTGTTTCTCAGGAGACTCTCCCTACAATAACCTCCAAGCAAGCTTGTAGGTTTATAAATCAGGGTGCATAGAAAACAGGTTGTTATTATTAAGTTGATGAAAGAACTAAGTAGCAAAAAGTTTTGATATGTAGTGTCCAAAAAAAGGAACAGAAAAACCAGTAGGTATTTTCATAATTTCTTCTGATGCCAGACACCACTATTTTGGATATTACATATCTGGTGATTCAAGTCCCATTATATTTTTATTCATATTTAATTAATACCTTACCTAGACATCAGACTATATTTTGGTATAGGTTTTAGAATAATCTTCCAGAAAGTGTAGGTTTTCCTTATCAGCTTACACCTGCTTTGAAGGCAGAACAGAGTTGTGCAAATCATTTAATAAAGAAGAAAACAAAGCTACTAACTCCCTTTTATCTTATAATCTACTGTCAGATGGTGACTCTTGTCAGTGCTGGCAAGAAGAAATGAGGCTGACGGTTGATTGATTGGAGAATGCTTTGGCAATTGGACAGTGTTCTGAGGCAATGCGGCAAGCAGTTTTACTCTTAATAACTTTCTATTACACACACTTCTTGTGACACAATCAAAATGAGGTTTGACTTATTTTTGATGGATCTTCTCCACACCAGTTTTAAAACTCATTGCTTGAGAAACACCTGAAGTTATTTTATTTCTTCCATAAAAGCATTAAATGGTTTCAGGTGCAGAATCCCTCCATGTTTTACTCTTAGTAAGAGAAGTCACTTCCTAAGTGTTTTTCTGCTATTTTAACTTCAGATAGACACTCAGATAATCTGTATTTTTCAGTGTCCAGGAAGCAAAATAATTGAAAAAGCACAAGAAACCTGAGGTAAGTTTGGCAAATAGCTGAAAAAATTTCCAGGAATCTCTGGCTTATATTAAGGATCCATCACAATATACTGCTATTCTGTCTCCAGTAAGATGGTTTCCAATGAGCCATCTGTAATTTGCAAACACATGCCATTTTTTCCACTCCCACATGAATTCTTAGAATGAATTGGGATAAGAAGTCAGATCTGAATTTATACCCTTTGAACCTTTTTTCAAGTACCACAGACATTTTCTGGGCTTTTTCACTAGCTGATGGAGGGAATGAAGCATTTCTTAAAAATGATTCATGTCATAGGTGAACTGAATATCTTTCAGTGCTTGTCTATTTCCACTGATGGTAGAACACAACTTACGGCCAGGAGGGTTCTAACTTAGCTTCAGTTATTACAAACCTAAAGTTAGAAGTGAAAAATCATGGCCTGAATTATGTTGCGGTTTCCCACTCTTTTATGAGAGGAGCTGAAAGAAAGGGATCACCAGAAGAGAAAGGACATAGCCTGTGGAAGAATAGAATTTTCATTCATAGAAATGAAAATACTTTATATATACTTAGTTATTCCAGATTTCTATAGCTGGACAAGTAATTGTGTGTCCTTTTATCTACTTGACCAACAGAAAGGTCTTCTTACCTGCTCTATACAAGTACTAAGGTGTCACAATACATGAGAGACTGTACTGTGAAAAACCAGCCTCAAGTGGGAGAATCCATCATAATGGTATATTTTTGACAGCTACAACACAAGTTTTTTAGGTCTTGTATGCATTAACGGGCACTTACTTAGCTGGCTGCACATAGATCTATGCTTGATTCCAGACATTGCCCATACCTGGAGCCAACTGGATTCAGAGTTTATGTAAACATATCCCATTAGCCATGAAGCAAGTGGCTACCTTAGTAAGAAGTGCATAGAAATACCTGTGAGAAAGGCATATAATTGTACTTCTGTCTTGTGTGAGCATATATTTAAGAGGTGAAATACTCTTTGGTGAAAGGAGAGAATGAATCTCTAATTGCATAATTGGAGATTTGTTTTCACAAAAGTGTAAAATAAGCTCTATCATTAAACACATATGGAAGAAGGTGGTCAAACTTCACACAAGCAGTCCTAGTTCAAAGTCTGAACTTTCAATTACTTGTCTTTATATCATATGTATGATGTGGGAAATGTTTATGGTTTTAATATATAAATTATTCTGAACATACAGCTACATTGTAATTTTCCACTGTAACAGATACTACTGGATTATGCCACAGTATTGTCTGTTTCATATAAGAGAAATTTTAAGGGGAAGACATTCTTGTGTTCAGTTTGTAATTACGATACCTAGAGCACAGGGCTCTGATGAGGGGCAGCTATTCAGTGAGAGGTACAGTGCATAGAGCTATCAGTAATGTGGCTGTTCTGATAATTGAGATCATAAATCATATTTTTTATTGTTTATTTTTTAAAATATCTGTTTGGTTCACTATATTCCTAGTGTTCCATTGATTTAATTACTTTGATTCATGCATGTTTTGATGTCTGACTAGAGCATTGTTTATATACATTTGGTCCTCAAAAGTCCATTAAATGAGTTTTCAATTGATTAAATAAAATTTTATTGTACAAGCAACTGCCTTCATGAATAAAAATAAATATGCGATCATTACATTTAATTACAACAGAGAAATCAAGATAATGTGGACCTATTAGATGGCAGACAAAAGCATTGATATGCCTAGAAAATACACTTCAAGTTTTATATTCATATTGAGATGGAATTGAGTTTGATAATAGGATTTGTCTTTATTCTGTGCAGGCAGTAACATCACAAATAACAGCCTTAATTTAAGATAACTGGTCATGGTGCAGCCAGGTTGACTGTACAGGTAATGTGGCAGAACTTTCAGAATACAACAGAGAAAAAAACATGTCCTAGTATTAGTATTTGTGTGCTTTGGTTCAGGTTCTGCTCTGTCAAAGATTTCTTTTTGACTTGTCATGTATACACATAATCTTAATACCTATCCCTTTCTAAAGTTGCCAAATATTTGCAGTAATCTGGTCTTTAATTTGCCACCTGTTAAAAAAGGAGAGACCATCCACTAGCAAGATTAATAGTATAAAGACTGCAGGGTGATTTAAATATTATAATATGAACATATATATAACTATAATTGATTGAACTAAAGAATTAAAGGAAATAGTGTTGCTGAGGGATTACATTTCTCTGCACCAGCTGGAAAGTCAACCAGCAAGTACATTTCATCTCTGCTTTTCACATGGTCCTTAGTCTAACTTAGGGCAATGTAAATGTGGATCCAGTGTTTCTCTACTGATCTTCCAAGAGCTATTACAGCTACTGGGAGTTAGGGAGTCACCCCTAGGTAAAGGTGATCCAGTACTTACTGTGGTGAATGTGAAGCACCCGAACACTGAACTAGGGCTTTGAATGACTTGTCTAGGTGTCATTTGCATAATGAAGGCATGAAACATTCCTCATGCAGTCTAATTCCAACTGACATTTGCATTCTGATCAATATGAACTTAATATTTAAGGTCTGATTATTCATTTACTCTGCTAACATCCATATGGCCTTTGAACATTACATGTTATCTAGCATTTTGAATAATCATGTCCCATCCCTGACCTGAGCATCTCTCAGCGTAGCTGCAACTGTGTCCATGTCCACAGCTCTGGTCCTGGTGACCTAAGCAGCTTCTTTTATGTTCTTAGCAAGAAAGGATGGCATGTTATATTCTCTTGTGATAACTATTAATCACTCTGTAGTAAAGTGGTTATGGTGTGTGAAGTTGCCTGCTGGCAGTCCTTGTGAGCAGTTTATCACTTTGGCTCCCGCTTTGTTGAATGTTGGAACTTTCAAAATAAATTCTTTTTTTTTTAATAATTACATATTTACATATTTGGCTGTAAGACTGTAAATTCTGTGGGGCAGGAGGGTAAGGTAGCAGTTTGTTCAGCACCCAACACCTTTTCAGTCTCATTTTGTACTGTGTCTTATGCAATGAGTTTCAGTTCTAGCCAGGGCTGACTGATGTTGGCACACAATACCAGCCATTGCTCTAAAGGAGAAAAGTTGACATAGAGTGAGCCTGTTCTCAACTATACCTAGGTCTAACTGTGCCACAAGTTTGACATTATTCATCTCCAGAATTTGAGTTAGATCTTTCTCATAGAGTGATTAGATTCATGGTTCAAATACAAATACGAAATTACAAAATACTTGAGTGTGTCTAGGAAGTAGATATGGCTATGATGCCAGGACAAAAATGAACGTGAGTAGAATGTGCTCAAATTAACTGAAGCAAGACACATATTCAAGTAACTGAAACATTACAAATGAAAGTTGATAGATACAAGACCTTTAAAAAATTATTACTTTTTTCACTAATGAGTTCGGAGTTTAGAGACCAATTGGTATTTTGAATGAAACTAATTCCAGCCAGTAAATCTACTAACACCACAGAGATGAACATACTGGTTGAACTTAATTATATATAATTAATTGAAATTAACAGCAATATTTTTAGGAATCAGCCTAAAATACAGAGTTGAAAATTATAAAACCTTGGGGTTGTTGTCTGACTTGAGATAATGTGATGGATTCTCTTAATAGGAAAATCTTCCCTGTCACTACTAATCTTCGGTGATTGATACCATGATTGATCTTGAAATTAAACATAAACATTTTAACTTTTCATTGATAAAACTCTTGTAATTCAGATAGAATACTGGAGTCAGTAAGATTTTTGTTTGAATTATAAATGGAATGAGGAAAAATAAAAAAATTCTGTTTAGTTAATGACTTAAATACATTGCTCTTCTTCTGTGATATGTTGTAAATCTACAAATCACAGTACTAGAAATCTCTTTTTCTTGATTAAATATCACTATAATTTGTTTGTTATTGTAATTTACATGCTGCAAGTATTGTATTGAGTTGTGTACCCTATGTAGTTGCAAAAAAAGAGTAACTTAATTTAAAATGGTTTTAAAGTGCAAAAAAGGTGCAAAACAGCATAAGTGCATATAATAAAATATAGTAACTGGCGGTAATTCAATTTCAGAATCAGGCAATTAATCACAGTACTTCAGTTAGGTATCTACTGTTCTTTGTATGCGCAATATGGGACTGATCATACCATCTGATCACCAGTAGTGAGGAGAGCAGGGTAAATGGATTTAAATGAAAAGATCTTTATTTTCCTTCCTTCCCTCCCTCCTTCCCTGTTAAATTAACCCAACAGTTTCATTAAAACTATAAAGTCTTACTATTCTGCTGGTATTTTCTGTTGATGTTGCACTGTAACGTACTTAGTTGTATTGTCAAATTTTTTGCAGATGTAGAATTTCTTTTCAAGCCCACAGCACCTAAACACCCTGGAGTTCAATGCCCACCCCCCCATAAGGTTGTTCTGGGATATGAACACACTGGGACTGCACCCTGGGGGACACATGAACAGACAGATGCAAGAAATGAAGCTGTAATTGCTGCCAGAGTCCCAGTACAGGTTTACAGGAGCAATGTTCTTAATCGTTCACATCGCACTTCCTTTGGGTAACTGATAATAGTCTGAAGCACTCTTTTGAGGTGTTCCTCTTTGTTTGAATAGGCACAGAAAATGGACAGCCAAAGCAAAATTAGTGTTGTATTTTTCTTAACATATGGTCTCTTGGGGTCATAAAAGATTTCCTAGACAAGAAAAAAAAATTAAAAAAAAAACTAGTGAGAGTACAATTGGTACTCTATGTCGCATTAAGAGTGGAAGTGAGACATTTGCCTGCCAGAGCCCAAGCATTTCTCTGAGCAGTTTTGTGAAGTCTAAGGTATGTCTGAGAGTCCTGTCTCAGAGTCCTGACTGAGGGACTTGTAACTGACATGTCTCTCTTCTAGAGCCCGGCTGTGGGCATCCCGCTGAAATGGTTGTTACCAGTTTCAGAGTCTGGTTAAGGATTTATGCTGAGACAGTTTAAAAGTTAAACAATTAGGTTTGATTTATTAAAGGGACAGAGAGGTTGGGAGTTGCTTGGATAAATGGGAGTTGTTGGATAAATGCACTGACTGCAAAAAGATAATCGAGCTCCAGTTAATAATTCCCAGGTAACATCTGATGCAGTCAGAGGTGCAGACCTGAGTTATAGAGCTAATAGATAATAGACATAAAAGGTATAACATATAGTGAAGATGAAATTCTTAACAAGAAAGTGTACCTGTCTTGGGTAGAGGAAGATGAGCACAGCCCGTCAACTGTCTCGGCTGGATCTTCAGTCTTCTGCCCCACTCCTGGAGAGGTGCATTCCCTTTGTGACTTTTATATCCTAATTCTGTCTGTCCCTGCCTTCTAGGTGACGTTTAGCATGATTTGGGTGGAGAATTGAGTAACATAGTCATGTATGTTTAGCATGTACTCCTTTAGGCTCATTACCATACTCAGGGATGTAAACTTCAATATCAGTTTTGCTGTTATTTAGTCAAAGGTCTCCACTTGGACACTCTGGCCTTCACGATTTATTTCCACCTGTTGCCTTGATGGAAACAGGGACATCTTATCTTCACAAGACTCCCTCCTTCAAACATTTGGCTGCCAGCTCAGCAGATGTCCAGCCCCAGAGATGGCAGAAGAATCTCATAGTTGTAAACATCTCAACCTTTCTCCCAATCTCAGCTAAATTAGCTGTAGTCCTGTCTCATGGCAAGCTAGGCCATTATGCCACCCTCTACCTGTTGAAGTGTACCTTTTCCAGAGGAGTGGCTATCAGCCCTTTGAAAATCCTGCACCTGTTGTTACCAGTTGCTATTGTAGCTCTTGGAACTTAGCTGTCTGACTGAAGGTCCAAAAAACTTGTTAAAAAAAAAATAAAAATTGTAGGCTCTGTATTTTAATTTTAATTATTTATTTTTAAACCAGCTTTGATAAAGTAGTCCACTAAACTCCACCAGAGTGTATGTGCTGATGCTTTGCTTTTCCTGCTTCTAGTTCCATGTGGATAGATAAGAAAACCTTGATTTTGTTGTATATGCCTTTGCTTGCTGGGGATAACAGGGCAGTAACTGTCTGTAGCCTGGGGCGTTCAGTTACTGGGTTTGAGAAATCTAAATGAAGGAATAAAATACAAAGTTGTTTTTAATAAGCTCACCACCAAATCTCTGGCCACAGTAACTGTAATTTCAGATTGAATAATCTACTCTGCAGAAAAGCCTAAGGGTTGAGTGTGTGTCCTGGTATGAGAGAAGAGAATTTAACTGTTTGTGATCATTTAAAAAGACAATTGTTTTCCTTTTTTGTTTGTTTGGGCTGAAACCACAGAGTTCACAATTTTTTCTTCTAATCCTGTACTGAGCTTGAGAACAGGAGTGGGAATTGAAATGTCTTTAAAACAACTTTGTGCAGACCTTGGCATCAATCAGGTCAGTTTCACGGCTACTTTAGCTTATTCCCTGCTTCCTAGGACCCATTATACTCACATTTAGCAGAGAATAACCATCGTATCAACAGCTGCACTCTTACCTGTCACTGATGCTTCCATTTGGCCTACAAATGATCTTTTTCACCAAGGTCCAAGGCATTAATCATACACCATGGACTACTTTCTACCATTTTTATGACATTCAGAAGGTCTTGCTCCTTGGCTTTAGTAGCACTGAGTATTTTGGTGTTGGTGTGGGAAAGAAAATTAACATCACTAACTTCTGTACATGTAGTTGATTGAGAAAATAGTATAAGTCTCAGTCTTTTGGCCAGTATTAATTTTTCTTAGCTTTTAAAGAAACACTGACATTGAATAAAGTTATTTCTATTATAGACCAGTAATTCTCATTTTATATGTGCCAAAAAGGAAATGTGAGAGAGTTTCACAGCTATTTAAAATGGATGCTGTGAAGCATATATGGATAAAGATGAAAGCTCATAAAAAGGAACTGTAGAAAGGCAGAAAGGTACCTGACTTCTTGAATGTTGATGAAGATTCAAATCCACTAAACTCATGTGGCATAAAATATTTCTAAGCCCACGTCAAAGAAAATAAACAGCAACCTGTAAAGGGAACTTTTAATTATCTCCATGATAGACAGTGTTAATTATAGCCTGGTCTTCTCTGTCTCTTAGTCTTTTCAAAATGGAAAGAACTTTTAGATGAGACCTGTAAGTCATATAGATATGCATCTTTTCATCCTGTTTTTTGGAGTCCAGTCATTCATTCACTGGAAACACAGTGCAGCCCTGATGTCATGCAGCAACACCTATGTCTTTTTATTATTATTATTATTATTATTATTATTATTATTATTACTATTTTGGAGACTTCGGACGTATTTTAGTGGTCGTCTTCTCTTTCAGCAGTTTTGAGTGTGTAGCAGAATGAGTGAAGGCATGGGTTTCAGGCTCATCATTCCCCCTCAGCAAATACTGGGAGTGAATCTGGATGAACCTGCTGTGTGAACGTTCAAATACATTTTCTAGTGTCAAATACACATACCATCTTCGTTTTATTCCTTTGGTGGGCTGTTTCTAAAGGCTCACTGGACACCCCAGGAAGACAAAGTGACTGAAGTACTAAATCATTTTTTTTACAATTCTCATGTTAAAATGTAAGAAATACTGAAATCCATTCCTCATCTGAGATTTCTGTGAAGTTTCACAAGTGCTCAAAACACCTGAGGACAAGGTTACAGTTTGGACTTACTGATAACAGAGACTTTGAAGTGTCTGTTAAGAATAATAATCACAGTTTTTACATAACCATCTTTTATGCTGAGTAGCTAAGGGTATTTGCTTTAATTAAGCAACAATATGTGGGATGGAGAGAAACGTGAGAGATAAAATGAGTTCCAAACTGAAATGAAAAGTAAGTATTGGGAAGAATGAGGTAAAAAGATCAGAAATGATTGCACTTTATTTCATCTCAAGGAAGAAACACTAGCCTAGAAGCTATAACATTACAGTAGGAAAAACTGAGATTCAAGTGTCTGTCACAATGATTATTATCTGTATAAAGTACTAACAGAAAAAGCTAGGAGAAACTCATTCCACTCTGTTTCAATTTCCTAGACAAACTAGTTAAGAAAAGGGTGATCTAGAAAAGGTATCTAACCAGGAATTGTCCTCTGTATCTGAAAACCCTTTGTTTAAAAATGCAGTCTCAGTGATCTTCTGTTGTCTATGCTTTCTGTGTTCCTGCTATCTATGTTTTCAACAGACATTTTTGTTTTGACTTGCTTATATTTTCCAATATAAACTTATTCCAGTGAAGAGTAACTCCCTGTACTTCATCAAGCCAAACTCTAAGTAAATCTGTTACAGATTTAGCTCTTGTGTATGGATGCTTTTTCTCTGGTTTCAGTTGGTGGAATACAATCCCATTTGGGTTGGTTTTGGGTTTTGTTTTTTTTAATTTTTTAAATTTTTTTTTTTTTTTTTTCTGTTAAAATGTACTCTGGATTTCCGTGAAAGGATGTCTTGGAGCTATGTCTGTGAGTCTGAAAGGTGAAATTAGAATTTTTCAAAAGTGTTCTCACAACATCACAAAGAAACAAAAATTATTTACTGCACACCTTAGGATTTTGTTTCCCTAAAATCCCTAGCCAGCAAAGCTTTTAACCTCAATTTTCATATCTGTTACTCTGCAAGAATTATTACTATGTAGTATTAAAAATGTCCATCTTTCATGAAGGCAGTACTCAATATGAAAGGCTGGGACAGAGTCTGGAAGAGTAGAATGCTATAATGGCTTGCTGCAAAATTAAATGATGGGCTGTTGAATGGAATATGAGGCAGAATATAAAGTAGATAATAGATAATTGATACTTTTCAAGTATTGGATGATAGAATAAAACTTTTAATATGGTATTTTGGAGAAAAAGGAGAAATAGAATTAGTACACATAATGTGTTTGTGTTCATATATGTATGCTTATATACATGAACAAATATGTGCACCTATTTTGGTTGAAATAGTAAACAATTATGCTGCTTTTCCTGGAGAAAAAGTAAGATAGTATAGTAGAATATTAGGATTCTCCTTTCCCTTCATATGTGTAAAAATGTCCACACTATATCTGTGCATGAATGTGCAAAGATATGTACATATTTTGTACATCTATGTGCATAGATGTGCATGTGTACATCAAAGATCCATGAGAAAAATACCCACGTCCATTTTTGTCTATATACGTACAGAATATGTCCCAAAACAAAGATGCAGGCAGTAAAAGCTATCAGCCCTGACAATCTTAATAATTTTACTTCTCAGAAGTTTATTTTCTGATATCCTGTTACACAATAAGAAGAAGCTGTGATTGAAGGCTCCCAGACAAGCTTGCTTCAGGGTTATCAGTGCAGCAAAGCTTGACCTTGTTATGTAGGAAATGTGTTTTAAATTAGAGCTTGCTCATAGTACTGCAAAGCCCATGTTATCAATTAAAGTTCTTGTAAGTGGAGAAAAAAGGAAAGGAAAGGAAAGGAAAGGAAAGGAAAGGAAAGGAAAGGAAAGGAAAGGAAAGGAAAGGAAAGGAA
>WUAM01000049.1:400707-414029 GCA_024336885.1 Actenoides hombroni
AAAAATTTTGTTTTTCTTTATAGAATTTTGTAAGAATTTGTCTTTCTCAGATGGATCCTGAGCCAATATAAGACTTTGAACAGGTCATGTTCATTGACACTTACAACGGAAAGAAATAGAATTTAAACTCCCAGGTCAAAAATAAATTGTTAGACTAGTTTAACATTCTAACTAATCCTCTCATAGTGCTCCTATTTCATAAACCAATTTTTATTCCAAAAACCCCAGATGTCCATGCAGGTTGGACACATCCTTCCCTGAAAGCAGGACACCTGCATCCTGCATCAGGACCTTTGTCACAATTCAGAGAGTTGCTTGAGGTCTGTGTCTAAGAAGCAGATGTCTGTCTTACCTATAATTGTGTTGGTTATCATGCTCATTGTGCAGCATGAAGAAGCAATTGTCATTAATTTGTCCGGTTGTCCAGACAGAATTTATCTAAAATCACTGCAGTTCTGGTTGATTTTTTAAAGAGATTTTTTTTATATCTTTCTCTTCCTGGTTTAAGAAACTTCGGTAGATCATGAATTCATGGCTATGGGGCAAAAATGGAGGATGACTGCCACCAGCAGAAGCTCAGCTACTATCCAAATCTACTCAATCTACTATCTATTGTTTTTTTTCTTTGAAGAATAAAAAAATATCTTTCCAAGTGGGTAGAAACTTATTGATGCTTCTAATTGGGCATGCCTGAGGGAAAAAAGCACTTCAGGACTGAAAAGCAAATGTTCAGAGGACTGCCATACATATTTAACTGCATTTGAAAAATCATTTTGTGTGCATGAAATGGTGAAATGAAATAAAAATATTTTCTGCTTCTTAGACACTAATGTATGACATGTAAGAGAGAAATCAACATTTGTTATGGTACGTGTGATATCCAAGTATTTTCTGGTTGACTAAATATTTTAGAAATTTCTATTCATATAATGGAGGGCTGTTCAATTATATACTGGGGTGAGATTAGCTAAAAGTTGATCAACTAGACTAAACTGAGTTTAGGAATAGCTTAGGAATGTTTCTGAAGACATCTGAAAGAAGCTCCTGTGTAATTTGTTTTTCTTTTTTACACCACTTGTGAAAAAGCTATAGTCATATGAGATTAATCTAACCCCAGAAGGTTTAGGATTTACTCAGCTGTAAGCAAGTGAGGAGGTGTATGCTTGTTCATTAGAGCACTTAAGGCCCTTGAGCAAGAACTTAAGTACATACTTAACTACCTTGCTTAGTTGAAATGGGATTTATGCTTGTACTTGCAATCTTTATAAGGATTATTCTGAAGACTTTTGTGGCAATATAATCAGGTTTCATAAAAATTAACCAGGAAACGTGTGAAGATTTAATCGATTGCCTTTTTTTACTGAACAACAGAATACTAGAGAACAGATATAATTCTCTATTAATATAATTCAGATGATGTGACACTAAGTGAGAATAATATTTCACTTTCACACTTTTGTTCTAAAGCAAGGCACAAGGGTTTATTCCATTTCTCTCCTCCCCCCCTTCCTCTTCCCTATAAGAAGCTTACAGGCTCATCAAATTCAGATATGCAAACAGACAAAAGCGACCCTCCCGGCTATCTAATTCTAATTCAAGCTGCTTTACACAGCTACACTACCAGAAGGCCACATTCTGCTAGAATGATTGCCTTTTCTGCATACTTATTAGCTAGCTTAGTGCTTGGAAATGTTTTGTCCCTTACTGTATAATAATTTTTGGATGTCCTTCTTGAAAAGAAACTGAGGCTTAGATGTGGCTTTGCTGCTGTCCAACCTCATGTTTCAGTTAGGTCAAACATTGATAACTGTGCAGTGAATTATGCTGAATCTTCTAGTCCATTATGGGTTGAATTTAATGTAATTTAGCAGGACAGTACCTTACTACAGAAATCATAAATAGACTTTTAGATGTTTCTGTAGCAGAAGAACAATTATATGTCATTAACTTACTAAAAAAAGGAAAAGAAAAAGGTAAAGGAAAAGATAAAGAAGAAAAAGGAAAAAAAAAAGAAGAAAAAGAAGAAAAGGAAAATCTAAGAGAAAGAAAACATTCTCTATTAAAATCTATATCTTACTTAAATAATTTCTATAAGAACATTTCTGACTTTCAATTTTATATAATATTATAGGGGATTTCTATTAGGAACACAGAAAGCCAGTTCATACAGAAAACCACAGAAGTACCCAATCCATAATTACTGTTTAAGCATAGGAAAGATTCTGGATTATTACCTCCTTAGTAGGACTTGGGGAATAATTTATATCAAATGGTACGCTGAACAAATTTGGCCTCCTTGGCTTGTGAAATGGCAGTGAGCTGACTGGGATTCCCTCTGGTTTATTCAGTATTCATATTTACAGATTTGGGGGTGTGTGTGTGTTTAGTTGCAATTTATTATTTTTATTCCCTGCATTGAAATAATGAAAGGGAAAAACTACTCTTTCTTGGCTTATATGACATAGCTGAAAGCCAAACACTGCTTCACCTGGTACATTGCATCTCTTGTGTTTCTCTTGGGACTCTGACTGCACCAGCAGCAGCAGCTTTGAAGTATGATTAGAAAGCTAACACCTAATCCCAAGTAGTCACAAGTATCCACATAGACTAGCTCCTTCATCCCTTCCTCTGTAGAGATGTGGTGAGATGTCAATAAAATACAGGATTACATTTGTCAGATGTTAATCTGATCATGTTGTTAGGACTCATTATTCATTTTATCTGAAGTACGTTAGATGACCACATGCTATGAAGAACTTCTTAAATATATTCATAACTATTGAAAAAGTTATTGGCAAATCATTAATTCAATAATTTAATTTCCAGTGAGGCAGAATTCTGGTAAATACCTTAACAATGTCCTTTTTCTGATGGGAAACTGTTCCATCCAATTTGAAACCAGTATTTCTGTCATGTGCCTTATGGATATGTACCTTGATGAAACCTTTCCTGATATTTTCCTTATATTTCCTAAAAATTGAGATCGGACTGCAAACTTCTTATCAGTGGACATTCTAATAAGAAACACAGTTTCAAATAATTTGTTGGAATTTAATATCTTTGAAATTTTGGTTTAAGTCAATAGAAAGGTTTAAAAGTTTTGTAGCATGCAGGTGTAGGAGGGAGGTAGATACTCAAATATACCTATGCACAAAAAAGCAGAATGTGGCTTCAAAAACTTTACACCTTTGGAAGGTTTGGTGGCTAAAATGCTGATTGTCAGAGCACAAGGGTGGAATTTTCTCTATGTCAGACTACAAAAAAGGGTAAAATTTGGAAGACTGGCTATGGGTCAGTGTAAGGAAATAACAAGGAATATTTTGAAAGTGAACATTGGAAGGCATGTACACATTCCTGAGGTAAATTTTTAACTCCTTTTTAATAGATGAAATGTAAAAGTTAGAGTTTTTTAACCCAGAAGTTAGGTAATTACTGAACATTTTTCACAGATGTTCATAGATGTTCTTAGGTAACTTCCAAAGGATGACTCATCCCATTTCTCCTAAACATACTATTTTTTGTTCTTTCAGAGGGTAATAGGTTACCTGAAGTTAGGTGGAACAAATTCTCTTTATTATTTTCCATATCACCCTCTATATAATTCCTAACCTCTTTTACCTGCAGCATATTTTGGCAGGAGACTGGATGACAAGTCTAGGTGGATCCAGTCAATGCAGGGTAGTTATCACAACCATAATTGACATGGATTTTTCAAATAGGTTTTTAGCAAGCACGCTATTAAAATATCTCTAGGAAACCTCAGTAGATTCCTCATGAGTGGAAAGCATATCATAGATTATATTATGAAATGTAATCTATGCATATTTAAGTGTTCTAATCATGGAGTCATAGAATCATAGAATGGTGGGTGTTAGATAATGTTTCTGGGAGTCCTGATGGTGTTGAGTGGAATTCTGGATGTATGCAAGATTAAGGCCTCTGTGAGCTAAACAGAAAACATGTTCGATACCAAAGAGAGATTTCTAACATGTGCCTCTTATATAAAGTTATCTATGGATTGTCATCAAGCAATAGAAAAATGGGAATTCATCATAATGATGGATTTATGAGATCTATAGCAATCCAAATTCCTACAGAGATCACCAAAGATTGCTGTTTCGAAATCTAAAGGCAGAACCACAGAATAGGCAGTATATTGGCACAGCAATGACGAAGTTGCTCTACATGGCATTTCATTTCTGGATGGCAGCAAAGATCAATGTACTTGCCTACACCTCCTGAATTAATATCCCTTGTAACCGAGGAATAAAAAACTCTTACACAACTTCCTGCTCTACACTGCAAGACTTTCACCATAATGCAGTAATAACCCATGAGTTCGAATGAAGAGTTTTCTTTCAGATTAATATCATTTTATAAAATAAGTTGATATTATGATGTACTGAGTTGGTCTGCATTATTGTTTCAAGCAGTATTTTTATAGCTAAAAAGGTCAATAAATACCTACAATGGGCTGTGTGTGCAAATGAGGGACTACTTGTAGTTATTTTGTTAACTCATTTGAAATCTCTTAGAATAAAGGCTAGGCATCTTTTTTTTTTTTTTAAACAAAAGTTTTATTGGAGAAAGAGAAAGATGCTGCACTTCAGCATTTTGCAAAACAGCTCCTCTTTTGCCATATTCACTTAAAAAATTGAGAAACCTATTTTGAAAATATTCTATAAAATGACTGTATTATTCTTTCTCACTATAATTAATTTTCATTTAGATTCAGATTTTTTTATACAGCTATTATTAGCTGACATAAGTTTTTCTAAATTTTTAAAATAAACTATCTGTACTTAAAACATTTTTCTCTAGTAAAGCTTATTTTTAGAAAAGACTTTGACTTCCTGAATGTAAAAAGAATATAACTTTGTATCTTCACTATTTTATATTTTGTAATTTGACTTTCAGAGATCCTGATGAACACTGCTATACTAAGCTGTATGAATATAAAGCTCTAGATGAGGTATAATATTAAAAGGGATTTGCTAGCAAGTGCATTTATAGGTTATAACATCTTTTATGGAAATTTGTACATGTTAAACACCTCTTCCAATGTGAGCAAATAAACAAGCATGTTGCCAGCTATAAAACACTAACCGTAATCTAAGGTTGTTCTTTAATTGGTTATTTTTTGTGATGATCAGGGGAGTACTGCTGCATTTAAATACAGTAGGAGAAAAACTTAACAGAACAAATACTGCGGTTTTAATTGAGCATCTTCCTGCAAACCCACATCGTTTGAACTCCTCCTCCTCAAGTCGCATTTAAGCAGCCTGAATTGCCAGAGCCTGGAGAGAAATAGCTACTCAATATTAGCTCCCCTGCCTCCTTTAACAAAGGATTTGACTGGTAGATTTTTTTTTTGCTGCTTGTAATAAACAGCTAGCAGGGCAATGGGTAAAAATAATGAGACTTGGAAAAGGGTCTTGAGGTCTATGAGAACTCCAAGGGGAGCAGGCAAGCTTTAGAAATGATAGAAAGAGGAAAATTTCCGTACCATCTACAGGATAGGCTTTGGTATATTTTGTTGCTACCCAAGCAGCCACTGGAAATTGCTGGGCTGAAATTAAAGCCACAGCAAAAGAAAGGGTGGATGGGGAAGACATTTTTTTCTGAACTTTTAAGTCTTTCTCATCCCACCAAAATGGAGCATTCTCTGTTTAAAGAATTTCCTCGTTCTAGCACAGTTTTTTGCGACCTAAGGAAACCTTCTTTTGGAGACACTAGCCAACTTGAATGTCTTCCACTATTTGCCTTTCAGTAGCTTATATTAAATAAAATGTGCAGGTAGTCCAATGTACACAGCTCTGGTAAATAGGCCTTTTCACAGTCTCCTTCCCAGTGCCCTCCTTTGCTTTTCAGATTGGAATGGGAATGTGGGCCAGATGGAGATCTTAGGCATACAGTTTTCTTCTTCCCCTTCCCTTAGTCTTTGCTTAGGCTGTTTACAAAGTTACCACTTAATCCTAAAAAAACCAAATTAGCTGTATCTGAGATACTGTTGTATGCTTTTGCTGTTCTGACAGGATAACCATCAGCATCCTACAGCTTCTTTTTCACAATACATTGAAATCTGGAAATTCCTTCCAGAAACTTTAATATAAAGTTTACATCCAGGCTTCTAATGATAGCAAATTCTGTGTGTTTTGACATGTGCAGATTACGGCAGTGCTTAGCTGCTTAAAAATGTTTCCAGTGTTTAGGAGCATATAACTAAAGTGCTGAATTTTCATCTGTTAGTAGTGCTTACATAATATGAAGCTATATAATCTAATAGAATCTGACCTGAAACCACAGTTTCCTAATATTACATCACAAATCTAAAAACGCAGCAAGTACTTGGAAGTCAGTGAGTGATTTCTGCTCTGTTAAAACACACTGAATATCCTTACTCAGTGCAGTTAATGCTTTAGGTGCATTAAATTACCCTGAATATGATTTTTTGGTTTTTTTCAAGTTCACTTTTCTATGTAGGTGTTTCAAATTCCATCAAAGCCTTGTACCATGAAGGGATCAATTCAGATGACTTCAAAACCAGTAAAGTTGGATTTAAACTTTAATTGAAAGTTCAGTCCTTACTCCTCCATTCACTGATGCCAAATTATTTCCAATTAAAAAGGCTTTCTCTAATGACATAAAAAGTGAAGTAAGAGATAAAGGATGTATATACCCAAGATTTTTAAAGTGTGTTTTAGCATGAAAAACAATATAGCAAGCAACAGCCACAGCCACCTATATCTCTATGGTTAGCTGTTAGGCTGGTCACACAATGTATCCTGTTCATCCACAGCCAAAAGCCACACTTCAAGGGCTGTCTGATAAAGGCAAAGAGGTGTAGCATGAAGGTTTTCATATTCACAATTCTCTTGCAGTGCAAGTGTCCCACGGAAGTCCTTCAGGAAGCTCTAGACTACTAGAAAGGTTCATACCACTTCTGCACTCTTCAGAGTGACTTCAGTTGTTTTGTTTCCACATTGAAAAGTCTCTAGCTCCTGGCTAATTTGCCTTCCAGGACTAGTGTTCTTATGAGCCTGGATAAGAGCCAGGGTGCCTCAAAATTGCTTTCTGTAAATTTGGTGCAATAGAAGAAAAATATAATGTAAAATCTGCCTTTGCCTACCTTTATAACTCACCATCATTGTCAACTTCATTTTAAAGGCTTGCAGAGCTGTAGACTTCTGGAACTGTTCTGCAGTGCAGTTTTCTTTACTCATTTAATTATGTAAAATTGGTTCTACTGCAGGAGCTTTAAAAAATATTTTTTCCAAGAAAGAAAGATTTAATAGTTTCATTAATAGGTCATCATAGCAGAATAATTTGATGTTAGTATAGTGCAAGAAATATGCACATCGGCAACAGGATCAGCATGCAGGCAAAGGTATTAATCACGGATAAGAATAGGTGAAATTCAATGTGAAATAGAATAAAAAGAACAAAGGGATTGTTGTAAGATGATCAATAACATAGCAAGCTGTGATATATAAAAAATAGCCTAGACTGCTTACCTAGGCTAGATACCTAGCTTTGAGATATCTACTGTAAGTTGCAATGACTTAGAAGGTAAGTAGCTGTAGAAATCAAAATTGTTAGAAGGTAAACACTCATGAAGCCTTTTTTCTTGTTTCCTAGCGAAGTTGAAAAAAAAACCAAAACAAAACAACAGACTAGTCTTGTTATAGTGCTGCACAGGTTAATTATTATTTCATATCAATTCCAGAGCAATAATATGTTCTGTAGATGATGTCAGTATATAGTAAGCTGTAGGTGGATGCATACTAAGGTAAAATACAAATGAATAAGTACAAGGACTTTCTGTGATGTCGATACAGAAACAACACTTCTGTAATTTTTTCTTCCTGATTTTTTTCTTGGTATAAAAACTGTGTATGATCTATTTTTCACTACTAATTATTCAGTTCTGATCACTTTTGAGGTAGGATTCTGAGCATGATAGAGCTATGATTGCATCTTTGCAGTCACTTTGCTATAGCATTATTTTGATATGTTTGCATTTTTACTGGCCATTGTACGAGGCAATGTGTTGGAGGAATCTGACAACAGTACTGTGCAACACCCGTGAAACTCCAATCACAGTAGAGTCTTACAGCATTTTAAGGACTGTACTAAATTTAGACTGGGCATCTACACCAACAACAGGCCCCAACAGGGTCCGGAGTCAGCGGAATCCTGCTGGGCACACCCAATGACCTGGCTACACAGAGTGTCTGCATGCCGCTTGTAAGAAAACTTGTAAAAGTGAGATTGGTGCTTTGGCTTTGTGAGAATATTCTTGGACTTTGATCCTGGCTTCAGAAAGTTAAAGAAGAAAATGTCACAGTTATGTTCAAAGACACAGGAAAGAAGAACTTAAAATTGAACTTTGCAACCAGGGGAGAAGCCAGGATGTTGTGCTTCAGTTTCAAGCATATGAGCAAAATAGCAAGTGTTTAATTAAAATAAAAGCAAACCTGAAAAGTTTCTCATAAGTTATTTCCTTTCTCTGTCTCTCTGTGCTTAGCTTCTGTCTTGAGGCTTATTCTTAACTTGAGTGGAAAATTCTAAACAAAAATGAAAGCTGTGCCCTCAGAGGGTTGTTTGCAGCCCATTCAACCATAGCAATCTGTAAAATTCCAGCAGCAAGAGAGAAGGACCAATTAAAACAAAATACACGTTGTGATTTAGCACAGACACGTACGGGAGCTATTGTTTTCATGGCATAATTCCACAGTTTTGTTGCAGTCACATCTGTTGTAAATTCAGCCCCCTATAGCTGCCTATTTATTAAGTCACACAGGCTTTTTTGAACCTTGCAATACACTATAACTAGAAGACAATCTTCATCTGTGTCAGAGGATGCTAAGGGGAACAAACTTTTGTCAGTATTTCTGATACTTGCTTTGGTGGGACGCTGTCCATTCACTCATTTGAAAAGTAAAGAGCTGACAAACAGAAAGATCTGAAAATACAAAAGCACTTCTTGTGCATTATTCTTAAGTATTTTGTTCTATTGGATAATTGAAGAGGCATTTCTATGATCACTGACTGATTTTTTGTGATTGCTCTTCCTGCAGCCTGAGTACAAGTCCTTTGGACAGTCCTGGCACTGTCTATATTGAAGCACATCACATTCATTTTTAGGCATCTGTTATTTTATACCTTGTAGAAGTCTTTAATTCCTTGTAGGTGGTAATCTCAACTGCCCTTAAGGCATAGAAAATTGATACCTGGTTTAAACTAGTTAGCTATACTCCCTTTATTATAAATTGAAGTTACTCCCAGTGGCTATAAAGGGTACGTAAATATCTGGAAGTCTACATTTGACCATGTAAAAGAAGGAATTTAACTGTGTTTTCCTAATTTCAGCAAACACCTAATTCCTGATCTCTTTTTCCTTTCTTTGCTTTGTAATTGATAAAGCTTCCTGATTCACGTTCAGTATTTTCTGTGTTACAATATTTGCAGTATTCACAGTGAATGAGCCATGTCTATTATCTAATACAGCAAGAACAAAATTATAAATTCTTCTCAGTAGGGTTATGTCTGGGCTCAGGTGACAAGCAAATACTTAGAGCTGACTGTTCCTATCACTAGTGCTATGCTGAAGTGGAGAGACAAGTTCCAAATACCTTCTTTATTGGATAAAGAACTTAACAAACTTAAAAGAGAGTGGTGATATCAGGCGCCTCTCACTGACCTGCAAAGAGATGCAAGAGGTTGTATGTGTTTTTTATCTACAGCTAGAGCTAATGCAAAGAGCTAAAGTTACATGCTATCTTACCTCTGAATGAAACACTATGTAGTGGTATTCTCTGCAGCTTCTTTTTTCATTAAGGAAAACATTGCTTGTTTGATTACTATGACAATTTTTTAAAGGAATAATTATGTCTGCCTGCATTCCTCAGCTCCTTGTTGGTGATTTTCAAGCAGAGATCTTCAGGAAGTGTAAGTTTTCTAAGGATAGGTGCCTGTGAAAAGAAGCAAGTTTTTAGTGATGTGCTACTTAATGGTACATCTCTGCAATGACTACACAAAACAGCCCAACTTGGTAGCTTCTGCTTCATGGAGCTTCTGTATCTTCCTGTGCAAGGCTGTAGATTTGTTTCACATTGTGTGTCCCCACTGTCACTTTAGCTTACCACCTCTTTTTTTCCAGGATCCTCAGCACACATACTGTATGCATGCAAATTTATGTCTGTGATTCCTTCTGGAGTAACTCACTAGTTCCTATAAAATTAAATTGTTAAGTTGTTGCTAATGTGAGACTCAGTTTAGCACACCACATCCCTTATTTATTCCACTGGAAACTCAACCTTTGCCAATTGTTTGCCTATAGTCTCAGATTCACTTCTAACAAAGCTGCAATAGGTGAAAAATAGTTCTCTAAGGAAGAGTCCCTCTACAGTGATTTTCTGCATAGTTCAATTCATAAAATTTCATTTATTACTTATTTTAATGAAATTAAGATCAGTTGTAAAGTTGTGATTAGGACCATATCAGGTAGGCTTGCACTTAGGTGCAAATCCATATCAATACAAATGGCCCAAAAGAAACAAAGGAATCTGTTCAAGGAAGTGCATGTGATTTGTTTCTGTAGCATTCAGTCTTAGTTGTTATATTCAAATGTAATAATATTTATTTAGTCAGAAAAAAACCCAATATGATGATTTTCAGACACTGAAGGCCTTGAAATTTCACATCATTTTGGGGTCTTATATATATGGACAACAGCACAACATTACTTAGCTCCACTTGCAATATCTGCAATTACAAGTATAAAAACTCAGCTGTCAAACAAATTAAACTAAGCCTTGCTGCATAAAGCATGTTATTTAATCTTCACAATCTGTTTGCCACCCATCGTGATACAACTACATTAATGCATTAAATTAAGTGATTTTATTTTACAGCTTGCATATAAATCAATACAGCAAGTGAGCGAATATTAAATAACATAAGCCCTAATTAAAGAGCAATGAGACACTGATGGTTGCTTTATCTTGATATTTGAAAATTATTTTTAAAATTATTATCTGAGGTCAGACATTCTTTCATATTCAAACAGAATATGCAGCTAGTTGCATTATTAAAATACTACACCTTGTATTAACAGCCTGGGCTAAGGGTAAGTGTATCTGCAGTAGGAACACAAAGTTTTGCAGTCTTTTAGTAAGCTTGTTAAAGATTATCTAACAAATATTATTTTTTCCTATCTTATGTTTTCTCTAACAGGATAGCACACACCTTATTTATATTTGAACAGAATTAGAGCAATGAATTACTGGTGCAGTCACAGGTCACTCATTACTGCTTGTAAATTTTTCATGAATACTGAGGTAAAGTTAGTGTAAAAAATTTCACCATACAAATTCTAAGTTATATATTTTTCTTGTTTTGAAGGGAAAGTTAAATAAGCTGGTCACTTCTTAAATATCCTACTGCTCCAAATGTGTTATCTAAGAAATCTAAATGTCTCAGGGATTTACATCTCTTGTTTCCAAGGTAGAAGCTTTCTTTCCACACTGTTTAAGCAAAAGTGCTTAAGCATGTGCTCATCTTTTTTAATAGCCTTTTGATTTGAGTGAAACTATTCTCTTAATAATAAATGTTTATCTGTTTTCCTAAATTGTTCAGATACTTTCTACCCTTCTGCCGCTTGAACTAATATCTAAAAATTCCAGATGAAAATGAGCTTTAGCTCTGTACAAACCTAGTTAAGACAAATTAAGTTAACATGGCATGTGGGATCCTCTATGCTATAGACATTTTCTTCATTGGATTGAACAGACTTTAGGAGTTATGATGTATGGAGCAGCCTGTCAGTCTTTGGGGATTTCAGACTCCTGAGATATGGCAACATAAATTAGTTCTACAGTTCTCATCTATAAGTATTTGTCTCCCTCCTTCAGAAGTAGAAATGGAAGGGAGAATATAAATGAAACCGTGACTCCATTTTTTGTGAACTTGAGTACTGACACAGTCCTGAAATGCTAATGCTTTGATACTGTCCTGGAAATCTGTTAATCTCTGCTTTTTCTGTATAAGATAATCTTGAGACTGAAGTCAGTTATGTAGGAAAATAGATTACTTCAACTTTAACCCATTCTGGCAGTGCCATTGCCATTAGGTTTTACCATCAGGTTTTACCATCATTTTCTTATATTTACAAGCTCAGTGTCTCCTTCTCACATGACTGCCAGAGGTCACATTAACTTCTTGAGGGAATCCTTATGAAGTCAGTGAAATTATGTTAGGAGTCTTGTCTATTCTACTACTCTTGATCTCTATGCAGTTCATTGCCATGCCAGGTTCCTTAAAAAGAGCACAGTCCTTCCTTTTCCATGATTTTAAAAAGTAGATTAATTTTTTCATCAGAAAAGATCATCTGCTTAGTGGTGTGAAGGCTGCAGATCATAAATCAATAGTTTTAATGGTATTCCTATTGTTTTCCATGTTACAATAGCAAAGAGTTATTTTTACAAAAAAGGCCCTCTAGTGTCTCTTGATTTACAGTGATAAACTGACATAATATACATCTTCCAGAGCAAACTGCAGTCTTTCCTTAGGTTATCATTTTCTTGTCTCCTGTGTGAACTGAAGGTTTCCTTTAATCTACTTTTTTCACTGTTCAATCACATTTCCCTTACACATTAATTCTAATTCTGTCTATATATGTATCCTAGGGCTGAGCTGAATACGAAGAGAATTAGTATTATAATATGTCTTCAATTAACAAAATTCAGATAACTAAAGTTTTGAAGCCACTTCCCTTCTGAATTTCATACGTATGTTCTTTAAACAATGACTCAAAACATTGTACACTCTTAATGAAATCATGATGTCAATCACAAACATCTCAAATGGGATCAGAACTTCTCCCATGCTGAACATGTCAAAGAGTATTATAATGTTTTATTTCATCTACCACAAACTTAATTACAGAAAAGTTGACATTTGTCTTGAATATGTCTATCTTTCACTACTGTTTTTGTCAAATCATATGTAAAGCAACCACATATTATCTGATCCTGTGATGAAAAACTAAAATAATATATACATGTAAAAGGGAGAGAGAAAGTTATCATAATTTGATTTTTTTTCTTGCATCTCAGTTCAATAGATTCCCAATTTTTTTTATGGAATGTTGTCATGGTTTAGGGTCACGGCAGACCCTTAGACCTATAACAGACACTCTGTATCAACACCCCTCCCCTCCCAAAGAGGAAGAGAAAAGGAATGAGGGAGAGAGACTTAGCAATTAGAAAAGGAAACTAGAACAGCTTTAATGAAAATGAAATTAATAATTATAAAAATGG
>WUAM01000049.1:414129-427643 GCA_024336885.1 Actenoides hombroni
TGAACTGAGGGGCCCAGAACTGGACACAATATTCCAGATGAGGTCTCACCAGGGCAGAGTAGAGGGAGAGGAGAACCTCTCTTCACCTACTAACCACAGCCCTCCTAATACACCCCAGGATGCCATTGACCTTCTTGGCCATGAAGGCACATTGCTGGCTCATGGTCTTTCTGCTGTCCACCAGGACCCCCAGGTTCTTTTCCACAATGCTACTCTCTAGAATCAATTATAAATTGTATATTTGTATATTGTATATTTGTATATTGTATATTTGTATATTGTATATATATTGTCAGTTATAAATTGTATAGATCTTCTTCAGTTTATGTGTATCATGAGTATTATGTGTATATGAGTCAGTTTGATCAGAAGCCTAAGATTCACTGACTCAAAAAAAATTGAAGTGATAACTTGTAATGTATATTCTGGTAGTAGTTGATAGTATCTGACAGACCTGCCCAAGTAGATTTTGAGGGATTTTTTTTGGTACTGTATAGCTAGTTTCTATTCTTGTAATTATTTTCAGGTCTTTAATGTCCTTGTTGTGTTTGTTGAGTGTTTTATAAAACCATTAGGTTTGGAAAGAAACAGTTACTAGTCACAGTGAACGTCCGAACGTGGTATGGCCCAAAGAGCTAATTTTAAGAGTTCTCGCTCCATTGGAAAAGTAATTATTCTTATGCTCCCTTTTCCGATAGTAATAGACTCTGCTGTCCCCAGAGCATCTTTGGGTTTCTTCAGCAATGTAGCCTTAGCTATTCAAATCCATCATCTTTAGTTGTTGCTGCTTTGACCTGCAATATGGGGATATCCATGCCCTGTTCTCAGGTTGCGATTGCTGAACCCTGTTCACTCCATATATGTGGCAGTTGGCCCGAGAAAAAGGTCATTATTAGGCAGAACTCAGTGCATAAAGCAGCTGTGTTCTCTTTATAAAGCCTTTCTCTATAACCTTTATCTTACAACTAATAAAAGATATCCCTTTATCAATCAGAGAAAACATTTAACACAACTTGACAGGCAAAAGAGAGTTCTGCATCAAACCTTGGCTTTCTTCCACAGTAATTCTTGTCCCTTTAACAAGCCTTTAACTGTCACAAAACTGCTGTATGAGTTATTTTCAATATTTCAAGTCAGGCAATGGATGTGTGGAGCAGTACTAGTATATAATTTAATAATGTGATTGCTCTGCTTGCTCTGTGTGTAGCTTAAACCATCTATCAAGACAAAACAACTGATAGTCAAGTACCTCACCTTTGTGGTGCTCAACCTGAAATCCTTGAGCAGGGCCAGTGTGGACCATAAACTGTGGACCATTGATGTCCTAGGACCTGTTCCATTTGATATCAGGAAAATAAATATTGTACCCTCAAATGACATTAAGTACACCAAAAAAATAAGCATATACGTTGAATGAATCACTTTTCAGACTTTTGACTGCCTTTTGAAAACTGCAGAGTAGTGGGATATGTAATGGCAAACTGACAGTAAACGTACACTTAAAAATGCACTTAGTTTTTCATAGTTTTTTTTTTTTTAAAGTTTTTTTCATATCCACCCATAATCCTCACTAATTTGATAATAAAGAAGTAAGAAGATGTAAATACTTCATTCCAATCCAAGAGTTACACCAGGTTATAGAATGATGTGTCATTCCATGTACTGTTAAAGACAATATGACATAACTCATTTTGACATTAAAAAAATTGATAAAAACCCTTCAGTATTTATCCTTGCACAGATTGTATATATGTGGGGATTTAATGCTTGCCCAAAAAGTGAGGGACTTGCCCTAGTAGACCTGAAGTGCTAGTTGGTAGCTGTAAACTCTTAATTAGCAAAATATCAGATACATGCCCTACAGCATGGGAAATGCTCATAAAGAGAGGTGACGAAAATTAAAATAGACTGGGCATCAGAACTTGGGCCATAATTCTCAGTCCAACATGGATGCTGCAAAGGCCATAGACCCAGTTGCTACATTTACAACATCAGGTAGGCATGGATTTACTGGGAGAAGTTAAGTGGGATAAAGGCAGGAGAGGCATACATTCTGTAAAACTAACACTTAAAATATTTTCCTCAGAAGATCCTGAAAACAGCAAAATTGAATTGGAGAAGTAAGCTAAAAGTTTAGAGTAGAAAGGTTATTAAAAAAGAAGGATTGTTTGGAAACAAAGATAATAATGAAAAAGAATCAGTCATAGTTCTGTGAAGAGAAATCTTTCTGTCTTTCTGATTTGTGCCCTATGAGTCACTAAAAAAATTTCTACACATGCAAAAAATTGATATAATGATGGTTAACTTTTCTTTCAAGCGCCGAAACAAATCTGGTGGTGGTGGTTAAATATATTTTAAAGCTAAATGAATAAACTTATAAGCCACATATGTCCTATTAAAAGACAGTGAAGCAGGAAATAAATGTATAGGTCAAATATAAGAGAGAGAAGGAAAATAGCAGGTGAATGAAACGGGTGTGTAGAAGATACAGATCCTCTGTACTTAAAGATTTCAGTACTTTTGAGTTGTACAGACTTGTCTACAAAGCAGTTCAAGATGTCCAGAGTCTATGCTCCATATTGAAAACCTTCCAGTTAATATGTATGCTTTTTTTTTTTTTTGTACAGCTAAGTCTGCCTTTGGGAGAAACAAGTGGTTTTAAGTGTCCCAGGTCAAGCCAGGATCACTTTCATGCACTCACCATAAAATGTTTAGCAGTTCCATGGGATATACTTTGGAAAATGATAACTACTTGTTAAAACATGACTAATATTAGCAAAAGTGAACAAACTGGAAGTTGTATGAGGCACTGAAAGAGGACTTAACAAAGAAAAAAAGAAACTTAATTTTGATATAGAGTAACTCATATTAGAGTGTCACAGTAACAGCATCAGTGGTGAATAAATTGGGTGACATCAGCACCTCCATGCTCTGCAGCCCAGAGGGAGGAAAGTATGTGTGTTTCTGTGTGAGAAAGATACCAGATAAGAGGAGGCTGTGTATAAAAATCTGGATGGGAACAGCTGCAGCAAAATGTTTGACTGTATAGACAGAAAACAAAGATCAGCTATTATTTCTGGCTACTATAGACTAGAAGCACAGTATCTAGGTACAGCAAATTCAAAGAGATGAAAGAAGTTGAACATTTTCACAACTTATAGTCCTATCTGACAAAGAAATCAATGTTGTCAAAGGTGAAAATAGGAAGCCTTTGGTAGCGTTTGGCAAATGTTGTTTTTGTAAAAGCCTAGTAATTCATGATTCATGTTTCCTTCTTTAGACCATAACTGAGGATAAGGAACTAAAAAAGGTTTTCTTTGGATCTGCCTGGTTTTATATTCTCCTTCTTTCCTTTCATTCTTACATTTGTGGGGAATAAGCAATTCCTTAAAATATTTTGCATCTTTTTATCAATGCCTTCTTCATTCCTGTCATGTCTTTAGGAGTGTCTTTAATCTCACCAGTCTCACATGCATATTGAAAACATTTTATATGCAATCCTGATGCACTGATCATGTTGCTCTGAACAGTTGCTGACATTTAGATGGCTCTGTTGTATCCACTGCCTGTTAAATTTGATTTTTTTTGCTGGCTCAGTGACACCAATTTTAATTATATTTTTATAAAGTTCATCTGTATATTGTTAGCCTAATGTGTGCCTTCCAGTTTATGAAAAAACCGTTAAGTCTATCAGATAAATGGCAACTTGACTAGGATGCTATGAACTAGCTGCCTTTGCCAGAATAGATTTACATTATGGAGGGGGTGACATCCTCCACTGGATTTCATTTGAATTCTATTATCCCTTTTAAAATTAAAAATGTTTCCTTCTTTTCCCTCACCCCGCCCAAAAAAAACCCCCAAACCAACAAAGCAACCAACGATCCCTCTGTAATTAATAGCAAGGGCAGAAGTTAAACAGAAAATCAAGGCTCTATGTTATTTCCCTGTATGTGGGAGTGGCTAAAAAAGAATATTTGCTTTACAAAGAATATTTTTATTTTATGTGCATAGAAATATGTCTTGGGTTCTCTGTGTCTACATAGTAACCTTAAATTAAATCTTGATTCCTTTCCTTTTTTACCTTCATCCATCCCTTTTTTGGCTTGACTACTAATGAATACCTTAAAAGTAATGTGACAAACAAAAAGGCTTTCTTGTAACAAGCTTAACCTGTGCATGTTTTCATGTTCTAGAGGTAAAAATTCTCTCTCCATGCTTCTGACCCCTTCAGTTATTTGTAAATATTCTCAGGATAACTACTTGTCTTGGGTTGAAGTCTAAAGTTATAGTAAGTTTTTTACATTAGTAATTTCAGAACTACCCTCTTAGATTTAACATATGCTTTTTACTTTCTACTCTATCATTAACACTGTTTATATAAAAGTTAAACAGTATGCTGATATGTCATTTCCTTCCCACTGAGGTTTACTTGCTTCCACTGCCATCATCAAAATTCTTTTAAAATCAGTATTAAAAAGGCCTGCTTACACAAGATAATTGAATATGACCCAAAATAAAGGAAAGATGGAAATATATCTTGCTTCTTTGGCTGGTTCTGTGATGATTTGCACACATTGAGAATCTGATTCGTATGTTTAAAAGGAAAGTCCACCGTGGATTAAAAAGAGAGAATAAACTTCTCCACTGAGAAGATATTTATAATAGCCTTTGTCTCACAATGATGTTTCACTTGAAAGACTTTGGTAACCAGCACTTTCTTCCAAACCTATTCTAACCCTTTCTTCAAGCTTACATGGTATTTTGGATGTTTTGCATGGATTCTGCCTCTGAAAAGGGCAAGGGGGGAAATAGACTATACAATTGTAGGCCGACCTGTCATCACTGACCTTTTCAGGGAAGAAGAGAAGGAAACACTCTGTAACGACAGAGCTGTTTCTTTCCCTAAAATACCATATGCCTGGCACCCAGCAGCAAGACTGGCTAGGACTGTGGCTTGTCTGCTCTGGTTAGATGGGTTGATGGTAATGTTGTGGATCTACACTTCTACTATCAGCTTTCTTGCAAATTCTAACTGCAGAGCTAGACACTAATCAATCCATTAAATATGAAGTTAATATATCATGGGTTTTTGTTGGGTTTTGTTTTTTTTTTCATCCCTTCCATTGGTTTATGATGTTTCATTCACACAGTATAGGATTACTTTCCTAACTGTTGCCTGTTGCTTGTTACAGTACATGTTCATATCTCAGCCATTTTCCCACTGACTTCAGGATGGCAGCTGGAAAAAAAAAAAAAAAAGAGAATTTGAAAAACATGCAAACAAGTGAAACCACACACTGTGAATCCTACTACAGCAGCCCTTTTTAGTTCTAGTTATCCATTTCACATCTGATGCAAACAGTGGCTACTATTGCAGTAATGAAAGCCATATTAAGAACACATATCAAAAGTATTTAACTATTTGTGTAATAATTACTGCAGTGACTTGGAAATTAAACTTATATTAAAGGTACGGCGTTGTTCACACATTAAGGAAAGATAGAATAAGAAAGAAGCTTCCTGGGCAGAGTGCAGCTGGTGTGCCAGGAATCCATTCCACGGTGGTTCCCTGAACATCATTGCCTGCAAAACAGCGTGGAGAGTGTAGCAGAGTGAAGACTCTGTGGTCAGGTTCTGTGAATTGCTGCAGAGATGGGAACTTTATGGTATTATGAAACTGATAAGATGCATATTTGCCACCTTGGGTCAGCAGTCTCTCTTTGTGACAAAATGATGTCCTTTATGCAAACTTCAGTCATTATAATGTCATTATAATACCAAAACACACCTCCATCCCAAAGGCTACCTGCCCCCAAAGTGTGACTACCCCTCACTGAACTTATGCCCTGAATTTTTTTTAATCTATATCTTTAAAAGCAAAGCAAGAGAATTTTATACCAATCACAATAAAGGCATGTATGATTAGAGTCACTCAAGCTCCACCTTGAATGTAAAAAAATAGTATAAAAATGCCTTATGGAAGGGGGAATGTTAAGGAAGCTATCACCACAAGCAAATCAGGGAAGATTTCTTCTCAGAGTACCTCTAGCTCCTGGAATTAGTTGGTGGGCTGAACCTCTCTTCCCCTCCTTCCACCCTTCCCACAGGGACACCTTTGTGTAAGATCCAGACTATACCAAGTGCTTATTCAGAGAAACTTAGAAAAGTCTATACAGAGAGTAATTTTCTGATTTCACGCACTGTATTATTCATAATAATGATACTTGCAAGTGTGATAGTTCAATAAATTGAACAGGACCAGACTAATAATGCCAAACCGGGTATCACTCAGAATCTAAACCTATCCACCCCAGCCCCTCTGATATCTAAGGACAATCTGGAATGTGAGAGGGGTTTATTCTCTGCCAATTACTTTACCCTTTAATGTGACACTATTTTAGAAAGTAATTACTATTCCAAGGTAATGCATACATGTTGAATGATGCTGAAGGAAGTAGAAGGAAGAAGTAATGAAGAAATTTGAAAGAGATTTCCAAGGAATACATTTATTCTTATTCAAAGGAGGGTCAGCTAAGGACATGATGGGCTAGAAGGAGGCATGGGACCAAAAGAAAATGATGATATGTGAGATTAACAGCAAAGAAAAGCAAAGACCGAATAACATAGATGTCATATGATCTGTCCCATGCATGGGGGATATTGTTATACTGTAACCACTGTGACTACATACAGCTATACATATGTGATATAGATGTACCTAAATTAGTTTTGAAACAGATAGGTCAGGCAATGCTTATATGTAGTAATATTGGCATATACATGCAGGAAAACAAATATGGTGAGTTTGGAAAAATCAGAAGAAAACCATCTGCATCAAATATAAACATAAATGTGATCTTCAGAAGTGATAAGTATGGTAAGGGTATATTCTGAAGTCTTCAACTCCTACAGAGTGAAGATAATAGAAACATAATGTACGTTTATTAATACCAGATAAAATGAGGTGATATTTTATGTTCTGGAATTTGTATTTTGCGAGCTAGTCACTAAGCTAAAGTTAAATTCTTAAGTTAACTTTTGGTTAAAATATATCATCTGTCTGCCACTATTTTTATGATTGATTTAAGGCACCTAAATTAGAATAAAACTTAATCAAAAATATATGGATTCTTGACATGAAGTAGACAATGAAGTGAACCCGAGTGCCATAGATCTACCACTGTTCTTCTGTGCCTGTCTATGCCAGTATGAATTTTCCAGTCATCTCCAAACTCACAGAGCCACTTTATGCCATATTCACCTCTCTGCAGTGCTTAAAGAAACACTGTACAAACTGGTGATGACGTCTATCAGGTTTTCATGGACAATGCTTTATACTCTGTCTGCTCACAGGAAGTCATGGTTATCTAAAGTCAGTGTTCCCAAAGCAGTGCTGATCTTGTTGAGCCTGATGAACATCACTTAAAGATTGTTTTGGTGTGAGACACTGTATAATTTGAAACTTGCTAGACAAAAAATTTCATTTTAATTACAGTTTCTGAACTCTGGAAAAATGAAACTAAGGGAAAGAAGGACTGAGTGTTTATTCACAGTGATTTCATCTTCAAGAGGTCATTACAAGGCCTGAAAGAATAACAAAAACTCTAAGCTAGAATACTTGACACTTCACATTTCTAGTAAAATTGCATCACGTAACTAAGCTTAAACCTGCACCATTAACTAACATGTGGGATGTGAAAGGGATGGTGCTGTGAGAGAGACAGTGTAAAATTATGCCTATTTTGTAAAAATAAATACACTTATTAACATAATTCAGAATAAATTGGCTGAGAAGAGTAGTGTTACTGAGCAGGTCTTCCATGTCTGTAACATCAGGGGTGGTTAAAGGCAGAAGCTGTAAAGAACAGTCTGCTGCTGAGACTGGTGTGTGCCAGATCACTTAGAAATATATGCAGGTTGGGGCCTGCTGTGATCACATTTACATTTACATCTGCCTAACACCTGTCCTGTGTGACATGAGTGTTAGAATCAAGGCAAAGACAGCAGCTCTGCTAGCATCTCTGAGCTAGTTTTAATGCACATGGTCTAGGCACAACTGGAAGTTCAACAGGTGCTACTATGCATTCAGCATTGCCAATTCTTAATAATTTAATGCAAGACATAAGCTATTTAGAAATCTTAAAATATAAATGAGTTTGGAGAAATGATTCCTTCCAAGAAAATATTGAAAACAATATGTGAATAAACCCTAAGAAATCAGAAAACATGAAGTAATTCAAATGCAAAAGATACTCTCTTACAAGTTTTTTAGACAGTTATAAGTCTTTTTATAACTTTTGAATGTCTGGAACTTTCAATATTGTACTGAAACACTGGATGAAATATTGCTTTGAAACAATTCTCTGATGAAAACCCAAGTCAAGAATTATCTGATGAGGGTCTATCCCGAGTTCTGTGGTTTAGATATAATTGACTCCAACAGGCACTAGTGGAATCAATACAGCAATTGGGTGTTTGCCTTTATGAAAAGCTTCAATTACATTCCTTTATCAGTTGAATTTATTTTTCAGGCTTTACTTTACTCTTGTCAAATTCAGATATGTTATACCAAAAAGTATTTTTACCGTATGAAGATCCCCTGTGCCAGTCACTGTGCAGCTACTTTGATGTGGCTTAAACATTGTTTTGATATTTGAAAAACAAGCTCAGTTACCATACATTGTTCTCACAAAAAGAGATATGGTGCACTTATGACTCCATAAATCGAAAGGGACACTGTCTATCTGAGTCATAGCAGTAAATGTCAGATGTTGCTATTAAAGAAAGGTTGCCCTTTATAAATCTCATAAGATGATGAAGAAATAAAGATGGCTACAGGCAAACTGAGAGATAATTATTTTAAAGCAATTTTAGTCTTTTTCCATTAAATTAGCATTGTAATCATCCTTCTCCACTGTCTCATGACTTCTGCTATTTGGATCTTTAGGTTAAACTGTTTTAGGATGTCATATGTTGACTTTGTCCATGTACTTTTAACACGTAACAACTAGGAGAGATCTGGGAGGTTTTCAGCTATCAATTTATTCCATTATTTGCAAAGTTCAGTGACAGGGGCCAAACTCAGAATTTACTGCTACATCTGTGTATGCAGATCACCTACACGAGAAGACCAAGGCTTGGCAAGGTGTATTTATTCTCCAGGTCATGAGGTTTGACTGCAGATTGTGTTCTTTGTATGATGGCACTTGATTAATAATAAGCCACTGTTGGGTAGAGAATTTCTTTGTGATGTTTTCCTGAGCCCATTGCTGAATAGAAGCAATATAAGAAAAGCTGAAGTGGGTTATGTGGAGTACTGATCCAGGCATTTTAAAACACAAACAAAATGGATTTTTGAATATGTACAGAAGATGTGCTTGTAATATTATTCACATATTGAGTCCTGATCAACTTAAAGATTATATGCTTCCTCACAGACCCATAGAAAAAGCACTATCTAGCATATACAGATTTAAGGCACAAGAATCATCTTTGACTTTGTTTATATGAAGTGTAACACATCAAAATATTATCCTTTGAACAGGACTGGAAAGTTGCCATTTCTGCCAGCATTAGTATTAGCACTACTGCTAATGCTACTGTTAATAGGCACAAAATTCTCTAGAAAACTAATAGTGAAGTAAACTTTTAGGGGATAATACTGGAGGAAACAAACATGTAGTCTATTCTTTGTCTCCATTCACACTGATCCAGACAGTCTAATGAGCAATTTCTAATTTTTACCCTGATTTCAATATACATCTGGAAATACCTTTTTTCCTCTAATATATGTACTGGAAGGTGAAATAATGCCATCAAGTCTCTGAGATACACTTTATCTATTTTAGCTGTTCTTGTTTACCTTGACTCCTCAGCCTTCAACTTGACACATTTCAGAATGTCTACTATTGTTGCTTAAGAAAAATGAAACTTTATAATTAAACTGAAACGAATTTTTGAATATCATTTTAATACAAAACTTGTAAAAAAAGCCAAAAAGAAAAAAAGAATTATTATTATTGCAGGCAACATCTCTTTCACGCATTTACAAAGAATACCCAAAATAGCACCATATACACTTTGTTTATTGTTCTCTCTGACTTACAGCATTCATTTATCGCATACATAATCAGGATGTCTGATATTTCTGGGACAAGGTTTTATAATGCCAGTTTAGATTCACGTATTCAGTGCAAATTCTCTAAAACAAAAGTTATATTTGCATTTCACTATAAATTATATGTAAATGAGAGTGACATGACAAATACTCATATCTTTTCCATTTATGATTAGAATGTATGGAAAAAACATTTTGTAACATGACTGGAAATTGTATTTTCATTCAAATTGTCTAAAGTACAAAAAGATAAAGTTAGATGGGTCTCTTTCTTTGCTGTTTCTATTCAGGAATATTTATAAAGGATTAGATTGATATTGATATGATATTTCATATATTGATATGATATTGGTACCGATATTAAAGTATAAGATTAATTATCTGATATGAAGACAACCATGTTGTTGACAAGACCTTCTACTAATATGTTCATTCTGATTGATTAATGCCAGTAACATAAATGTGATATCTATCTTTCTAAATAAAAGCTTTAAAACACTGTTCTTTTGCACTTATGCCATGTAAAATTTGAAGCTTGATGTAAGTATTGAACTACAGCTTCAGATAAAGACTTTTAAAAAGTATTATAAATAAAATCAGATGAAAAATAGGTAAAATAAATGTATTTTCAGTTAATCTCAGATGATTACTGGCTAACTGTGACAGTGGGAAAGACTGCACTTCCTTATACTAGTTGTCACTAATCTTAACTTGTGAGTAAATAGGACATGAAGGTCTACTTGTATTATTCTGTGTGATAAATATGACAAGTCCCGTGTACACACACACACACACACACACACACACACGTTTTTACTATTAACTATTTCTGAAACACCTAAATTTTTTACACCAAAGACTGTTTTTCTTCTCAGACTATCAAATCCTTGTGTGTAAGTTTTAAGGCTGGGAATACAGTCAGACTTCTGGCAGATCACTCCAACATAGTTCAATATGAAATTTCCATAGAAAATAACATGGCCTCAAGTCTTTAGTTCTCTTAATTGGGCCATATGAGATGGTAATGCCTTTCTTGTCAGGGCTTATTATTTTAAAATGTGAATATAAGGGGAAAATCATCGGGATTAATTTTGATTTTATTTAATTTGTCTTGAGTGTTGTCAGAGAGCACTGAATAATTCAGTTTTAGGTCCTCAGGGAATAGACCTTATCGTCTACATAAGCAAAAAGTAATTTTTCAGATACTTATGATATTAAGCATTAAAAACTATGGGGAAAATGTGAGTAGTAAAGGGTATGGAATTTATAAAGTATCTCTGATTTCTATAACTAATGTAACAAATATTACCTTATATTTCTAGGCAGTCACAATTAATCTTTGATTTCCTTCATAAAACAGAACAGCTTTTGAGAATCTACCATCTAATTTTAGCTATAGAATATTTGGATGATGAATAATATACATTATTATGAAATGAATTAACAAGAATCTATATTCCACCAATTATTACTATGTTAATGTATAGCGATTTCCTTAACCTTTTAACATACCAATACAAATAACCTCATAGAACACTTTGTTCATTAGGCCTCATGTCTAATGAATATAGACCTACTGTCTCCTTGCTGTAGTCTTGTCTTGGTCACAAAGTTAGAGTAGGCATGCATATTTATTCCCTAAACTCTGATTTTTGTTGTGCCTTGCGAATTCTGGTCAATGTTGGCAGTGCCACAGGCACATGGGAACTGCCTGATCAGGTCTGCTTTAAGATGTAGACAACTCATGATGTTCTTGATGCAGCCCTTGTCCACATGCTGCTGCTCATCAAGGTTGCAAGATACTCAGCAAACTCTGCTAGTGAATACAAACCAGATAGAGATTATTTCTTGGAAGCATCTTGCACCTTGGTAAACAAACATGCTCTCATCGGTAATTATTATATTGTCCTATAATCTTACAACAATACATTTTATTTTGAGATCTGTTAAAAAACAGATGTTGTCTGACAGTGTCCACTTGTGTAAAACAGTAGTGATGAAGAATTTGTAGTCTGTGTTGTTGCAAAGAAAGATGTTACTTTCTTTTGTTGGTTTCTTAAAAAAATGTATTTAATATATATGTATAATAAAGAGCCACCAAATGCTTTAAGATAATAATCAAGCCACAGATTATGTATCAACATATCAGAGAATATAAAGGAAAGGCACAACAAAAATTGAGACAAATAGAGTGACAGAATGCTGGAATGCAGACCCCTCCCATTCTTGCCAGGTGGGAAAATGAATATAGCTACTATATAACATTTCAATAATACAACAAAAGCTGAGTGCTGCACAGGCATTTTGTCATTCAGTCCAGGAAGAATAAAATTGAAAATGCAGCAAAGAAACCCAGTGACAATTTCACCAATGAGGAACTGTTCACCAGTTTCATAAAGTGGTTGTCACAATAGACGGCATGATCACCATACTGTCAGTATAGTGGAGTGTGGGTAATGGCTGCCAACAATACAGAGATGATAGTGACAGTGGATATACAACAGAGGTCAAAAGTAGATTTCTGAATTTCAGTCTAGAGAAGACAAAATTCAAAAGTGGCAGGAAGCCTGTTATGATGGCTAACATTTGCTACCTTTTAATCAAGCAGGAATGTTGGTGGTTGAAAGAACAAAGTACTCAAAGCAATTTTATTCTTTTTGAAAGAAGTAGGTTACTGGAACAAGACGTCACTCATCATATAGCTGGGAATAGGTAGACCTATTCTCTGAACCAGAGAATAGATGGAGAGAAATGAGACCAAGAATTGCTATCAAGCAGCAGATGATCTTGTCATACAATTTCAGAACACAATCTTGGATTTTTATATTTCTCCCTCTACAAAAAAAATATAAATTGGCATGCTTATATACCAATTTTTGTAACAATGAATAAGCTGGGAGTGAAGGCCTGCAGCATTCCTTTTCTTCAAAGGAGACAGATGTGTGCAAAAATTGATGTGTTGCACAATTCCATGCATAAGGATATAAGGAGTCATTTAAACATTAGTCTGAGCTTCAGTGACAGTGATAAAATTATATCAAGCTTGAAAATACATTTAATTCAAACTGTTGTCTTCTGTCATCCTTTAAGACAAGGGTGGGGGGAACACTTCCAAAATGACAACAGGAAGGATCAAGCCACAGCCAGCGTCCAGAGCTTTTGCAATGACAAATGATTTATTATGAGATTTAAGGAACTGTTAGCAGAAAGGGGGTAAAAAGTGTTTAAAAATTAGAGGCTTTGATGAAATTTAAAAATTAAGTCTCTGGTCTGGAACTGGATATTGAAAAAGGTGGCTATTGTGTTAATTATGCTTTTAGGTGAAACTGAACTTGGAAGGGAGGAGGGTACACTGCTTTGTCCCTTTTTAATTGTGCCTCAACTCCATTATGCA
>WUAM01000049.1:438044-465459 GCA_024336885.1 Actenoides hombroni
GACTGTATAAAAGCAGCCTTCTGATCTCTAATAAACGAGATTTGCCTGATCGCTCACATTGAGTGCCGCTTTTCTCCTGCTGTCTCGGACATATAAATCCAAGTTAGAACACATATATAAACATAATGGACATGTTGTTATGGTTTAATTCACATCATCTCTACAGGGAGCAAAAATGTGCTGAATTGGTATACAGGCTAAATTTACACATAGATTTTTAGGAATTGTCCAACAGTGGATAGAAATCTGGATTTGGGTATCATTTTTGTGGACTATCTATGAAAGTGATTATAAATCACTATTTCATTTAATGTCCTTGAATGTTATATGGGAGAATTATGAACAGAGGTCTGAAAAAATAAGAGGGCAGACTTTTTTATTGTCATCTTGAAATAAAGTGAGGGTAACTGAGCATTGTTATTTCCATCTAAACTTCAATAAGCAGATGAAATTAAAGATCCGGACAGTAGTAGCTTCTGAGGAAGACTGAGATTATAAAAAGTGTTGATGCTTCAACAAGAGTAATTGTAATAGACACTGCTTGGGGACAGGCATTCTCTGCATCTTCTACAAGTTCTGGACCTTGGGTTAGTGTACTAAAGGTCATCCTGACTACTTGTAATACATTCATCTTGTCAAGTAATATGTCAAATACACAAGATTTTCCTCTGGAAGCTGTCTTTATGGACTGCTGCAGTGCTTGGAGTGTATGACTACAATAAAAGTGTGTAGAGGAGAAACTGTCCTTACAAAGTGTTTATGAGCATGGTCTATGAATACACTATATGTACAACATTCATTCAAGTAAACTTAGTAATTACAGTTAAATAATTACTCTATTATTTGTCCCTTTACAAACTGATGCCACTAGTACAATATTTACCTGATTTCCACAAATTTAGGCTATTTGCATAACATTTATCTTGACTAGCTGTAGACATCTGTATTGCAAACACCTATATTTGTGCTTCTTGTGCTAGCAGTACTTTATGATCAGTCACACAAGATACTAAAATAAAGATATCCGTGTCAAGGATTTCTGAAGTTAGGTAAAAATAGTCTTAAGGTTGTATATCTTTAAATAACTAGTTGGCTGTGTTCTTAAGCCTTTATTGAGGTATCAACAGACAAATGAAACAGCCTTTATCTGGGCAAAACCATGGCAGTTTATTGCAGCAGGTTTAATTTATAGATACAACAGAACTGCCTTCAAATGTGTCTTTTGTTTCATGCATGTTTTGGGGTTTTTTTATTAACTAAAACTTCTCTGCCTTACTTTTTTGATACGTTAGTTTGTTTGAATCTATTTCATGAAATCACCAAAGCATTAACCACTGTTCTCTGGTAAGAAAATTACAATTACTTTCCTTCAATTAAAGGCAATAAATCAGTAAAGCATCTCAGTGTAATAACTACTGTTATTTTAAAAAAGACCCTGAATCCTACAAAACTGCAAATTACATTTAATCAAAGACAAAAGGTGAAGCAAAACCCACAAAATAATAAATCATAACATAATATTAATTTATTTATAAAGTTATTTAAAGTACAGAAACTAAGAATATAATACAATCATGGGTTAACAACACACATTTATTAAAATAATAGTTCAGTGACATATAATAGTAGAACTTTGGAATGAAAAATATTGCTAAACAGAATATATTCTAGTAATCAAACAAACCCCATCATGTCATGTTAAGCCACCTATGGCAATGCTGAGATAGGGGGCTTCAGTCCGTGCTTACACAGCCAGGACACATGTTGATTCATGAGGGGTGCCATGCCCAAATGCTGAAGTTCTTCCACAGTGCAAAAGGGACAAGTGGTGGCATGGAGCTGGGTTGTCCTGATGTTCTGAGGGCAGGCAGTGTCCTCAGGATGGACACAGGCCCAGGGCACCCATCCTGTGGTTCAGGGCCAGGTCTGATTGTGCCAGATCCCAAACTGCCCCACAAGGCCAAGGGTGAGCACATGGCTGAGCTCAGCCCTTGCTGGCATGTGGCTGGGCCTGGTGCAGTAGCAGGGCAGGGTCATAGGCAACTATCGTAGCTGTAGTTTCAAAAATACAAGAGTTTGTAACAAGTGTGTTTGTAAAAAGAATATTTTTGCCCATTTTAAAGTTTGTAGCCTCCTGTATGCCAGCACTGCACTGCACAGTTTAAAAAACTGAAGTCTCCATGATAGAGTTTCATAAATAAAATTTTAATAGTATTTCTTATATGGTACTTAGCCCAAATACTTCGTTTCGGACACAAAGATGGAAACATTGTTGTGCATTCCGAGAACTTTGAAGTAATCTATAATGATTTAGTCATCTCTTTAACAGTAAAAGAATGAGTACAGGGTTGTTACTTGTTTCTTGTCCTCAGAAAGACAGATATTGACCATGTTTTTTACCATTAAATTTGATCAGGACGGTAGAAGAAATTTAACTGTATTACATCTGCACTTGTAGGGAATGATTAAACAATCAAAACACAATGCTGTCCTCTCAAATTACTTCAGGGCACACTTTAGATCCACTTATCCAGAAGCTAGTGACAAGTCTTAGAGATGACAGTCTACCCTTGTAACAGTTCTGGGTAAAACGTCAGTCTTTACTGACACATCGCAATTCACTGTGTATGTGATATAATATTTATTTTCAACTGAACATAAAAGGAAGTGTGGAAGCATCCCTGTCGATACACTGCTGTATAGTCACTATTTGTAAAAGCTGACATTCTAGAACTGGTGACTGCCCTTTTTCTTGAGAAATGAATCACCACACAAATTGTTAAGTTGCGGCACAGATCTCAGACCAGAGTTATTTCATCGTACTGTACACATTGCTAACATTTCACTTTGTACTTTGCCAAGAGTTACCTTGCCATGTAACCTTGAGCTCTACTCTCACAACTAAGTTAGATGCTTTTATTTTGTAATAGAACTGTATCTAAAATTATATGTATAAATGTATATTATGCATCCTGATTCTCAAATACACAACATACTCCAGCAGTTGTGGACATTTGTCCTCCATTTTTCCCTTTTTCCTCCAAATGATATGTATTCTTTTCCCTGTAAATGAAGGAAACTGATGAAATAATTGCATTGCAAGCAAAAAAAATATTCACAGAATGTTGAATATATTTCTGTGATGCCATAATAAAGCTTATTTCTCACACTATTGTTTTGTTTTATGAGAGAAGGATCAATTTTAAAGACTCCCTGAAGGAATGTAAATAAATATTACTGTAGAAGTGTTAGTTAATCCTTGTGAAACTACAACATTATCTCCTCCACTTACAGTTACTTTCATGATATTTTATAAATATTTTGAGTTGCTGTTGTTTCTAACTTGAATGTGTAGTCTTGGAGGACTGAGTATGTGTAAATGCTGCAATGATGACTGAGTCACACTATAACGAAACACACACCTTCAGCCAAATATTTTAAAATAATAATAATAAAAAAGTAACAGTCATTTTGCATTTCCTTATTATTATGTTCTACAGTCCTGCTCTTCATTTGTCCAGTTGATCCAAAATTTCCTTAGGCAAATATAAATGTGATATCACTAATTCTCTCAGGAGAAACATAAAGCCCAACATTATTTATCTTCTTAAAAACTCACACCATTATGCTCCAGTGTGATACAGATGCAGTGTATTCATGTAGTATAGATAATCAGATAATATTTTATGATACGAGACCTTGCGAGATGCTTGTTCATAATATTCCTTACAAGAAGGAAAAATTTAGTCATTTCTATCTTCTGAAGAGTTTGTTTCTCAGTAGAAATTATGGCATGGTCCATACTCCAATATATCAAGAAGAGCAGTTGTGGGGTAAATACACAGAAGTGTTGTGATGCTTGACTTCAATGTGCTTTTCTGCAAAAAGTACCCGTGGACTGCCCTGAAGGAGCTATAGGTCTGCAACCTGGACAGAAATCCATAAATGTTAGTCAATAGGAAGTGAAAGGAGAAATTTAGTGGGAATGGTATATTCCAGTAGGTGGGATGGCATTAAATTCATGTTTTCCAATATACTTCCAGGATTAAGCTACTTAATGTTATAGCTAGGTATTACAGAATTGAAACTCTTGCAGAGATATGTAGTGGGATATGAATATCTTGATGGCAACCTACAATTGTGCCATCAAGAGATGCATCCAGAGAGGCAGGAGCGCCCTTCAAGTTTTCTTCCATGAATAATATCTACATGATCTAACAGTGAGTTGTAGATTGAAACTGCAGGAGAACTTGGCTTACTAAATTGTTTTCCTAGCAGCTTTCTAATACACAGAAAAACAGTGGAGCTGTTAAGTTTGCTATTGAAAAATGCAAGACAGTTTCATGTGAAATGTATATATATTTCCCATTTGTGGATGCAGACTGTGAAGAAAACACAGGAATTAATGTAAAGTGCTTTCTGCTTTGTAGGATAAGATACTGAAGTTTAAATGTCACATGAAATTACTGCAATTAAAAGAATCCTGAGGTTGTACAGATACTTGCAGGGAATCTTTACTCTAAAAGGGAAGTCCTACAAGAGAGACACAGAGAACTGCTACATGAAATGATGCAGAGATTGAAAATTATGTAAAAAAAAATTTAAGTGGAATGTTATAGCAAAAAGGTAAGAAAAAGAAGAGTAAAGACAGAAAAATGTATTTTAAACTTGATATTCACAAACCCCAATTTGTTCTGGAAAACAAGTGGTTAAATAAAAAAAAGAAAAAGAAGAACCTAATTAATTCAGAAGAACAACTGGCCACAAGCTGAAGGCGTAAAGGGAGGAAGTGAAGAGAGAAATAAGTAACTATGGTGACTTCATCACAGTTAGATATCTGAGTCTTAAATTAAGGAAATAGAATGCTATACTGCCCTCTGCATATTAGCAAAATGATGTCACAGTAATGCTGCTGGATATCTGAAAGAAAATACTTGTAATGTGAGGGAACGACCCAAGCAAAAATAACTGATATTATTTGAAACCATTTCTGGAACCAAAAAGGTGTATTGTGCTAGGGGCAATACAAGTGATGTTCACATAGATGCTTGTGATACCTTAAAGTAAAAAAGAAGAGTGATATGAGATTTTTTTTTTGGTAGAGGAAACAATTTTGTCTTCTTCAAAGAGCACAGCAAACATCTGTCAGATGATAGCTTAGCTTTCAACAACCAACCTTCCTGTAAGAAGAAGTTGTACATGTTGTTATAGGACTTACAAAACCAATAGCATTAACATGGGGACATAATAATGCTGAGGGAGAGGTGAAAGCATATTATGTGAATTAAAAGAAACCCTGGAAGCCATGTTTAGTGCACAATGTAAACAAGAATGTAGAGAATTTGGTAAACAAGCATTGGGGTTAGAGAGGCAAGACACTGAAGTGTTTATACATAAAAGTAGTAGTATAATAAAACTAAATGTGTCATTAAATAATATTGGTTTTGATTCTAACGTTGGAAAAAATACCCATAATCCAGTAACCAAGCTTTTATACATGGATTTTTTATAATTGCAAAATCCATGTAGAAAACAGAAATTGAAGAAAAGGCAGAAAATCAGATTTATATATCAGAAATTAAAATATCTTTGAGACACAAAACAAAAAGGGAGAGTGTTGGTGTAGTTCCAACAGTGAGGATAAGAATTTTTTCTCCTCTATTATTTAGACTTGGGTATTTGATAGAGTCCATCAGAAATAGTGGGCAAACTGAGGAAGAACTAGTTAACAACAGTCAATGTAATAAAGCAGAAAATGAGATCAAGTGAGAGAGAACACATTTACTAAAGAGGAAATGCTTTATCTCTTACATAAAATTTGGGTTAACATTTTCACTCTAAAAAGATGTTTGGAACTACTAGTAAGAACCTAATGTCTTCAGCTGGACAGTAGATGTTCACTGTTATGAAAGACCTCAAGCCAAAGACTGCTTTTCTGTTGTCCTGTAAAAGAACACCCTGAGTTGCAAATTTGTAAATAGTATTTTCTTCCTCCTTTGTTTGCATTATGCAAGAAATCTTTTGGTACTTTTGGCAAAGTAATAGCACCATGAGAAGCAATGTGGATTCTCATTGCAATCACAGCAACAAGGACTCATCAAAACCACACAAAACTTCTTCAAAGAGATTTAGTAATTGGACTGGAATAAAGTAGGTATCTTAAGTTTGTATTCACAGTTATGACCTCTGATCTCAAGCTAGGTTCATAGTACAACTTGCTTTTTTGTTTAACAGGTATGATAAAATTTGCATTATTTAAATATCACAGAGCTGGGACAATGGTGGTTAGTGTAATCACGTGGGGGGCTGGTTCCACTCTCATTTCAATTAACCTTTTTTTTTTCTTGTTGTTTAATACAAATAAGAACATTAACAGGAAAGGAATAGAAAATTCCTTCAGGAATATCTTGGGCATCCCAAGTAACTGTCTGATTCTCTGAGAAAGCACGAGACACAGGTTCAGACCACTGCTCCAGACTAGTTTAATTGCAAAAGATTTGAAGTGGCATCATTGCTTACCCCTGTGAGTACTGAGGTATAGAACAGCTTTCTTCCTTGGAGTACAAGTAGGTAGAGAGGACAACTTTGCAGCTATGGATTCATACAGGCAAGATAGTTGATGATTGTATTTGACTTTAGAGCCTAAATCCATTTGATGACTCTGATCCTCTCTTCATAAGTGTTTTCCTCTTTTTCTCATCTTCTGTGTGGTCTATTGTCTAATGCTATAGTACCTAACCTTTCAGCTGATGAGAGACAGCTGGCTGCTTCTAGTATTCATTGGTAAACAGATAAACTGAACCATATGTCTTCTGATGAACTAAAGCAGCACTTCAGTGAATAGGGTCCAGCTCTTTTTCTTACTCCTTCCAGTTTGTTGTCTGTTAGGTCAGATCCAACTCTGTCCATGTAATTTATGATCCTGGTTACCAATATAGGTGAATGAACACACAATTTTAGTCTTTCCATTCAACATTAACAGAAGATAACAACCTTTTTTAAAATTAGCCAAATGCTTTGCAGAAGATTAATTTTGAAGTGCCATGTGAAAGCGGGAAGATTGTATATGACTGAGTGCTTGTGACAAAGAAGCCTTAACAGCAGCACCTTTATCTATCTTTCCAACTGAGAATTATTTCTGTGTTCTTGTGTATGCCATCCTGTGCAAAATAAATAATTCCTGTATTGCCGACGCAACTCTCCCTTTGAAAGAATGTCCTCTGTTTAATTGTTTGAACATTTTTGGTACTTTTTACAATATTTAGCCTAGATTTTCTACATTCAGTTTCATTTTGACAGTCTAAAATAACTCAGTGGCACTAATTTTTGCACCAGTCTTAGAAATCCAGCAGTCATAGAAATCCCACAAATTGCCATCCAACAGAGGCAGAAGAGGAGAAAGGAAAATATTAGCAGCAGTAGTTGCTTGTTTTTCCATATTTTGGCTGCTGCCCTCTGGATCAAGAAATATCATCTGAGACTGCAAGTTCTACTTCATGCCTTTACAGAAAAGAATGTGCGTAAACAAGGAAATACAATGTAATACTGTAGGGAGTTTAAGATCTAAAGATGAGAACGCATTTACTTCCACAGGAGTATTAATATTCTGGAACATAGTGAGATATCTATGTGCTTAGAATAAAATCCTGATCTATAGAAAAGCAATGACATACATTAAATTAGGTTCATAAAGGCTTTTTGTCCTTAAGATAGCTCTTTTAATCTGTTTTCATTTTGTTCAGTGGTGCTAGGATATTCAAATATGAAGTGAAGAGGTGATAAGTCTCTGCCACGTTATATTATATTATGAACATTTGTTTAGATAAGGAGATAGTTTTAGAACTATATATATTAGATTCGCTTGCTGGATAGTAGGTTATGGTCAGGATAGCTTGGTGATGTGTTATATTTATGTTTATGGTTCTATATATGTGCATGACAACCATACTTTGAACTGGAAGACAGTCCCACTAGATTGAATTTTTTCATTATAGAATATTTCTTTTTCTTTAACTGTTTCACAGTAATATTGCATTTGTTCATTTCACGCCAGGTGCTCATGACAGAAGCAAGCAGGAAATTCAGATCGGTTTGGAGGTATTTCTAAAATAATTGAACTGTGGATTTTGCCTTAAACTTTGCTGCAATTTCTATTGCAGGGAAATTAACATTCCCCTACCCACTTCTAAATGTGCTTACCATTATTCAGTATTCAGTCACAGAAGAAATTTAATAGGATAGGAGAAAAAGTGAAAAAAATCCAAATAGTAACATAAGCCCATATATCCTTTGCCTTTCTTGATACCTAATTTGGTACTTAACCACATGATTTATGCCAAATTTGGAATAATATTATTTAACGACTGGTTCAGGCTAACAGGAAAACATTGTTCCAAAACAGATAGAATACAATTTTCCTCACATAGTTTTCACAATGAAAATCAGTCCAAATTTCCTTTACTCTTGCTGTTCAAAGACTTGGGAATCTTAAGCAAATTCTGGCAATCATGTTTAGGTGTTCAGCCATTCAGACAGGTGGAAAATGCCCAGGTATTATTTCTAAATTTCCAGGTTAAGTGCTGTGTATTCAGTGCATCATGTCAAGTCATTTTGTATGATATTATCTAACACAATGTGACTGATGCTATACCATAGAAATAGAAGTAACTGACAGTGCCTAATCTAATTCATTAAAACATGACCTTCAGAAAACATACTTTGAGATACATGCCATGCAATATTTTCACATACCCTTTCCATTAATTTCACTTGACCTGACTGCAGACTTTTCTCACAGACTTGTCCCTTATGACAATTTTTTTTGGTGTTGCTCCTTTCCATAATCTTCTGTTAATTTCCACAACATTTGAACCAGGATTTTTTTTTTTTTCCATCTTGCAATCAGTCTTATGAACAACTTATCTGTGAATATTTCAGAAATTTGAAAGTGGACTTCTTCATTTTACCTTTGGAATTATAAGATTTTAGATGTGATAAACTATGCTCATATAACCATCAAAATACAAATATGTAGTCTGCATACAGTTTTCTTTCATGCGTACTTATAAGGTGTTAGAACTTTAAAGAGCTCATTAAGTGTGGTAAGTCAACTCATAAGCTGTAAAAGCTTTCTAAAGATTTGGCTTCAAAGGGAAACTAGATGAAAAGAGTCTTGGATATTATACTTAATTCCACTGTATTATCTTTATCTATTATTTTCTCAATATTTAATATCATTAAAAAAAAGAATTAAACTAAGTGTTGACAATTCACATAAAGTTATCAAAAGTTATATTTAAAATAAGCTAATAAGAACAGAAATGTTTCATTACTTCTGTGTCCTTAAGTTTGGTCCTTGATAGAAGATGATCAATGCAAGTGATTAGTTGCAAGTTACTTATTCAGGTTTTATAATTATGAATAATAAAATTTGAAATTATAGGAAAGATTTTCACTAAATAATGACAAAAAATATTAATATATTTTGGACTTTAGTGCAAGCTTTTTAATGTGAACACCAGATAGTGTCAAGAAACAGATAACTACCTGTGTTGGCAGCATGTTATTTTGACCGTTGCACTGAAATACTACATTGGAGCACAAAAAAGAAATCTCTGTTGCTTTGTTGATCTTCCTATGAGAGAATTTTTTTGCTGCATTGCTATAATCTGATATTGTACCTTAGTTAGAACTAAGTCTTATGAAACATCACCCTGAAGGTCAAAAATAACTCTATTATGAATTTAAAACAATCATCTGAATGGAGGAAAAGAGGTTTGCAAACACACCGTTCTGTCTCCTGCAGATCTCATGGGGATTCTCAACTGCTGACTCCTTATCTTAACATGTAACATAATAACCAATTACTGTCAAAGTTACCAGACCCATCAGACTCCTATTGCATTCAAGAGAATGGTTCAAGAGAAATGCAATCAAGCCACTGCTAAATTAATTACTAATTTTAAAGTTATCGTTAAATAATATGATTCCAAATTTGGCATAAATCATGTGGTTAAGTATCAAATTAGGTATCAAGAAAGGCAAAGGAGTGGCAAGTCCTTTTCAAAGGATTTCATTATATTCATTTGCTCAGAGCACTGAGAGGTCATAATTTTAACCTTGTATGAGTCCAAACTGTATTAAAATTATTCATGTCACCGAAGGCCAGCAATAATTCTTTTAATTCCATGGCATATTAATGACCAACAACGAATGAGCCCCTTAAGTGTCTCATTTATTGTCTTAAATATGAAAATGTTTTAGAGATTAGAGTGGAAATTGTTTGAATTAATTAACTGAACTGACGCTCAAGGGAACTGGTACAAGATTTTCAGACAAAGGCTGAGAATTTACAATAATGACATTTCTTTCATGGTTAGAAAATATAGTACCAGAGGGACTTTGAGGCTCTCTTAACATTTTAGCTGATGTCTGTTGAGGGCTTGAGATTCCTCTGAAAGCATTTATTTTATTCATTGGAGACTCCTCCCAATTATGGCATGAAAGGCATCACATTAAAATAGCCACGAGGCCTACACATTTCACCATTTAAATGGGATCGGATAACTGACAGAATGGAAATTCAGAATGTAAATGGATACTATTAAAGTAATAGGATCATTTATAAAAAAATACTTTTTTCAAGAAAGGTAATATGCCAAAGATAAAAAACAGTACTGTTTTGAACACAGATAACAATCAAACTGTGTTGAATGGAGCTAACTTTTTTTCCTTCATTTTAATTATATCTATTAAGAGAAGTCCTTTGATTCATAAATGCAACTCTGCATCCTTATACTGTGCAGCGGTGCACAGTGGATACTTTAAATTAGCTTGAGGTTGTAGCTCATGTTTTCACTACTTATGAATATGGAATCATAATATGGTTTCTTCTTTGGCTTCAAAGTCATAATGAGCATATATATATACATATGTCAGAGGTTTTAACCATAGATGAGTTAGGAAAAAAGATGCAAAACTTTTAAACTCCTTCAGGGACCAGAGTTTAGAAACATACTCCTTTCCCAGAAGGGCCAAGCACAATGCCTCCTTCAGCTCAAAAAGGCTCTTCAACCCTCACTCCCTGGGAGAGTGGTCTAGTATTATCATGTTCATACAACTAGAAAACCAAGTTAGGGGAAGGCTGGGATTATTTTTGGTTTTTTTTTTTTTGAGAATCATCATCCATTTATCTTGATTGGTATTCATAGTCCCACATAGATGTTGCTGTCCTTTAGGAAATTAAAAAAAATATGTAAAATATTCCAGAACAGCAAAGCATTTCCCAGTTGGGAAGAAATAGACTGCATAAATGTTTCCACAATGCAGAGAAACACTCTGCAGTGCCTTACAGTGTTTCCACCTACCTCCACATGCTTTGCTTTTCAAACTACGTAGCATTGCTCACTTTGATAACTATTAATATACTTCATACTTTTTAAGAATATGTAAACATTTCTACCAAGTGTATTAAGTGAAGATTTCTTTGACAAGTATGCCTGCTTCCTTTTCAGGTTTTACTTATGAAGAAAATAGTCTACCTTTTCTGGTTTTAAACACATTTTTGAGAAAATGAACACTATTTCGTAGAAACCCCTCATTATTCATTGCTTATGCATCTTTGGCTTTGGCTGTACTTTTTACCATGTTTTATTAATTTTGATGAAGATTGTTGTCCATCATTCCTGTATCACTTATTTGACGTCAGTACACACTTGTAATTATTGTGTTGGTTCATCTTCACTTACCAAATAAAAAAGAGTGTAAATCTAAAGTCTAAATTTCTGATCCATCATGGCCTATTAGATAAAAATGTAAATATGATTCCTCATCCTGCATATACATATCAGGGAGTGTGGTCTTCGACTACAAAATACCTAGTGGTTATCTGTGCAATAAAGCAGAAAAATCTTTAAGTATATATCAGTGAGGCAATGCTACATGAGCATTTAAAAGCTAATGCAGATGCATCTCTATATAATATATATCTCTTGGAAAAAACCCATAAATCTTTTTATTTACCAGCTTCCTCATTTTATTTTACTGAGTGTTAGGTTTATCTGTCTTTTATAACATTATGGTATATTTCAGGGCTAGAAATTTTGTGGGAAATTTGTGTGTCTGTTGTTATTTATTAATTTTAATCTCTTAAACATTTATTTTGATCAATATTGCATTTGAAATATCTCTTAAACAATAAAGTAAAAACAGACAGTCTTGAAAAAATCCTGTAAATACCTTACTTTCTAGCTGCCCATCCATTACATTTTTGATAGAATCACAGAATGGTTTGGGTTTGAAGGGTTGAAATAAACCTTTAAAGACCATATAGTCCACCCTATTATTATTATTAATTATTATTATTATATTATCATCATCATTGAAGACATAAAAGTTTTATGTGTACAAGGAATAACAAATTAGATATAATTTCCTTTTGCTTGTAAAGTATTATCCAGGGATAATACATAAGAATACCAAAAAAAATAAATATATCACTTCTATGTGAGTCTAATTCTATACAGATTAAAAAAGAAAAAGTAGTTTCCATTTACCTGCCTCCCCCAAAATAACTCAAAACAAAAAGTAAATCACAATGAGAAGATCAATATTGAGTATTTTGTTGTAAAGAGCTCAGAAAGACTGGAAAAAAGCAGGAAGCCAGATGCTCAGAAGCCTGTGACAATGATGTCACATTTTGGATCTTGAAAGTGAAGGCTTGATTTCATCTGGATAACTTCTCCACAGTATAATTTTATAAAAAAACAAAAACAAAACAACAAAACCCAAAACAGAAAAACGAACCAAGTCATCATGGTATTCTCCTATCAACTTTAGTAGTTCTGTTTTGCTGGAAGATCTTAATGTTCTTGCTCTGAATGGAAACTTTTTTTTGCCCTCCTTACTTCCCACAAGGATTCTGGAAATTTTTTTAACAATGGAAAATAAGCCTTTCAATCTACTTTTCTCATATTAAAGATACTGGTACTAAAAATAACATAACATCAATTCTGTGAATCTGGCTTACAGATTCACATACTTCGTAACAGCTTGATATATCAGATACAAATGATAAGAGATACATCACAATTCCATTTAAGCCAGCTACAGATGAGCTATCTACATATGCAGCTCTGAGCCACAGACAAGCAGAGACCTTGTTCTTAAATTACTCAAGTGCATGTACTGTGCCAAAAGTAGTGGGGAAACAGCATTAATCTGGGTCATGAATAGCAGATGCAATCACTGTCCAAGTTTGTGACAGGTTTATGTGAATTTATAGCCCTTAATTGCAGCTTGATAGCTTTTCTTTGTCATCCATGGAGCAGAAATCACCAAATGCCCTGAACTGTGTCCTGATTCTGTGATGTGAAAAAAGCAAGAATTTATGTCAACTGTGTCTCAGTATTGGCTGGCCTATGCCTGATGTCTCCAGAGGATAAGGACTTCAATACTCACATAGTTGTACATGTAGTGACATGATACTTTAAAAAATGGAGTTTGCTGTGATAGCTCAAAAAAAAAAAAACCCAAACCCCAAATAAAACAAATTTTAAAGACCATACAATAGGCCCTCTTCTGTACTTAATACATTGTCCTTTTACTCTCAGCAGCACACCTTCCTGTATTCCAGATAGCACTTCCTTGCTTGCCCACTTTGACCCATTCTGCTATGAACATGAACATTTTCCCTTGTAAGACATCACTGGTCAATGTGCCTCACTAGCATTTGCTGCCTTAACTCCTGAAGCTGGTCAAGCAAGCTTTGTACCATTCTCATTGCAGCAGGAAAAACTGTCTTTCCTGAATTTTAAAGAAAGACAGCTAAAAGCCACATGAAAATTTACAATAAATTGAGCTTTGTGCTAGCAGGTTTGATAGGCTAAGAAAGCATGTGACAAGCATGGAAGAAGCATCAATGACATACAGTTTCTGCTGGAAAGAGCCCAATGCATTGCTGTTGGAGTTTTCATGACCAGGTTTCTGCTGGTTAGCATATCCTGGCAGATAGCTAGTTTTAATCTATTTTACAGAAAAAATGAATATCACTAAGGAATAGTTACATAACAAAAATTAAAAAAAAAATCACGTTACTGTAAATAACATAAATTCTCCAATGTGAGGTAAACTTTTATAATAGTAACTAAAATTTTAGTCATGTAATATATTTAGTTTTTTATAGAAGACGCATTCTATCAGACATCTGCTCCTATTGTCCTCCAGTATTTAATTTTTTCCCTTCTTTCACCATATTTCAGATGAGCCATAAAACTGAAATATAAATAATTCAAATAGTAGTCTATAAAATTTAGCATTGCTTGCATAGTCAAAGCCATTGACTGTGAATAGTTATGAATATGACAACTCACATAGTAACTGGTGAGGAATACTGCTGATCACTCATGCACAATGCTTTGTAATGATGAGTTTAAATAGGGAATACATTTTGATGAGATGATTGAATCTATTTGTAAGATACAATTTAATAAATCAAAACACTTTGTTGTAAGAGAGAAAAGGAGAATTCAGAATTAAACAGAAGAGGGTATCATCTGTAACAATTTACCTTTTCATAGTAAATAGGAGAGACAATCAGTAAAGCAGTAGAGAAATAATTACTATAGGATCATCATTACACTGGTTAATGTATTAATATGAACAATAAATATTTATACACATTAAGTATTTGTATACATTAACAATATAATTATTCTCTTTTTCTCAGTCTTTGAGAAAAAATGCTGATATATATACATAGCAATGAGAGGTGCACATTGATAGAGACCGAGTACATAACCCTCTAACAAAATACTGAACAAGGAGCTCTTTCTGCCCCATGAACTTCATTTTGTCGTCAGCATTGGTGCCCTGGTTTGAGTGAGAACAGAAATAATTCTGTTCAGTGATTTTACTTTTCAGCTTGGTTCTTCAACTAACTTCACTTTCTGAAGTTAGCAGCCTGTTTTCACAGACAGTGTCTGCTTTCAGCAGTGATAACATCCCATGTTGATACCAAGTTACTACCAAGGATTGGTATGTAGACCAAGGCCACTGCTGGATCTTGTGTACTACACTGGGGGACGCAGAAAAGTGAAAGGTCGCACCTGCAGGGAGGAGCGGACAGGACAGGTGACTGCAAACTGACCAAAGAGGTATTCCATCCCATATATATCATATTCGGTATAAGGCTGAGGGATCCAAGGGGTCTCTGGGCTCTTCTTCCCTCTTTGACTGCTTTGCCAGCTTTGCTTGTCTTGGCTTAGGTCCTCTTTTGGTTCCTTCCTCGAAGCATCCAAGGAGGCCTCTGTCTGTTCTGCCTTTGATCCCGGTCTGTGAGTTCCTGAACCTGGTACTAGACTCCAGCCCCTGAACAGAGCTCCTGTCTGCCGCAGGGCCCAGTCTGAGACTCCCCCGGTTCCTGCTCCACAGCATCAGTGGTGACAGTGATGTAATTACCATCAGGGGGGTTGGGTTTGATACTGGTTTTGTATATGTTTGTATATATTCCATTCTTATTATTATTTTCATTTTCATTAAAGCTGTTCTAGTTTCCTTTTCTGATTAAGTCTCTCTCCCTTACTCCCTTTCTCTTCCCCTTTGGGTTATAGGTCTAAGGGGCTTCCCGACCCTAAACCGTGACAATTGGGTTGGTCTCATTTTTCAGCCCCACAGTCCTTACAGCTTTGAATATAATGAGAAAGTCTTAAAATTACCTGTAATTACCACTCAAGTATTAAGTATTGCCCCTGAAGTTTAGCCTTCCTTTAACTTCAAAATAACTTTTGCCTGGGTGTGCAAAAATATATTCATACAAAATTTAGGTCCGATAAATAAATAGACATGTTTTGGGAATTTTCTTTACAGAAGATTTTTCAGATTTCTTTGATTTTTTATATCTTATTTCCTTTTTTCTTTTTTTTTTTTTTTTTTTAATCCTTGTCTTTTTACTGTTAGCTATGATAATAAGATTTTGACTTTTTTTTTAAGGATAAACATATTGGTTGCTTCACAACAGTCACAGAAGGGTGTTTGCAATGTCATTCACACTACACTGAAACAAAAGTAAAGTAAACATTTAATAGACTATAGAAAGAAATACCCTCAGATAAATATATCAGGCTTCTTGGTTTTCACTAACAAGAAGTTGTATTTTCAAAGCTGGTATCATAGAATTTGCAATTGGGAAGATCCTGTTGTCATCAAATATTTACAGATTTTTAAGAGCAGGTTAAGAATACTCATCTCTAAGTATAACAAACCAGTAAGTATGGTAATTTTCCTGAAAAGTATTATTCTGAAATAAGAACATCTTCCCTACTTCGGCTCTCTAAGGAGTAAAGTGCTGTTCTTGTATTACACTAACATGAATCTGGAATGTCTCAGCTAAATATAGCAGGGTTTGCTTTTGTACACACAAGGGAAGGCAATATCATATTTTCATAGAGACTTCTGTAGGCTTGATGCAATATGGAAAAGCAATTTTCAAACTTCTAATTTTTTATCTATCTCCAAGACTATTGTAACTGTGTTGTATCACAGTAACACAGTTTAGACTGAGAATATATTTTGACTGTTGGTAGGGTTGATTGAATCCATTTAAATTTCCAAGATACTGCTGTAATGCCCAGAAGCATGATATTAATGGAGTGAATCATGTTTTGATACAGTTATGTCTATTTGGTTTCTGCATATGTGACACTGATCATATCTTCCCATCACTCTGACACTGACAATTTTTCTGGTTTATAGTTTTTCTGGTTTTACTTTTTGCTTCAACACTTTGCATTTTTGAAGATGGAGAAATTTGATGGAAAAGGAAGAATTATTTTTTTTCTTCTGCATCTCTTAGAAAGTAGGAACTTAAAAAGTGTTCTTAATAACAAGAATGAAAGGCTCATGTTCTGTTTTATGTATGTAACTACTGTACACAAAATCTCATTTCCTTTCTTGAAATAAAAAGAAAACAAAATCACAGTGATTACAAAATCTTTGATGTAAATTTCTTTGAATATAGACTTAACCCATCAACTGAGATCCAGTTCTGTCATAAAAGTGTAAATTTATGAAAATTTGAACTGAATTTAAATTTTCTGCAATATGGTCTTCACACCCTTAATCCATTTAAAAACCATCCATCTCTGAATTAATTATTTTGGACACAGCAATTTGGTTTGGGTTTTTTTTTCCAAAATTAAGCAAAACTAGGCATGCTGACCAGAATAACACTGATTCTGTCAGCAAGCTCGTGTATAAGTTCATGTTCATACATATACATATACATATACATATACATATACATATACATATACATATACATATACATATACATATACATACATGTAATCAGTGAAATTGCAATTTCACATACTTTCCTTGGGTATCTGCAAAGCTTCCATTACAGGAATTATTTTTTTTACACAACGTCGTAAATATGAGCTCTTTTTTAGAATGATTCACCTAAATCAAACTTCAATGCTCCAAGTTTTCTCAGTGAAGTCAATAAGGTTGTACACAGATGTTGCGGGAATGGAGTTATGCACTTCACTCACAAGGTGGAAGTAACTATTTATTGATACAAAGTGGCTTTTCAACACAGTTTGAAACAGTAAATACGACTTTAAGAAAACAAAAGAATTCGATGGTGAGGTATACCTCAGTATTTACTACACAGAGGACAAGGTAAAGCAATAGTTTATCTTGAGAGACTATGTGTACAATTAAGCTTGAGTATACCCTTAGTAAAGATTCAAAGTTTCAGCATGCTATATACTGCTTACCAAGAATCTGTTGTGGTAAGAAATCTGTCTAGTAAGAAACCTCTTAACCCTGGGGAGTATCCTTGACAGGCATCCCTGATCAAGGGGACATCCTGGGGTGCATCCAGCTGCAGTGCAGGAAAGTTCAAAGGGCTCTTGGGCTGCCTACTATTTATGGGGGTAAGATGACTGACTTACAGTCATGTCTTCCTATTGCTTTTACACCTGAGCTTATTGTTCAAGCTAGCCCATGGCTATGGTATTATTATGTATTTCCCCTGAATCCAGCTTAGCAGGGTGGGATCGTTACACTCAGATGCATCGTTATCACTGGAAATAAGGGTCATGTTGATGAGGGGTAAAAATGCACTGTCACAATAGACATACAAGTATCAATGGATGCATAGATAAAGACATACAATAATTAAAAAAGAATAAAACTGTATAACTGAGAGTTCCCATATGTAATTATTTTACTCAAGCAGCTTTTATAAGAAAGTATCTTAACTACCTGGTAACAGGAGGCCAGAATACCTGCTGTCAGTGTCTGTTTAGGCTTGGATTAAAATAAAAGTAACTTTAAAAATACTGTTATTTCAGAAACAACAAAGGGCTGTACAAATTCCCAGTCACAGAGCTAGTTCCTTATCTCATACTTTCTTCAGCTTTGTTATCTTTTGTTATATGCAAACTCTATTTCCAAACACAGAAGGTTGATCTGGAAATAAAAGTTAGAAAGCTTTGGGTTGTTGGAAGTTTCTTCCATGTGGTACCATTACCTATTTCAGGAACTTGAGATGTGGAGACTTTGAAGCCATGTCTGTGTTAGATCTGCAATTCCACAGGTGTCCTAGGTGTTTTTTTCCCTCTGTGCTTGGGTTTCTAGAAACATGAAATTCCCTCTGCTGTGGCAGGTATATGGAAAGCTATCTGTATTACCTAGTTTCTTGTTCTTATTAGGTACCTTTTCTCCACCCATAGACTTCTACATGAAGCAGTTGCTCTCTCTAATATCCAGAGTAGTGGATTTGATAGTAAATGACTTTTTTCCATCAACAGCTTGAGGATATCTTTATGCTTTATTAGAAATTACATCACCAAGTATTTTTCACTTTTATTCCCCACTTAGACTAGAGCTAAGTGAAATTGACTTTAGAATCTGAGATTCTTTTTTTCAGTATAATATTGTGAACATACTGGCATACCATTGAAATGTACTAAATAATTCTGTTGGGTGGACAAAAATAAATAAATAAATAAATCTGCAGAAGTTACTCTTCTCAGTATTACCTGCAGGCTTGAGAGGTGAAAAATAAGTCATGTTGTTCTGTTCAATGTACTAGACATGGGCCTGAAAACACATGGTGAAAGTATTACTCAGATTTCCACATAGTCACTTCCAGTGCAGAACCACAGTTTTATCCAAAAGGTGATCCAAATGAAAAATGTAAAAATACTCTGTGTGGGTCTTGGAGGTGTTATTTGTTCTGGATTTACCCAATATAAAATATTCAATTATGTAGTATGTCATGAAAATACTTTACTTACGTACTTTAAAGTACAATGGATGAGAGTCATTGAAGTTTAGCATATTTTGGAATCCATATCCTAAATTTTTAAATGTAAACCAGTATATTGAGAAACTACTCAATACTACAGGTATCGTTTTGTTTGTAATAATTTGCAAACTGCATATGGTCTTTAAAGACAAACAATTAAAAGGCATGGACATATATTTTCTCCATTTATTATAACCTTTTTAAATGCAATTAACAAAAGATGTTAAAGATCATCAGTTTAGTGTGCCTCACCTGTAGATTTTCAAAGCTATCGTTTCCTTAAATACTTCTTTCTTATTCTTTAAAGGTTGCAGCAGAAATTGCATACATTCAATTTGGGAATGATTAGTCTGTTTTTCCATCCTGTATCTTCCCAATAGACAGGAATAATGCTTTATTTTTTCTAGGCTAATCCAATTACACCCTGGCAAATTTATTGAAGATACAGGGTCAAGTTATTATTTTAAATGTTTTCTAGTGCTACTTTCAGGAAACCTGAATATCAGTTTTAGTCCCTGTTACAGCAGTGCAGATAAAACAATCCTTGCTGGAATGCAGCTTTGAATGTCAGCTAAAAGCTGAAAACTGCTCTCAGGGTTTTGTCTTCAGTTAATTTTTCATTTAAAACACAACACTCTCACAGTCTACATTTCATAGCAGATGCTGTTTCTTGGATGTAAAAATAAGAAAATCAGACATCACTAATATTTGAAGATAGAATCTAATGGAAATCAAATTATCCCACAAAATCCATTTGATGCTCATTTATAGAGTTGGTCATGAGTTTGTTGACATTTAGGGGAAAAAAACCCTTTTCTTACTGCCCTTAAATGGAAACTGAATATTTGTCAGTCCACCCACAGAACCTCCAGTTGCAACTGTACTTTGTACATGTTAGATAATGGACTCATAATTTATAACAACATATCCACTCTTCTGAAAAAAATCTGTTTAGTACAGATTTTAGTACATGCTTAGTGTTTGCTTTATCACTTGTCTGATTTTGGCTTGGCAAGTGAGTATGCAAATTTGCTAAGTATGATTGGCTTGCCAAGATCTTGGGGCATTCAGAACTTTCCAAGCTGAAGCTGGCATTTATTTGTGAATCAATAAACAGTTGACCAGCTGGCTAGTAGTCAAAAAAGATCACTGTACTACTACTTGGTAAGAAATAAATCACATCCACTTAAATCTGGATTGTTTTATTCTCTATTAATTCTGTGTGGGTCTCAAGCTTTTTAAATTAATGGAAAATGTATGAGATTACTACATATGGGTGGGTAGTGCAATCCCGATTCCATCTACAGAATCACAGAATCATTAAGGTTGGAAAAGACTTCCAAGATCATCAAGTCCAACTATCTACCTAACATTGTAATGACCTATAAACTATGTCCTGAAGTGTCATGTCTACACGTGTTTTTAACACCTCCAGAGATTCTGACTCCACCACCTCCCTGGGCAGTCTGTTCCAACACTTCACCATTCTTTCAGAATAGATTTTTTTCCTAACATCTAATATAAACCCCCTCTGGCACAACTTGAGCACATTTTCTCTCATCCTATTACTAGTTACTCGAGAGAAGAGACCAACACCCACCTCACTACAACCTCCTTTCAGGTAGTTGTAGAGGGCAATAAGGTCTTCCCTCAGCCTTCTCATCTCCAGACTAAATAATCCCAGTTCCCTCAGCTGCTCCTCATAAGACATGTGTTCCAGACCTCTCACCAGCTTTGTTGCCCTTCTCTGCACCTGTTTTAGCACCTTGATGTCTTTCTTACACTGTGGTGCCCGAAACTGAACACAATACTCAAGATGTGGCCTCACCAGTGCAGAGTACCGGGGCACAATCGCTTCCTTACTCTTACTGGCCACACAGTTTTTGATACAGGCTAGAATAGTTTTGGCTTTCTTGGCCACCTGGGCACATTGCTGGCTCACTTTCAGCTGGATGTCCACCAGCATCCCCAGGTCCTTTTCTGCCAGGCAACTTTCCAGCCACTCTTCCCCAAGCCTGTAGTGCTTCCTGGGGTTTTTGTGACCCCACGTAATAGGACTTCTGTCATTGATTTCAGTAGGCTCAGGATTTTCAATCTAATATGCACCAAGCTTTCTATTTCATAGTAAAAAAAAAATGTGTCCCAATGACTAAGTAGTTTGAAAAGCCTGTTAGTAAGCAGAATTCTTCCAAACCATATGCTTCCTATTGAAAAATAAAATTATAAATAAATAAATAAATAAAATCTGGATTTGATCTATGGTGTAAGGATTAGATCTAAAAAATAAAGATATACTAGAATGATGAAGGTGAAGAATACAGTCCACTGCACTGAATTGCCTGACCTCAACAAATGTACTGCCTGAAATCTCATCTGGAGTAGACTTTTAAGTAATATGAGAGCATGGCTACCTTCTCCAGATACTCTGGCCCAGGACACTCCTGACTGGCCACTGGAGCCCAGCCCACTGCCACAGGGACCTGGGGCCTCTGACCAGTCTAGTGGCTGTAGCTTCCAAATTCCTATTTGCAGGTCCAGCCAGTAACAAACATGAGCATGTAACCCAGAGATACACATGTGGCCAGAGAAGTACTTTCAGCTTTGAGAAAAAGTAAAGGAAGCAACATTTTTTACTCTAGAGATGTTATACATCTTTCAGATTCACAGGACACTGACCATAGCATTCAGCAACTGTCAAAGCATAGAGGATTTAACCTGTCCTACTCCAGCAAAAACCCTCAGATCTTCAAAAGGTAGTCTAGTGCCCTATCATATCTCCCTCCTCGCACAAGAATATCTTAATTACATATTTGCATTTTTCACTCTCTTCACCTTTCTTTTCCATTATATAAATGATTACCATTATTTGTGTTCTCTGTCAGACAGGTCTGGTTACTGCCACTGAGTTACAACTGTATGTCCCTTCTGCAGTGGAGTCTTACGTTCTAGAATTATACCTTCAATTCAGAGTTAGAGAGCTTCTCTGCTGTGGCAAACTAGATGATTCAGGATGTCCAATGGAAAATTATAGTCATTCATCAGCTAAGGCCAAGGAGTCATTTTTTATTATAAAGCCTTCAGTTTCTGGATGATTGTAAAGTACAGAAGACAGAAATACCTCCATTGTACTCCTAAGGGACTTCTTGCTTCACAGGAAAGAAAAACAGAGATACTGTTGATAATGAAGTTGTTTTGTTGCTCTTTTTTTTTTTTTAATTTTTATTTTCTCTCCTTCCTTTTTTTTTTTCTCTCTTTCTTTTAAAAACAAACATACAAACAAACACTAAACAAACAAGCAAACAACACATTATCTTCCAGGATACAATTAAATACAGGAATATGTCAAAAATATTCTAGATTATAGTCTGTGCTTGTTCAGTGTCTGCTTTAACTTCTGAATGATTTGATAGCTATGATGAATATAAGTTTACAAATGTCTAGGAAGATTGGAAGCTCTCTATTGATTCCTTTGGACAGATACAGAAGAGATAGTTGGCTGTAGCTATTTCCTAGTGAAAAAAAACAGGATCTGTTTTTTGACATAACTGTTTGGTTCACTGCAGGACAATGAAAGTGTTTTAATATCAGTTGCAATAAAACATATAGTTTTAATAGTCATCTCAAGCAATGTGGGATGATTGTTATTATCTTTGCTAACTCTTTCTATGTTTATGTCTTTAGATTCTCTATATTTATGGGGAAGATAGCACAGATAAATGGAAAGCAGACTTTCATGAACTGAGCCAAAACAGAAGTAACTTTTAGTTTTTGTCAGTCACTTAGCTATCGCTTCAAAGATCCTGCTAAAACACTGGAGGGTTTTTGAAAAATTGTTCTAAGTAACTAGAATGCTGTTCAGGTAGCATCTTGTGTAGAAATTTATGGACTTATGCCTTGAACTGAGCAGGACCTTAAGTATTTACCTATGTGTGAAAGTAGAATTCAGAAAACTACAGTCACTACAGTAGGAGACACAGATTTGCATCAGTTTATGTACCTGTCTGAGGGTTGCACCTAGGTTCCTAAATTGCTACTTGCACACAGTTACATACATCCTCTTTACTGACATAACCTTCTTGAGCTAGAATACATATCAACAAAGCAGGAATGCAGGGAGTAATGTCTTCCTGAGATGACTTAATTCATTTGTTACCAGTATATGCTAATCTTAAGGCTTGCAGGAGTGGAACAAGCTATAGCAGATGGTTTTGTTCTACATTACATGAAATAAGTAACTGAATGAGAGTGGAAGGGAAGCAATTATATATGACTAGTATTCAGTGGGCATAGTCTTCTTTTGGCCGAAGACACTATATAGATTTAGTTTTTTCCCCATTGCACACTTCATAGTAGAATGTGTAGTGATGTAGGAACAGACATCTCAGTTTGTAGTCTCTGCTCAGACAGTTTTACAACATGTTAATGGAGGCATTCTTCAAGGAGAGGGAAGCTGTAGTGTTCAATCCCTGAAGGATAAAGATTTTAATGAAAGGAAAAAGAAAAATATATTCTTCCTTCAAATGGCAAAAGGGTTAAAGCAGAAAAAGAAAATTGTTAGGAGTATTTTTTTCCAAGAGCTAGGAAAATATTATCTTGAACAACTCCATAGAGATGAAAAATATCATTTAATTTACCTCTTCTATATGCCTATGATAAAGGTTAGTGAACGTGTTACAGTAGATATATCTCTTTGGAATTCTGGAAAAGAAAGGATAGAGTCTTTTCAATGTTTTGGAGCCTTTTTTTTTTTTTTTTCTTTCCCTTCCTTCCAGACAGAACTGTATCACATCAATGCTAGGTCAGCTTATTCATTAGGTAAATACACTACAAAGCTATTGAGATTAACCTCAGTTTGAGCTTGTAAATTAAGGAAATTCAAATTTAAACTGTGCATATGAGAAATTAAAATAATCTGATGTAGAAAAGAACACAGTTAAGGTACTGCACATGTGACACCAGAGACTTCAATAGTCATGTAATTGTGATGAATGCTTCAGCTCTTTGAAAAAACTAAAGTTCAATCTTTGACTTTCTGATGTTCACACTTTCCCCGTTACACAAAGAATTTTAACTTTCTTCCAGTAAAAATCCACTCTTTGCTGCCATTAGTGTTATTTTACTTAATGTGCAAAGACTGTAAGAAAGACCTGTTTGTGTATATGAAAAGAGTCTTTCTTTTCTTTTTTCTCTCTCCATTTTTTTTTCTACCTCTCTCCCTGATGGAACTATGTAAAGGCAAAACATTCTTATTTCTTTTTCTATGCATAGCATTGACTTGTTTATAGCTGCATGGTCTCCAGTTCCAACCTGTGCACATCCCATGTCTATACTGCTCTGGGCTGCACTGCATCTCCTTTTCTTAAGGTTCCCAGTATCCAGGTCTATACTTCTTTACATTATAACATCATATGAGAATCATAAATATCTCATTATATATGTAGTAACTGCTTGTTACTGCTGTCTATAAAAACCTATGATTGTATCATATGAAGGTAAACAACAATAAAACAAATTAGCCATAGACATCTGCTCAATTAGAGCAATTACAGTCACAGGTAAACCAAGTAAAACAAAGTTACAGGCAGGTCAGGAGAAGGTTATACAGAGAAAGTCTGACAAATGACAGTCCTGGACTCTTGCAAATTCAGTACAAAGCTTATTGCCTGCTATTAGCTATGACAATACTTTATTACAGGCTATATTGTTACAAAATTAATGGCATCCGGTTTTGGCGTACAGATCAGCAACTGCTTCACAATGTACATAAATCATTTAGAGTACAAAGTGAATAAAACAACCACTCCTATTGAAACTACAGAGGGACTACAGAAAGGCAAAATATTTTTCCCCTCCTAACATGTTTGCTTTTGAAAACAGTAGAATCATGCTTTAAATTTTTACAAACGAACCCAAGACAGAGCTTGTATGCTCTCCAATAGGACAGGAATATTGCAGAAAGGAGTAATCCTAAATGTATCATAGTGAATGGATTGGTGCTGAATAATAAAGTAACATAGGAGCACCATTTAATATACTCAGTATCCTTCTCAAAACCTTGTCAAATGAGTATTAACCAAAGTATGTTTAACAAACAAGGTTCTGGTAAGTATGCAGCTGATGAGACATGGTGTTCTTTCTATAGCTTCTAGGTATAATAACAAAAAAACCCTGTAGGATAAGGGAATCTTTTGTTGATAAATCTGATAAGTTGAGTGTAGATGGAACATAATCTGTGGCTTCCCTGATGTCATAAAGTGTAGTAGTAATATGTACATGGTTTTTTTTCAGGGTATGCAATGGATTGGTAATAATAGAGGCAAAAGACATTCCTTTTTCAGTATTCTCTCTAATTTGACAGTCTCAGAAGACATAGCTTTCAAGATATGCCTTGCTGTGGTGCACATAGCAAAAACACAGGGGAAAGAAAACCTAACAGCAACAGTTTTGTAAATCTAAGAAAACTAAATAAGGTGAGTTACATAGGTACTGATGATTCATACTTAACCTTCGTGGTTTGCTTGTTTGCCATATGCCAGCAGGACTAACCCAAGGGTGCCAAAAATTACCATTGATCAATAGTTTGAAATTGCAGCACTTGAACCTTCACCTTTAATTCTGCTGTGCTGTAGTATGTGTTCAAACATCAGCCTTTTAGAATTATTCATTCTGGCTGCAGATCAGCATTGCATAGACAGCTGCAGAATGCTAAACACATTTTTTTTTTTCTAGCATGGAAGAGCAAAACCAATTTCAATATAGAAACATAGTGGAGCTCATATATTCTCAGTTTAAGCAAACAGTCTGGGGAAATTTAATATCTCTGTGCAGTCACTTTAAATTTTCCTTCAATTCTGATATTACAAACCTCTTTTTGAAATAATCATAGTCATGTATATGAAAGATGGAATATGTGTGATTTCATCCAAAGCCTTTTGAAGTACATGCAAAGATTTCCAGTGACCCCAGTGGGCTCTGAAAAGGGGTCACCAGACCACGTTTTCAAAGGTTCTTTAAATCTGCAAAGATCTTCTCTGCAGTTCTGAAGTGTAATGTTGAGCTTTTGCAAAGCTCTGCCTAATGTGTAAATAAGATTAGTGAGCAACAAAGGAGTTTGCATGGCCAAAGCAAAATCTGATTTTCTCAGTGAATCCGTGGAAAACTCTCAAAACAGACTCCCCATGTGACTATATAATGCTAACTTTATTCTTATAAGAAGTAATGAATGAAACAGAAAGAGCAGAATGTAGTAAACGTGATTTTCATCTTTTCATCATTTGAGGTATGTGGAAAAGGAAAAAACTCTCCCTAAGTTTAAGCAAGTTTGGTCATAGCAACACTGATTCTTCAACTCAGTTTTTCTATTTAGTGCAGGTACTCAGTGTGAGATTTATTTAACTTTAGTTGTTTGACATTTGGCATCTGTTCTAAGCTATTTAACTTATTTCTTGCTGTTGTCATTTGAAACAGCGAGGTATCTCTAGCTGGTAATTTATCTCCCCTTTTTAGACACCTACACAGGAGGGCTGACTGCCCCTCTGGAAGTGTTTGATTCTTTCCACTGACTCTGTAAATTGTTTAGATTACAAGCTTAGACTAAATGCCTATTGAATGAATAGAAGTAGATGAAATGATGACTCATTTGTAATGACACTCCACCTTTCATATACATAGCTATAGTAATTTCAGAAGAAATTTTGTAACATTCAAGTACAATTTAAACTCTATTGATAGAGAGATACTAATATCTCTAGATCTTTCATGTCACACAAGTGTTTTCTCATTTAAAAAAAAAAAAAAAAGGAGGAAGAAAGAAGTTCTTTGCTTTTCTGTGGAATTTAGTCTGCATGTATTGTCTTTAGTCCAACAGCAAGATATTTCTTCATGTGGTTGGCAGGCTTGTTTGGAAAAAAAAAAATAAAGATCATGGCTTCATAAAGCAACATCTTTAGTAGAATTTGTCAGATTAAAAGCAGAGTTCTGCAATTCAACTTCCCCCCCCCCCCCCCCCCCCCCGCATCGGAAGAAAGCGAAAAGGAAGACGACAAGAGGAAAAGACTACGGAAAAAACACAACCGGGCCAAGAAAAAGCAAGAAGAATAC